>LUCM01006633.1:418899-512522 GCA_008360955.1 Fasciolopsis buskii
TGCGACATTACTTTGCTCTTGGCAGTTGGGATGAACGAGCTAATCGCAAGAACGTTTTCACTGAATTTCATGCTAAGTAGTAAGGAACACAAATGTGAAGCAAGTGTCAGGTGAATTCTGGATTGCCTAAATTAGAAGTGACCAGCACTGGAAGTGAGATGCGGAGGAATTCTTCGAGGCACGAGTTCGTTTACTTACTGTATCGTGCTATACTCTCAAACACCGCCAAACAGGAATGTGATAGTAGGGAGAGATATTCCTCCGGACAAATTCAACTTCCGTAAGACAATGAACAGTTTTTAAATTCCTCTTTTGTTCAGTGAAGGGTCATTTTCTTCAACTGTATAATATGGTATACATAGTAAAATTTGTTCCTCATGCAAGGAGGAGAAAAGTGTAACAGTCACGTAGCTCGCGTAATCATGAGTCAGATTTTCGAGCCCATTCAGGGGCACAGCCTACAACATAGTGAGGGAGATACGATGAAGAAACTTAACCGCAAAGAACAGTAAAAATAGAAACACTCAATGAACTTAATTTTATCCTAGACGATACAAGTGAAAGTAAACGGAGGAGTATTGAAAGTGAACATCAAGTTAAACTAATCTAGATTCTGTGTCATATATAGCTTGTTAGCCAGATAGAAAAGGGAAGATAGATAGATGGATAGGAAGTATTTGATAGATAGGTAGATAGGTGGGTAGATAGCCAGATAGATAGATAGATAGACAGATATATAGATAGATAGATCAGATAGATAGATAGATAGATAGATAGATAGATGGATAGATAGATAGATAGATAGATAGATAGATAGATAGATAGATAGATAGATAGATAGATAGATAGATAGATAGATAGATAGATAGATAGATAGATAGATAGATAGATAGATAGATAGATAGATAGATAGATAGATAACTAGATAGATAGACAGATGGACAGATAGACTGACAGGTACATCTGCACAAAGTAGTATGTTATAGTTCCATATCTCTGTAGATCACTTCCTGTCTAGTTCGTTGTATGTGGATATTATACCTAACAAAGCATCACCTGAAGTCAATTTCTATTTATATTTAACAGGATTCCAACTTGGAAGCACTTGATTACTCATGGCCGTCCAAGATATGTTCATCGAACGGAGACAATGAGGGCTCGCAGTGATATGCAAATAACACGTATTTTAGCCGAAAGACTTAATGAAACATCCTATCCTATGATTATTGGAGGTTTACCGACTCACCCAGGCCAGAGCAGTCATTCTTCGGGCCAGCATTCTAGTCGAAACTCTGTTAGTCAACCAGCGAAAAACATTTGTTCAAACTGAGAAACTTTTATATTCAATAAATTTTGATGTTAATTAGGATCGATCAAAAGCAAGTACTCCGGCATGGGCAAAATACTACTAAGGCCAGCGTAATTGTCGAACTGAGGGTCGTTCGAAGGGGCTTTTAAAGCCGTCTTTTTCTACGCATGACAATGGAAAAGAGGTCAGAAAAATTAAAGTCTCGTGGATGCTCATGTGCAGATAAACTCTGTATTGTATGGCATTGTATAGACTTTTGTGCACAAAACTTTCGCATTTCAGTCAAAGACCGTAAAAACGAAAGAGAAATAAACTTGTGGAGGGATAAAATGGGCACATTAGGCTAAGTTGAGCAGGAAATCGGCTGAAACACGGTCAGGTTTCTTCAAGATGCGTGCTAAATATCAGAGAGTGGAGTTCCTATGGATATTTATTCTAGAGGGTATGGAACGAAAAGTGAATATTGTTGAATCATGAGAGTGGCAATTTGACAGATTACTGTGGGGATCTGAGAAATATCTTGTGCGCGAACGTTTCACATGCGGATAGACGTTAATCGCACAGTTAATGGACAGTTCACTTGGTGGCATGAGAGACACATAACTGAATAGCAGGAGGACAGACAGTAAGGAAGAATTAGAAAAACATATTGGTATGCGAATCGGGAGATGGTATTTTGTTTCACCTTGTAGTGTCGAAGCTTCCTGATTTGCAATAATAAAATAGTCGGAGATTCTTTACACCGGTTGAAATGTGAGAAGTCCACTTCAGATTGTTATCAATACTAAACCCTGGATATTTCATAGAATCAACTCTGCTAAATGTTCAAATGGGTGGGCCGACCGAGAGAGCGAGAGCGAGAGCGAGAGAGAGAGAGAGAGGGAACAGACAGTCGGAAATTTAAATGTATTAAGATTTAAACCCGCCTGTGCGGAGAATTCGTAGATAGAAGGCAGATTAATTGTGGATGATATAATGTTAATAACACGTTTCTACTACCGTGGGTATTCTTTCTCAAGACAAATTTTACAACCAAATGACTGAGGGAACGTTCACATGTTAACTGATGTTTAGTTGTCTGTATGTTTGTGAGTGTGTGTATTTTGAACTGTCGGTCGGGTAACAGAATAGTTATCCTTCACGTCATGCGTCGCCGTGGTGGTGGGGTCAACTAGCGTGGTGACCTTTGGCTGTTATTAACATAAAACCAATACATGGTTCATCGACTTTTCGATACACTCCTTACGTCATTTGGTTCTGATAGAAGGTAAGTTATTGGAAATCTTTGAAAATCATCCTGTCCCGGAACGGCTTCAGAGAAGGGAACATTATCGACTTATTACTTAAACAGATGTCAGAGGGAGCTAGCTGATAAGTCGCTGATGTAAGTAGAGAAGAGATACGGTGAAAGAACAGCACTCCGAGGCACTCCTGAATTAGTAATCAACGGTTTTGAAGTTTTACCGTCCATTCGTGTGCACTGGGTTCGGTTAGTAAAGTAATCAGGCAGCCATTCTAATAAAAGCCTGGGACAACCAAATGTTTCCAGTTTGTGAAGTAGAAGAGACCGTTGGACCCATTCGGGTGCTAAAGGATAGTCCAGGCCGTGCAACGCACAGATTTTATGAATGCATTCAAGGACTTAAGAATGTGATGAATAATGGAGGTGGCAGTGCCCAACACGAACCTGTTAGATTTATAAGCGAAATGAGAACGGTCGTCAGTATTAACAGAAGAAGGCGGGCGCTTATGCACAACATGCCATGTTAGTTTAAGACCTGAAGATATTAACGCATTGGGGTGAAGGCGTTTCGCTAAAACAATAGTACTGTTAGATTTTGGGATGGGAACAATGGCAACGGGTCTCCAGAAATTAGGGATAGAAGCGGAGCCTAATGATATATTAATCCAAGAAGTAAATGAATCGATCGGGGTCACAGTACGGCGCCTTAGAAGAACTAACGACAAACTGTCAGGACCAACCTCTGCAGTAATTTTAGTGGTGCGGAGAAATTTAAACATCTTTTTCCCCTAGAAAAATATCTGACCGTCATATCACCACTCTGTACAGGTGTGAATGGGATATAAGTAAATTGATGGCTGAAATCTTGGTTAGTGCTACCAACATTCGCAGAATCTATCGCGTCTCTTTTTCTTTCCACACAACAGTCAAATGCATTGCCACGGGGACTGGTTGTTGTTACCACTCAACAATTGGCTAGCGAATGTCATGTCGATGCGTTTGATTTAGGCTTTTATTAGGATGAAACTGTATCGCATACCTGAGTTTCTACGGGATTTGTAGAAGCGCTCCATGTGTTTCCTCATAGAATTCAATATCTGGGACGAAATAGGGACGTTTGAGAAGAATAGTGTTTCTAAGGGACAGGGGATATCAAATGACCACGTTGCCAATCTCTGCAAAATGTTTGACATTGCAAAGGTTCAAAAGAGAAAGAAGTAGATGCCGATTAATGAGATTTCTGAAGAAGAGTAGAGTTTTTGTTTGAAAGTTTTTAGCAAAGTGTATTCGAAGCTTTGACCTAAATTAGCTGATTGTTTTTATGGCATTTTGTGAGAAAACTTCAGCGTGGCCTTATTTTGAAGGCAAAAAATCTATTAAATTGGAACACGAACACTGCTTTCTTTCACATAGCAACCAATAACTCCGAAAATCCTTACCGTCAGTTTATAAGTGGCAAATATCAAATAAATGTTACATCAAGCAGCAAGAAAGAACAAGCCTACCTTTATCGGTTTAAATGCTAGCTAATGTGGAGCATATGCTGATCATGCAGCGCAAAAATCAGCCTGCTGATTTTACACGCGGATAAAAATTCTTGTACATTTCGCTTTGGCAATCGACTACTGTTGTCGATCAGCGCAAGGTTTCCTGAAGCTCATGCAAACGTGATTTGCCTGGGGAGGGTGTAAGGGAAATGTTCATATACATCCGCTGCCTTGAAAAACACCGCCATTTTTATTCTTTTGATGATGCACTTTGCAACTGGGTGCAGGCAGCCATTCAAAAGAGCGTAACTGGAAGACTAATAATTGGGCAAAGACCGCATTAGTTTTTCACAAACATTTTTGATCGTCATTTCAAAACTTATTCTGGAGAATTTATCGCACGGCAGATTAGTGAAACAGTTCGCATTTTCCTCCAGTTATTGTTTTTTTTTTGAATGGAAAACAATTACTTATTACATGTTGACTAATGAACATGCAATTCATTTGACAAAGACGGCTCGGATTGTGCCCAATTTGGGGACGAGCAAAACCGTTACTCAATCGATAAATAGACTAGGAGTTGCGGGGAAAGGCAGGTTTCTGTGCATCGGTGCACCACCAGTCACGCGCCGAATTCCAGCAAGATAATGTGCCCGTTTACAAGACCAATTGTAACCAGTTGTCTACTGTTCCCGGAGACCAAATTTATTTCATGATCAACGTGCAACCTTGATCTTATTCAACTTTTTGGGAAATCTCGTGTATTCTAGGAAAAACTGATTGCACAAACATCCTGAGCCTATGGTTGGCACCGACTCTCAAATTTAGCAAAATCAATAGGGGTTAACGATGATTGAAAACTATTTCAAACCCACCTGCAACCTATGTCCAGAAGCTTTGTTGGAGCCCTAAAACAAAGTAGGTGTACATGGTATTCTCAAGGTAAAACGGCCGAGTCAGAGGATTTTGTTAGCACTGAAATTCACACATTTTACCATATTCTAATTACAAGTAACACTTTCAATGAAATAAACTATTCCTATTAGGAATGAATTATTACACCAACGGGCAATAAAGTGGTCTCCAGAGTAATTGGAAGTATCTCAATTACGAAAACCTATGACGAAGAATGGGAAATATTCATTATGGGTTAAATACGGTTAGAAATTCTAACACACATTGTCTCTTCTTAGTCGTCTGTGGCTCAATCAGGTGCTATTATATCGTACCCGCCCGTTGGTTGTCATCCAATCCCTAATATTATTGGCTTCTATCCGTATTTAGTGTGTATGGAACTAGGATTGGAATTAACTAGACTTAGAGAAGCCAACGGATAGACAAGATTGAATAGTAACTAGTCACAATTTACCACTTGCAACGAGTTGTGTTTGTACTACTAGAGAGTTGGCCTTGAGATTCAAGCTGCGTTCAAGCTACGAGTTATTTGGATAGAAAAATCAAAAATTATTAGTCCAAAAAAATGAAGAAGAGGGTTTTGTTTTCCTAGTTACCTAATGTTCAAATTTTATAGATTTCGAGAACCGAGGTAAACGAAACGGCCGATCATAGCTTGTTCGGTGGAATCGAAAAGACAGTAAACCTCTTTATTTGATAGATATGTTCCAGAGCAAAACTGCCAGAATTTGCGACTTTTTTTACATGACATGCCTTAGGCTTGAGTGCAATGGCTAAAGCATGCCCCGTGGCCACTAGGTCTCTCCTTGCATTTGCATAAACGGCAGCTTTGACCCCGAGATGTGTAGCGACACAGAATCGCGTAAACTCACGGTAAGTCACATATGCCAACGCGATGGGCGCCAACGAGTTGTCGTCCACCATCTGGGTGATTTCCGGTTTGAATCTCTGATCTTTTCTGTGAAAAATGTTTACTCTATTTGACCATCTCCCGTTCCACTCAGTCAAGATCTAACAATACTTTGACAACGGGAAATCACATTTTGCAGCTCGTCCACAAACTCGTTCGGCCAAAAACCTTTAGCTATTGTGGTTCAGTATTTTCAACCCAGCAGTTAATTTATGGTTACTCGGAGAAAGTTCAGTACCTCGCAAGCCACGTCAGAGGCCACCCTAGCAGTGCCATTCTATCAAATACCAGGAGAATTTGAGGCATTTGCGTCATTGTACGATACCAAGTACAAGGGTGCTGACATGTTTATTTTGCCCTTGGGCTACAAATAAAAAAATGGAGTCATAGTGACTTAGCAAGTGTTAGGTTCCAACATGCAGCCAATAATGAAGAATGATTATCAAAGTTTAGATCCAACGATTGGTCAAGAGATCCCTCGCGTATTAACCAAACGATGAGTACAGTACTGTGCTTACCAAACAAAATGAAGTTTGTTTCTTTTCGGTCGAATAGGTCTTCCGTTAGACGAAGAACAGAGTAACCTTTCTTTTCGAGATTTTGAAATTAAGCGGAGGTAGGACAGTATGAGTATTCCTGGGGACAAAACTGTTCACAAGTGAATGGAAACGCATACGTCGTAACGAGTGTTTCGAGCAACGCACCATATCGACAGCCCGTGAATGATGACCTCAACATCAAACCATTTTTGGGCAAACTGCTCGTTTTCACCTCAGATTTTCCAACTCATGATCTGTCTCTAAGCAAATCAAACAAATGACAGATTAGTTCATAAAAAGACAGTACAACTGCTTTTCCTTCCATCTTTGTTTTTCAAGGCCAAAAGGGTCTTCCAAATCGAAATGTTTGGCCAAAGCCAATGGGTACGTGGGTGAACAGAAATACCGATCTTCTGGAAGAACTTATTACCCTTATGTTAAGCCCATCTGTCCGGCAAGCAAAAATGCATCAATTTCATTGTAGATGGTGCAGTGGAATTGTGGATGCACATCTAGTCCACCTATTTTTCATTTTAGATTTGAATCTACCACCGATTTATCCTTTCGAATGCATCTACGGACACGTTGTTTTGTTCTGAAACTATCGTGATCAATTAGCAAGCACTGTTCAAAAAGGTGGGCTCATGAAGAATCACCTGTGTCGACAACCATGTGCAAATCGTTTAGTGGAGTCGGCAGCTGTTTTCCTCGACCTAGAAACGTAAACAAGTGCAGGCGGTCTATTTAATAAAATGCGAATCGAAGTGACGCTCATATAGAATAGTCAGAGTTCAGCTTGTACCATCATCATCCCTGCACGTACGAGCTACGATTTTCGTTACTACTTTAAAATCAGGTGTCGACTGAGTTGCTTAAAACAACACTCTTGTGGTGATGTGAGTAATCGTAAAGTATCGCTTGCCAGAACGCCAAAAACACTCCTTTTTGAGACATCTCTGAGGCGAGGTAGAGGCAGTTATAATTAGATCATCAAGAGTAGATCAAGCGCCAAAAGCAGTCGACTGCGGCGCGTTTGGACTGTTTAGGAAACAATCAACGACCAAAGGAGTAAAGTTAAATTATTCCAAATGAATTGGCTTGGAAAATCATTTCAAGTCTCACCATAAATGGTACAAACGCAGTATCTTCGTGACTCACAAACGGATCGATCATACCATTAGTCACATTATTTCGGAATTATATGAATACTATTTGCGACTGCTATCCGACTGGCCTGTTCAGATCTTGTTCATGTAGACCTGAAACACGTCCCCAGTTATGACGGCCCGATAGCATATTCGTACTATAAAGCCCACTGAATATCTGTGTATTAATCTACATTTCATAAGGAGAGATGCATTGGTCAGGTCTTGTGGAAGGGAAACGTGCTCAAACCCGATTCTGAACGTTTTGACAATCTTGGACTGTTTTTAATCGAATTCAAAAGCAATCTGGTCAGTGATACAGTCATTCGTTGTCACTTTCTACCAAATGGGTTGCATTTGCGAACTCTAACTCGATCTCTCCTAGTTTGTGAGAACCTCGTGACCACCGTTGACCTTGAGATTCCGTAGTCACTAGCGTTCAGTTCATTGTAGGAATATTAATCAACTGACCTATACAGACGTGACACACTAATTAGGTAACCGAACGCGTCAACTCTGCACCACAAGCAACTACCACATGTGTCCAGGTTTGCCATGGAAAGACTCTTTGTCGAGCAGCCCATAAACAACGTGAATGATTGTTTACTTTTCCTCGGCGTGTTTGGCTTTCTTTTCACTAACACGGAAACGTTTAATAGGGCAGGTTTCATTAAGTATTTAATAATTACTGCCGATAAAAACCCGAAATGGTAATCCCATATTTTCAAATGTCAAAAGAAAATTAATAGATTCTCTGAGACATTTTCCTATTCCATTGCCAGTATTTTTCCACTGTCTGTTGTTTAGCCGTCATTTTTGCTGATTTATTGAAGAAAGTTCTCGGAATCTATCTTTGGCATCTGCCAATTAACACTAGTGTACCTGTCATACGACTGAAGGGTCTACGCACCAAAATGCGTGATACGCATGTATCCATAAATGAAAAATAGGCACAGAAAATTCTTTCGAGTTTTTCTCAACCTTGGCACAATGATCATTCTGTATGCCAGAACAAGTTGTACTTTTTTTTCCATACCTTCCAGCATAAACAACTCGAGAAACTCGAGTTGATTTAACGAGATCATCTGAATCCTAGATGTATAGTCGCGCGTAAGACAACAGAATGGGATAGCTCGTCCGAATTTTTCATCACTGTTGTAGTGTGATCAGTCTGCTTTATCGATTATTCATCTGACTCGGCAGTATGGGATATTGTCTGGCGAAAAAACCAGAATTGAGAGTCACCCACGTGAGCATGTTAAGTGTGAATACGCTGTTTTCCGACATATATGCCTTTGCTCGCACCGACCAGTGACAAGTCCGCTTATTCCACACATTACTGCTAACCCAATGCATAGGATAACGAACCAGTTTCCTGTAAAGCACAGTACCTATCACTTTGTTGAACGAATGAAAAATTACAGCCTGCCCTTCTCTCCACCCCGCTAACCAATCAGCGGGCAACACGTTATGGTCCACTTGATCAATCGCGCTTGGTCGACAGGTAAGGTAATCCATAGCAGAGCTTGTCTATGCCAATTTTTAGTTAGCCCTGAGAGCACCTCTCCGAGCTGTTTGGGATCATTTCCCTTTGAAATGGTACGATTTAGGGGTCCCCGATTGCACAGAAGGGAACAGGCTAAGCCGAACGTGTATCCAGTCCCATGCCTAGAAGAATCCCCTGATTGTGGAATTATTTGATGATGTGGATTGTAGATCAGATATTAAGATAACTTAGTCCTTGGATAGTAGCAACGCTCAGCTCAGCAGTAGCAAAACAAGAACATACATCACAGCTGCTTTACTCTTGTAAGAAATTATCAACAGTAAACGTTCACTGGAACCAAACTGAGACGCGAACCGGTGACGAATGATCGCGAATTGAAAGCTATAGCTGTTGCACTAACCGGATAGGTTCTCAATAGTTCGTCGGACCTCGCCACACGGTAAAGTAGGACGTGATTAGACTAGGTAATCAACCGAGAAAACGCTAATCTCTGCAAGGCTTAATAAATCTGTACGAGTGTGCCTGTAACTGTGGTTTTGTGACCACATATCATTTTCTCTTTTCATCTGTGCGCGAGATCATGAAGTGTGACCTTCTATGTTTCACCGTACATCGTTGAACTTTATTCCTTGTCCGCTTAGCAAACCTGATAGCTCAACATTGTTGTGACCACTTCAGATCTGATTCGTATATTTGCCCTACACGTCAATAATCGTAATGGGGAAATCAATAACTTGACCATCTGAACATTGGCCAATTTCAATAAGACAACCACGGTCAAATCATCCAGGACAGACAAACAAATCACCATACAATGAGGGCAATGTAAACCGATTTACACATTAATTAGTACTTACAGACGTTGTGGAGTTTCAATGAAAATTAAAGCTGAAATTAGCATTCGAGGAAATGCAAAATAACCAGGCCTATGCACAAGTGTGCACAGGAATGCATCTTGACCGCTAATTTACTTTGAGGTGCAAAGATTTTGAAGAAGGTTTATCTACCCGAATTTCCAGTCTTCTCCGTTCGGAGTGGATAATTCTTCAAATTTACAGACCACCTTAAGTTACATCACGGTTTTCTGGACATCGTGTTAACATAGATCGATTAGGAAGGGAAATTTTATTGTTGAAAAATATATCCAGTAGCTTAAAAGCTCGTCCGCACAATTGCAAAGCCATTTCCTCCGTTAATCACAGAATTTTTATGCGGTTCCGTTAGGTCGCTCAGCGATCAAAACCTCAGGAAAACTATCTACGGGAGCTGTGATGAGCGCAAATTTCCAAAATCAGTAAGACCATAAATGTGTCATGCACTGTTAAAGGGCTTCAAACTGCAGATCGCAGTTCAAGAGTAGGATAAGACCCGTCTTCTTAGTCTTCTTGGCATTCGCATAGGAGATGCATCGTATTTGCAACCTCGGTCTCATCTTCTCTAAGATTCTCAAGCCAAAGTTGAAGAATTCCACTCGGCCAGTATATCTAGTGATATCGAAATAACACCGATATCACAACATACCTGGAAACGAATCGCAATAGAGATGCTGACAGGCAAACAGGAATCGAAAGCCGAATAAAGGAAAGGCAGTGGAAAGATCGAAGAGACTGCGATATCATGTTTGGTGAAGCAAATGCAACCAAAGAAATGCCATAAAATCAAAAATCAGGCGTTACTGCAGATCGCGGAGAAAATAATATTTGAAAATAATCGATAGTTTGCGAAAGATCGATTCCCTTACGATTTTAATTCCCGTGAAGTGAAGTGAATCTTGTCTTTTTGTGTACAGTTGGTATTCATTCACCTGCCTACAAACCTTCATCTAGTTTGATAGACGTAGATGCATTCTAGTCTATTTGTGGAACCTGTCAAAAGGTTGCAGAAATGTTTTGGTTTTTATTAGTACAATTCTACCGATCGATTAAGTTATTTTGTTCTTTCGTTTAAAACGTCGCCGATTCGTATATGGAAGTCGAAATACTTTGAAAGTACATTTTGTCTTCCATTTTCAGCTCAGTGGTGCTCCGGTACCCAAGAGCATAATGTTCTGCGAGGTATTTGGGTGATTCGTATGCATGTTCATTTTGGTCCTTCTGTGTGTGTGTGTGTATACGTGAGCATGCATGTGTGCTTTCTACAGTTTTATTTTTCGATGGCTTAACTAGGCATAAGTATGATAAATCCAGTTTGCACTACTATGTCATCCTCTCCCAAAATTGGGATCGGCTCTCACCGCAGTAGTCCACATTTAGAGCCCATATCCTGTTGGCTATTCTCGGTTTGGATTGTCACGTTATTAGCCATTATTGGCCTTCGAAGAATCCTCACGCTGATGCACAAGTTAGGTCGGAAATTGTAGGCACCAAATTAGGTAAACATTCCGAATTATGTTTGACTGTTCAGAAATAATTATTTAAAGGCTTCTCAAAAATACTGGAAATAAAATAGCTGGTTGTCCTCAAACATCATCTTCTCTACCATGTGCTTTGATATTCGAATTCGATTTTGTAATATCCGTTCGGCTGAGTTTGTTTCACCGGAAACAATACGAGTATATTTCCGCTCGTTCCGGTTCATTCTTGAGTTTCTGGTTTAAATTTCTGCTTGTCAATCTGCACCCGAGAGGCAATTCACCTTCTCGTGTATTGTTGTATGGGTGCTATTTCGGTGTCACGGGATGTACGGTACTGTTCTTGTATTTGCTCGGTGGCTCACGTCTTTGTCATTCCATTCACTGTGGGGACTCGGCCCAGTTACGACTTCAAAATTTCAGCGAAGACAGGCCCTGGGATTTATCTGTGGATCATTTTCCATAGACAGGCTTTAAGCATGGATCAGGTAATCACGAAACAATCAGACGAATTTGTGAGAGCTAAACGCTCGATCGTTATTCATAAAGAACCAGATTACGTGTACGGCCGGAGGAAGAAAAAACAAACTCACCGGCCAGGTATCGACGGAACAAAAGACCGGCGAATAGAAGCTTGCCATCTAGCATTCATGAATCTTGATTTCATCCAGAAAAAATTATAAAAACAAATTATCAACAGTCCATAAAGTCAAAAGTGGTTCAGCCACACCCGGCTCAATAGACCGAATTTCTCGCGCCGAAAATCAAATTACCGAGCGCCAAAATCCACGAAGTCGTCCAAAAACGTGCAATTAGGTCACGGTCATCTAAGGCGTAGACGGTACAAGCAAGCGCGCTGGAAATGTACAACTATGATTACGTTCTGACCATATCAATTTCATCGATAGTGAGACATTTATGATCGAAACGCTGCGCTAGTCAACCAATGGTTATCGCCGTCCACGAGATGTGAACAGCTGGTATTACTATGTAAGTTTATCTTCATACTTGGGCAATGTGCATGAGTTGCCACGCGAATCACTTTGGACAGTGCATAGTCCAGAGGGACGAGCCGACGGCACGTAGATCACCACAGTTGGGATCCCAGATCGATTCTCGATTAAACTTGCACTCCTACTATCCGAATGAGGCTTTGATTTCTCCCTACCTTATTCTCTCGATATATGTATGTACATGACCATCAAATGGAATACAATGAAAAAGGAACTATAGCAACAGAGTTGCTATCAAACTGATGGGCTGTGACAGAAAAAAAAGAAGATATCTACTCTAGTTTCTATTATTCACTGGACAATCCATCCTGTATTTCGGCTGCTATCGCCCGTTTTTGCTAACTTTAGTGGAAAAAACGAAATTGAGCAGACACGACAGTTCATTTAGTAGTCAAAATAAAAGGCTCATATTAATCCTCTATGGTCACCACTCACTGGACGATTCTTCCGCTGAGTACTTTAATCCTTCGTAATTTACCAACATGATTATGTAGGATTTTCGATCCCAGTCTTGGCTGACGTAAGTGGAGCGATGGCATCCTAGAAGCGATGATCTCTGTCCAGCGTAATGGTTTCGACGAGTCAACGCCCATTGCCTTCAGACCTGAAAAACGCGGTCAGCATACTGCCACAGAGCATAAAACTAAACAATACGCTTGGGTAATGATTCAAGCGTAATTTACTGCTGATCATTCTGAAGCCAGTAAATTCAAAAAATGGTTAATTTAGATCAACTTTTTAGGGTCTCACAGTGTCATCGGAAAGATAACTGCCTACTTATTTGTGAAATGACAAAAATGCTCTCCCCAGATACCGTTGACTTCAAATGTTTCTTGAGTGCGGGCATTCCATTTCTGTGTGTGGATTGAATAAAATTTTGACTGAGTGCTTTATTCCAAGATCCACACTATTGAACTGCACAAGTTTTTTGAACTACTGGAAGTAACGAGGCACCATAAAATACGTGGAATCAATCATGTATCCGAAGCATAAACTGTCCGATAAATCAGGACAAAGGTTCACTCTTGAACATATCGAAAGACGCACTTGTGTGTGTGGAAGTAGGTCAATTTCTGGGCCCAAAATCCTGCGGATCAGACACTCGCCGCGTTGCTTTCCTGACCAATCATTTCGTAAACAAACGATAGGAAGCTCAAAAAAATGTTGAAATTCGTAAGCCCATTTTGGCGCCCTCAAGTGCAGTGCTTTACCGCAAAACAGAAAATTGTACAGGCGTCCAAACATGCCAGTTTTGATGCATCATAACAGACAACGTGACGAATCAGTATGGTTTGAACCCCAAAAGGAACTTTCCGGGTTACCGTCAGAATGTATGGTGCGCATAGCTGTGTCACTGTCTGATGTGCTTCAAGTTCTTCAACTAAATCAACCCAGTTTGTTTGCGATAGAGGTCAGTTTCAGGGTCATTAAGGAGGAATACACAAGTGAAACTATGGTGCGGGCACTATTTTCAATTCAGCTTGCATGCAAGTAAACACAATCGCTTCTCGAAGCCGTTTTGAAGGCAATTCACAAAGTTGGAAAGATTTCGGTGCACTTCGTGGATTGGGTCCTGGCGATAGTGACCTTGACTTAACAAAAACAACAACAAGAACAACAAACAGGAACGTTGGAATGATTATTTTGTTACGAGTGTTATGAACCAGAAATGGTGAACATCAACTGGGCAGGTTCATTATGACTTAATCATATGCATTACGTGTACACTTTACAAACCCCATAGCCGCTATTTTAAGAATTACAGCCTACCAAACGCAATCCATTTCAACGACATTCGACATCCAAGAGCCCAAATCAGTGAGATACCCTGCAAAATAGAAAGACTAAAGATCACTAAAATACTCACTGTACACGTCAGTCGACGGAATATGAACTCATCCACTAGTGATCAAGTGAACCCAAAAGGTCAACGTACAAGATCAGCGTCCGTTTGGCGCAAAACACTGCAGAGTTCATGGTTGGTGTGCGGTTTGCGAGCATCAAATCAATCCTAGGCCAGGGCTCCAAGTCTACATCTTGCGTGTCTTATAAATCGTAAGGATAATTGCGGTTACCAAAACCATACGTGAAACCATCTGGTCAAGCTGATCAAAGGTGTCCGTTGTTTTTTTATCACTCACTGGGACCAATTCCAGGTGATATAGGTCCCAATTTACTCATCCAACGTACTGTCGTTATGTAGAACGAAACTGATAAATTTATCGAATCAAATAGAAAGAGTCCTATGTGCACGTTTTCTTAAGCAATAATCAAAAATATCAATCCAGATGTCGAGTAAATGGTTCCCCATTTGACTACACCAGGAGTGGACATAAACACACCCCAAATGACCACATAAATCAACACATCAGCCGACATTAAAGTCATCATAATTATTTTTATTTAATGCCACTACACTAACTACAATTTCCGCTCACAGCGAACACATGGAGGAGATAAAAAGTGGAACTGACTTCTAGCCAGCTAACCGAAAATCGATTATTTCGACATGCATATGTGTGTGTGTTCTTGCGAGCTCGTATTGTAAATGTGGGCGTTTCCGCATGTTTATCTGTTCGAATAAATATCGAATTTTTTTGTTTACTGCTCTGCCACACGTACGGGGGCTGTCGACAGTAAAATCCTAAACGTTCCACTACCAGGTGGCATTGTTTGCTTGGAGAATTCCGAGTTTCATGCTATTTGGAAAAAATTTTCAGATGCCGCTAGAGGTGCATGGAATTTTGTAAACAGTAAGGAGATATTTCTGGACCAGCTTCATAAGATAAATCTATTCAAATGAGTGTCGCTTACTATACGGAAAAATCTGGGACCGAACGAAGTCAGTTGGATTGTGCAGATCTAATTGTCGACGCCTCCGTTCGTACGCGTTGCCCTTCTTGTGGTATCGCTGACAGAAATATTTGAGGTTAATTTCAGAAAATCTCCAAGGGGCTATTAATCTCTTCTTATCTTTTTCCAACCAGTAGACTCCAAAAACAACGTTAACGTGTCGCCCAGCTTACTCGATTTTACGTTAGATAGTATTCTGTCTCGAGAACAACACACAACATCGTACCGTTGATGTCCATACGGACTAACTTAAGCAGCGGGTTTCTCATTCTGTCGCTTGGACGGTTTTAGTTAGTTCAACTATATCATCATTGACAAAAATATTGAGAAAACTCATGCTAACCGAGAGTATCAAATGTCATTCTATTTCGACAGGGTAATTTTCTTTTGTACCTTGCTTCTTCTCGGTAAAGGAAAAATCCATGGGATTCCCCAATTATTGATTAGTATAACTATACAATGACCAACACTCCGGACAGGTAAGGTTTATCATTCCAGATACATGTGAGAAATGAACACACCTTCGTGAATATCCAAAATTCATCTTCAGCTTGTGCAGGAACTAAGTCCATCAACTCATCAGCTCTCACTCAATGTATACCTTCTGAGAAATGCCTTCATCATGGAATCTCTCTCTGTGTGCGGGATGTGACGAGCAAGTAACTACCACCACAGAAGTGGGATTTTCATTGTGACCGTTCCGAGTTAGGATCCGACCACCGGTAAGTAATTTCTTGATCAAACAGTTTATGAGGAAATTACACGCTTCCTCATTAGAGTTACGGTAAAAGTCAAAACCGTTTGGACTACTGCTAATTTCGGTGGATCTCGACACGTCTAGTTTGGTTCGTCTCTGTTGCCTTAAGGCATTTACCTGGATGTACTTGTTTGCACCTGCATGCCACATGTTCCAGGCACTGCAACAGAAAGAACTCCGGAATGTCGGTCAAATTGTAATTTCTCGGAAGCAACAGAATGACCGATTTTGGTTTTTGCTGCATCACTTAATCGTGATTATGATAGGGAAATGAGAATAATTCTCGCCATAGATACGTTCGTTATGAACTGTTGAAATACGGTTTCCTATTTTAAGTGCTCGACAGCATCTTCGAAGCACAGCTGTCAAAATCACGTGGGTATGCGAAAATTTCGACCATCTTTCCATCCCACTTCAAAGTCTCATGATCAAACTATCCGAATTTCGGTATGTGTGGTTTGCTCCCGCTTAATGATCAATGTGTTTCTCCCTCTCTCTCACACACACACACACGTACATGCACTGCGAGGGCAATCGCAGCAGATTTGAACAACACGAAATTGAACGGTGGTCATTTATCATACCTGCATACTCACAACGTTCTATGACCCAAAGTTACAAAATTAGTCCCCTAACTACTAATGCTTATCTGATATAACTTTCTGTGCAAGCTTTTGTGAGTGTGTTCGTGCATGTATGCATGCATGTGTGTGTGTATGTGTGTGGGTACGTAGGCATGCCGACAGGAAGTCGTTGCTCGCAGCATTGTATCTGTGTCCAAGCTTCGCTCCACCCTGTGTGAAACTAGGGAAATGGCCTTATTTATTCATCCAGTAATAAGACAAAATCATGTGTCCCGTATGCGTGCACATTGATCAGATATATTTATTAATGGAGTGTAAAATTCATCCGAAGCTACAGCTCGGAAAATGAAAGTTCGCGTCTAATTGTTGAATCCTCGCATGTGATACGTTGCTATCGAAGAACACGAAAGTATTTTCACAAATTGCCACATTTCGACGAAGGTACTGTTTGTTCAGATTTATCATTTCATAAGCCATAAAACTGACGCACGGGAACACGACCCAAGGACAGTGCAATGTGATCATGTTCAGCGTGTTGGTACAAAAAAATTCCCTTTCCGTCAGCTGTCCTGCACTTACTTGTGCAATCATTCAGGAGTTCGATCAAAGTAAACCACATTTGCAAATTACCGTTTGATTGAACAAAATAAACGCACCTCATTCGAACCATCAATATATCATCTCAATCGGCCATCGGCGAGAACATTTTGCATCAACTCATTACGAAACACTAGGCCTAATTCTAATGCATTCTATTACCTTATGGTCACTGGTGGTTGGCGTTGACACGAACGACCACACTATCTTCCGGCTAGTCGAGAATTCTACTTTTAAATAATCCCAAGTAGTGCGTGATAGCATCGTCGCATTAAGTTCAGCTACTCAGGATAATACTTCCGTGAAGGTTTACGGTGAGTGGGAATACTCAGACATCTCTGCGGTCTGAGAGCGCAGGCAGTTTCTGCGGTCATCTAACGGTTTAACGTCTTTAGTCGGGTTCTAAAAAACAGCCAGTAACAAGCACATTACAGTTGCTAGATTCAATGAAGAACGGACCTAGCATTCGGGATAATCTGACTGACATAAAATATAGGTGGAATTTCGAATCATGTAACTGCAATCCCAAGGAACATGCCGAAATGCTGGTATATTTCGAAACAAATGTGCCCTCCCACTAGAGAGGATGAATTGAAAATCGTTTGTTCACAACATAGTAGTGTAGGTACCGGAAGAGACACGCAGTCAGCGCACACAGTTTATCGACAAGTCCACAATGGTCCTCTAGATTTTTTATCAATTCGCCAAAGAGATCACCAATTCGAGTACTTTTTCTTATTTCAAGTGCCGCGACGTGTTAAAATATCAACGAGAACGCTCAGCATATATGTTGTTCATTAAATTATGAAGTCAGAAAATCGAACCTAGTTTGGCGAACATGAAGCTATTAAGTAAGTCTTGTTTCTAAACAAACCCGAGCCTGGGGCTGCCTTGTGGTTTTATGCGAATTAATTGGAGTGGAAAGAAAATCGCCCGGGTGAAGTTAACGTAGTCACGACGTTCTAAAGTAGTCCAACGTAAAATATCTTTTAAAAGAGTTATCACTTCTTTAAGGTGTTTGTCACTAATCACGCGAGCGACTCGGAAAGAAACTGAGCAATGGAAACCGTTTTTTGAGGATTTTAATCTCGGAAATCGTGTGCTTTTTAAGTCAACTTTGTTACACACTGACAAAATTAACTGATCACCGAATCGGAACGCGCAGTCACATAATTGGAGCGAATAATTTATTTTGCAGCGTTCCAAAAGCAGTATAAATGTAACTTTTAACTTCTTACATGACTAATTTACTTTATCTGTGTCATGTGCTTGATAACATTCTCATTTGCCATCATGTAGGTGGTAGCGTTGTTTAATTCAAAAATTGGATACAGAAAAACAACGAAGAGGTTCAAGTTTACCAAGGTGGTTTTGTATCACAGTTTTATTCCAGCTTATCCTTACAGGGTCTTGAAAATAAAGTCACCGACTTTTGTCTTGTTCTCGAATAACCTTTAGGACACTCGGTCAACTCTGACAGAAGTGGAGATTCTTTTCAATGCAAAGTTGAACTTCTCAGAAATCGAAATGCATATGTGTCCAGTATTTGAAGACATAATCATGAACAGAATATTTGATAAAATCACAATTTCCGTTTAACAAACGAACTAGCTTGTATTTATGCGTACAAGGTCAGATGAATCTTAACACCTGTCCAAAAGTATTTCTGGAATTGTCACCTACATTTAGGCTTTAACTTTCGATATTCAGATGCATTTATCTTGGTAACCAAATTGACCGACATTTGAAGGCCAAAACGCAGCCTACAATCAGATGTATTAGGGAGTAATTTGCAAATAAATTTATGGCATTCGTTGATGCTTCGATAATTTGTGGATGATAGAAACTGTGAGAAAGAAGCAAAGAGGTTATTGCAAACGTAAGATGGACCTATGCAAACCGGTGATTCACCGGTCTTCCTTTTTTTGTTTTACTTTATGTCACCTTCCAACTTTCTATACATGGTTTTTAGTTACGCAGATTAATTTCAAATCCAAATCTGTTCAAGATGTGAACATCGTTTAAACTATTTTTAGAGTAGACAATATAAACTAGTATCCAAGGCCCGAAGGATGGAGTAACAGTCTGCATAGTCTGAAAGTCACCGTGTTCTAGGTAGTTCAATAAATGCCCAAAAACAAGCAAATGCCTTTTCACGTAGTAGCTGGTGAATCATGAGTGAGTTTTCGGTACGGCGTGTTATTCTGTCAAAAGAGTTAATTTTTCTCGTTAACTTTAACAATAAGAAGCGAAAATGCCCTTCCCTTTGACCGCACTTTCTATGATTTCAATCAACCGATGTGTCTTTATATTGTGAATGATATAATATTAATAACACAGCGTTGTTGGTAGATGTAATGCGCCAACGCTTCGACTACCGTGGGTAGTCTTTCTCAAGGCAAGTTTTACAATCAAATGACTGAGGGAACGTTCACATGCCAACGAGTTCGACCGGAGAACGGTTACGTATAGCCATAAAATCTTTTCTGGCGAGTGTCGTATGGCATTTATATGACTCACACAGGAACGTAGAAAGAATGATGGTAGAGACATGGCGAAAGGAGAAGGGAAGAAATAGGAACCCTGTGCTTGTTGCATCACGCTGTTCAATTCACCAACCAAATGCGAGCTGTCTTGATCAACGTAGGAGGTTGTATTATGGGCCCGCGCTCTGGTCTTTTGATCGGAAGATCCAGTCTGGAAGATTGCGAAATGACACTGGAATCTATTCAGTTAACAAGGCCTGTGGCCAAACAATAGACTTCCTGTTTCTCAAGGTTTCAGGTTAGTACAGCTTACTCATTTGTAAGAAGGGCTAGGTAAGAACTAAAATTAGAGGCCGAAGAGTATGAAATGGACTAAAATTGGTAGGCTTATCTGAAAACAAGGAAGAGGAACCCGAAGAAAAGTATGAACTGCAGTTTAATAACAAAGACACAACCGACGACAGTCCTGGGGCGGTAGAAACGGCCGTGGTGCCTTCACAACTTGATGCTGGTAACCCCAATAGAATTAGCCGAAAGGCGGTGAACGTGCCGGGTGATTTAGAACTATCCACGTTTTCAACGGAGATTACGGATAAAGCTATTTATCGGAACGGAACAGATGACGGAGATCATAATCTGATTTCACGTTACCTCAAACCATCGTGCACCATTAGGCAGTGAATTTCTCCTGGAGTTTTATCATCCCTTACCAGGAGCTATACCATCTTCCGTGTCATTTTGGAATTGTGTCAAAATATTCGGAATTGGGTAAGCACATGCTTCTATTCCACGAGATCGGACCAATGTGTACCTGCGTACAAATTTCAGAGCAATTCATGAATAATTTGTTCACCTTGCAATGTATCTGAAAAAACCTCCGCGTTTAAAATGCGTCGTGTTTGGGACTTACGGAATCGAGATCCCGATAGGCCAGCTGAACGCGACATTTCTCATTTAATTCCCACAAAATTCCCAAATAATGCGGAAAATGTCGTAATCACTTCAGGACATTTTGGTGCATAGAAAAAAGTTGTAGATCTCTTCAAAACCTTGTTGTTGCCAGATGAACAGTTTAATGAATGTTGAGAGGCTGTGTAAATATTATTACACTCTGCGATTTAGGACCGAATGCAGTAACTGAAACTGGAAACATTTTGGGACCCGGGAGCGAATACGAAACACTTTTGAGCCCAATTTACACCGTCCTTTGAAACAGAGGAGAAAGAAGCTTGCAAAATTTACTTTTGTGTCCGTCAGTTTGTCAGCTCAGACATGTGCGGACCCCAAGGTCAATCAGCTTTACTGCATCATTCCACCATTTTTTTCCACTTTGCTTCATCGGTACTTTATGACTATTTTGAATAACATTCCAAAATTCGACGTGTCTATACCCGAAAGGCTCTCAGCCGAGTGTCTTTTCGCCGTCGCATTCGACCATCACTCCCTCATTCCTTGTTATCGGAAAGACACAATCAATCTTGCACCTTGTTTGTCTTTCGAACAAAATCCTCGTTTTTCGTTTCACCTTGTAGTAGCATTTACGGGAGATGCCATTGTTTACCGTTCATCTGGCATTCCAGAACATAAAGTGATACATAAATTGTGCTCTAACCCTCGAGTAATGGAAATCCTTTCTTTCGTGTGCATTGTCTGATCGACATTCTTTGGCCATACCTTTTTGACTGGATTTTTGAACATCCCTGTGGTAAAGTTCTGCTACCGAAAATGATGTCTAGAAGAGTCAGTCGACATCAGCTGAACATTACAAAAAACCAAATGGGACAAACATACGTACTTCCTAATGACTCTAAACACTTTGAGAGGCTTGGATCAAAACCCTCGTGACCGGTTCGTTTGTGACCGCGAAATGCTGCATTGTGCAGTAAAATCTCGAACGAGTAAACCTGATAAAATTTCCTTTTGGTCATTATCGGGATTTTGTCTCAGGCTATATTTCATGGGACATTTTGTCAGCTTTCCCATCAACTGACAGCTTAGGGGAATGCATTCTGCATCTGTTATGGATAGAGGAAGAAAGCATGCCACAGAACTGCTCCCGTGTGATTAAAAATATGTTGTCTATTCACGATCCGTTTATTCTAAAATCATTATTTCTTGCGCTCTATTGAGGCCCACTTCAACACACATCTGTGTTTCCTACCGCCAAACTCGTCCTTTAGAATGTTTAGCATGCATTATTGTCGGTCGAATCAGTAAGTCCCCTGTGTTCTAAATGAATACATAGGGTAGAGAAGACAGATTGGTTGGAGTAAGCGATCCTTTGAATCTCTTCAGTTATACATGTCAAAATAAGACGCGGCTCGGTGCATTGCGTTGCAGCAGTGTCGACACATCCATTTTCGGTTTGGTGAAACTTTGTTGTGTAATGTCAGGCCATGTATCCACGGTACGTCAGCATAATCCCTGGCCCAAATAAAATGCAATCATATGGAATCTGGCCTCGCCGATTGTTGACGACTACGTGACTTCTGCGTAAATTTACGGGACTGAAACCCCAGACTAGTAGTCTTTGCTTTATCAGTCAGCAAACTAGAGTGCGCGTAAAACCGGCTGACTTTTAACTCACGTCCGTCCTGTCATTAATCAGTCAGATTCTACTAAACAATTTCTGAGTTTGTTGACGCTGTTTTCATTTTGTTGTTCCGTGTGTAACTTCAACGTAATTGCCCCGGGAACCGCTAAATTTCCCACCTCATCTGGACTAGGGCAAGATGAATGAGATCTCGATAATTTGAATTACCAATCAACCTTTTCGACTGGACTAACGACGGGCCGGAAATCGCACAATATTACATCAGTGGACTTGACGTCCCGTCATAACTGACCGATTGGCATTATCCCACAGAAGTTAAGCACATGCATTTAGTTGAGAGCAGCTGGAAGCAGGCTTCTGAACTATTGGAATATTTAAATTTGAATGGAAACTTACGTTCTGGAGACAGTCGAGCTTTTGTCTCTCTGACGCTAACTGATATCCTGCGAACTCCTAGTAGAAATATTAAGCTCAAGGACTAGCGCATTCAAAGTTCGAACCTAAACTTATGTTGCAGTTGATTGTGTGACAGACCTCTCTGTAAGTTAGTTTGCATTTGGGGTAAAATTTCGCCAAAAGTTCAGACCGTGGTTACCCTCTAGCCGACTTATCCCATCCGTCCACCGGATGGCTAGGATACGGTCGTTGGTGCAAGTATCAGCTTCTCAAATTCACAAGCACAAGTAGATTAAGTGATGGAGACCGCAAAGTCAGAAGAGGCTGCAGCGAACAGTGTGATCTGCTGACTTATCGGTGTTACTCCTGCACTGTACCCGTTACAGCCCATCCAGTACCTAGGCCAATGTTTGTTTGCGTCTGTGGCAGTATAAAGTTTACTGCAGGCTGATACCTAACCCCTGAAATCCGAACCCCGATACTTTTGTCTGCCCTGCAAACGGCCAGCTTCATTTAATACAAGTTCAATTAAATACTCAAATTTCCTATCCGTTTCAAATATAAAAATACAAAATACTGACCCACAGCGTTGCACCCACTGCAAAGTAAACATAAATTCAATATTTAAAAAAAGAGGTTCCCGTTAGGCCTACATTGTGAAAATGCCAGCTTCACGCGCTTGAGTACAAGTGTAAACATCCAGCCAAATAAGCGCATTGATTTTCCAGCTGATGTCCGCAAACTGGGTCAAATTTGAATTATTGAACGTCCAAATTAATGTTATTCCTCCTTCTCTGAAGCACAGGAACAAGCGCGCACGCGCGCACCCACGCACAAGCTCTGGACATGGCATGCGCATTTACCGCTGGATTGATTTGAAATAAATCTTGGATCAGAAACCTGGACAAATCCGAAAAGCACGGATCACCGGAATCCCAAGGACTGTGCCTGAACGAGAATAACAGAATTAGGACGATCGGAATAGTGTATAAACTTAACATGGAAACTGCTAATTTACTGAAACTCATGTTTTGCATTTGCAAGATAAACGTTGTAAGTAGCTGCTGCAAAATCAAAAATAAATGTATTGGACACCTCGAACGATTTCCGTCTGTCATTTCAAATTCAGTTCGAGCCTGGCCAGGAAAAGTCAGGCAAGAAACATAAAGTGCCCTCGAGCTGGCGATTACGAGTCCCGTTTGTGAGTGCGGAATACAGAATTTAAATAATATACCGAGTAATCGTAAATTACTTCAGAGGACTCACTGATCGACCAAAATATTGTTATTGGCTGGCTAAATTCATCTATAGTCGCGCTCTGATTGATCGAAATCTTTTCACTGAGATAAACGAAACTCCTGGAACTTGATTGGCCCCCTATTTTGTTGAGTTCTTTGTTAGTTTCGGTTTCTGATCGGTGCGCCAAGTTGTTTGAGTCCAGACAGGCCCGCACTCTGTCCTTGAGTCTAGACAACCGACTCTTTACCTTTGCTTGACCGGTAGCTCGTAAATCTCGAAGGTCCCACTATTTTGACAACGACTCTGCAGCCCCCGTTGCACTAGCACACTCGTGTTTCTTTCAGATACCAGCAAGTTAAGGTAAAATTGAGATTAATCACAGTTTCGGGGTTCGGTGCATCCATTTATTTGGCATGTGGTTCTGGTTTTGCTCGTTATCCATGGATCCGGCTCTGAATCATCAACGGTTCGAAGGCGTTTTGGGCGGGGTACTTCCCCGGAATAAAGTGTCAAAGCTCAGCACTTGTGAACCGGCCGAAACGATAGAGACATATGTCAATGTGAACTGGATATATGGGGTCACCTAGCGCTCTGATGACTAGGACCAAACAGAACATTAATAAGGACAGATGGAACAGAAATTACATTTATCGATTCCCATGGGTAAGCGCTTTTGGCCAAGTTGCAAAAGAAGAGATTACATTGCTGGTGACTATGCAGTCAGGGGGAGGATAAATTTGGGATTGGTCGTCCGAGGTGTTCACAAAGGCCTAGATTTCCGTATTTTGAACTGAAGTCTGTCCCTCATCATGGGTATCGTTCAGTCTGAAATCTTCAACACTAATTTGTATCTGAATTAACACTCGGGAATTTGAAGGAACCAACTCTGAATAGGGACTCGAAATCCAGGAGAATGAAAGGAAAACTGGGGAGAAGGAGAACGGTTCTAGGATACAGAAAATGTTAGGAATTTTGATCAGGTTCCAGCAAAAGTCATTTTCGATGGAAATATAATTTTGTCTATACTATGGTGTGGAATGTCTCAGGATCACAGGTGGATGTTCGCGCGAACGCCTCCGAAAGTGGTTTTAAATGACCTTCCATCTCAACTAATTTTCGCTGAGGACGTCCTAAACATTGCCTTCTCGTGATGGGGTGCTACCACAAAAATGTGAGGACAAAGATGAATGCCCAGCGTGCTCCACCAGGATAGCGGAGCTTTGATAACCAGTCTGGATAGGATAGCTGACCCTTATAACGAGGGAACGACGGAAGACATTCAAAGCAAACGCCATGAAGATCACCGGCCTCTGTGACCGGGTGGGTTAAGGTGATGCATTGCGCACCTCATGCGAAATGCACATGAACTTTGCAGTCATTTACCGACTCCCGCTGGATTATCAGATACTCAGATCATCCTATTGTCTTGCAGGTTGGATCCCATATTCAACTGCTGCGAACAAGACCTCATGAGTCAAGCCTTTACTTTGGTCTGAGCAAACGAGTGGTATCAAGTGCATTGACGATCCTGATGTCAGACCGATCTGGTTGAGATGAAAAATGAAAAAGTTAGCCTGTATATGACAAACTTCACACAGTGACTGTTTTTCCACTCGTTCTAACTCGTTGGTTTCCGTCTTAGCGACAAAAAGTAGTGGATATATAAATTCTATAGAAAGAGACGCTTGGTTCAGAGGCAAGTCTAGCGGACCCGGATCGATTGCTTAGTAAAAACCTAAAGAACGATAAAGACAAAATCCAACGGACCACGGTTCCGTTGATGACTGGATACTACGGATTTAGCACAGCTTTAATATGACCGCTCATGAACATAATCATATGAATAGTGTATACCACGGATTATACGTATAAGCTGACGTGAACAAGGGCAGAGATGACATTCTGTTCCGCTGGGTATGTGACTGACTGACATTGTTTTTTCAAACATTCATTTTGAATAGACTTACTGGTCCTAGACTGAAGCGTCACGTGAGCTTATCAGCGAAGCCGAACGGTTGCAGCTTGTCTGACAGTACTCAAAGCATTCAAAGCTAATACAATCTTGCTGCCAATTTTATGAAAGGTAATTCACAAATTAGTCACAGCATCCGTCTAAGAGAAGCACATACAATTAAGCACTGACATTAGCTTTGTACTCAACTTGCCTTCGCACTCGGCTTCGCTCATAAGTTCACGTCATGTTCCAATCAACAACCGTAGAATCTCATTTTAATCGCTAGGAGCGTGAATGGATAATGAATCTGGGGAAATTTCGTTCATCCATCCGTATGCGAAATATACTACTGAGAAGAAAAATAGCGTGTCCTAAAAATGAATTATGTGACCGAATTTGGTGGAAGATTCTTGAAACACGGGTAGAAACAATGGTTGAATGAGAATAAGAGCTTTTCGGATTTGGCGAATTCTCAGTCCCAGATTATTGCCAATGAGTGAACAAAAATTCTGTTTACTTGATCAGTTTCGGTATTCATTTTGCCTGCATTTATTTTGCCTTTTGTCTTCTAAATCCAGATTCATTTATCAGTTTCGCAGATGAAATGCCATCCAGTGGTCCAAATGATTAGTCCGCTAGGTTTAACTTGATCGACACTGACGCACTGCTCATTCGAAGTCAGCCTGTTTTGTACGACTCAGTGAATATCGGTACTTTAATTGTCCTTCTGGTATCATCTTCGGGATGCTGACATGACTCGGCAAGTTTGTTACGACAACTTGAAAGTTACCACATGTATCACGTCTGCGCGTGCCGCACTCGTGGGGTGCGTTCCAAGCCTTTTAATTTGTCCACGGGCTATCCAAATCCGTGGCGGTATACGTGTGCAACTAAGACGGGGAGTGGTTACCTAGACAAAAGTAGATTTTATCGCTCTTGGTAGCTCGTTTCATTATTAGTTTCGGATATCGTAAACACTATGCATGCAGCATATGTGCAATTCACTCAAGGCAGTTCAGCACGGCTTTGCTGCCACTAAATCAAAGTAGTGGTGACTCGCCAGTGTCAACTAAGAGCACTCCACGAAGCCGTTAGCCCAAAGGTGTTACACTAATAATATCTCTGTCCACATTGTAAAAGGACTCTGATTTGATTTTCTTGGTCATGTGACTGAGGACAGTGGCAGTGGTCAAAAGCAGTGATTAAATGAGCCAGTCTTGATCGTTCTGCGCACTGTTCTACGGGTTTTGTATTAGAATAGGTTTGTAAACGGTATGCTTTCATTTTAGCTAAATGATGGAACAAAAAAGGAGGAAGAAACCAACATATGTAACAGCATTAGGTTATGATAAATAAAGGTAACTCCTGACGTAAGGATTTTATCGCAAGATCGATGCGCCTTGAGAAAGACTACGTACGATAGTCGAAACGGTGGCGTATTACATCTACCAACAAAGCTGTGTTATTAAAATTATATCATTCACAAAATAAAGATAACTCTGTTTTTGTGTCACCCTTATGGATCAATACCTGCACCAGAGAAGGCACAGAAAAGTTTTTAAGCAAGCGATTTCCGGAATAAATATTGCCAAATTTCAATGGACGGTGAGTGGGTCAAATGGAGGATTAAGTCACTGCATGAATGAATTTTTTATCTTTTATCGTTTTGTCTTTTACTTCCTTTTTAATAACGAAACAACAATGTGCATCAATTTTCAGGAAGGGGGCCGCGACCAGCAGAAGGCTGCCAAGTGGGAAAGTTGACTGGCGGTGGGAGGACTCGGACTCGCGACCTTCGAGTCCAAGAGCCACAACCTTATCCCTTTTGGCCACTGTCGGGCTGAGCTAGGCTTATACAAGACCCAGTATGTTGACTGACAATTGCAATCAAAGGGAAACCAAAGGAGGAGAGGTGGAAGAAGGCTATCAATTGCCATTTCGAGACAATCCTTTGATATCTTGCGCCAAAAAGCTGGGAAAATTACGGATGAATGGTACAGTTAGACTCGGTAAGCACACTGGTGAATGAACTAGGGAACGATTGCTGGTCGCATTTTGCACTGCCTGGGTTTGCCGTCAAAAAAAGAAACGTCGTAATTTACAGACTTAGTACGGAAATATGTGATGTCCATCTCAGACAAACACGTCGGCCAACACCATGATACTTGGCAGAGCTAACTTTAGTTGGGGAACTGAAATTTCGCGCAACAGGATCTGCAAGAAGAGGCAAACGAGAAACACGGAAAATACGTTCACGACAAGGAATTGGGTTCAATTTTAGACGCAATGGAGGGTAGCAAATCCTTACCGAAAATAAGTCATCACTGTCGTCCCCAGAGTTTGCCAAATCAGAAACAACTCGACAGGGGACCCATAAGATCAGCACACTAAATCAGCCCAGCTGGTGGAAAAACTTGGAGATGAGCTGATGTGGGTCAATAATTAAAAAAACGGGCAAACATAACACAGCCCACTGCTTCACAAATGTTCACAATTGTGATTTCGAAATCTTTCACGCACCTTTGCTTGATGTACCAGGTTGGGAAAATAGGTCGACGGCAAGAATAATACACTTTGGGATCAGCTAAGGCCTCAAATTTCTTTAGTACAGAAAACTTGGACGTAATTTTAATCATATGACTAGTTGATGAGGAAAGTACTGCTTTAACTCCCACTCAACTGACAACCTCCATGAAGCTACGTCACGGAGTAACCGGATGCAAGATCAGTGAAATCACTCTATTTCTCTGTGTGCGTGTGTGTTCCTCAGGGCACATTTATTACGGTTTCAATGGCCGATCAAACCGACGAATTGTCACAGTGAAGCGCTCACATAAAACCTATCCAGGATAAAAATCGACAATGACCGAAGATTTGTTTACACTTCACACCCTGCGTCCGTTGAACTCGAGAACTGTGAGGAATGTGCATGACGACGGTTTTGAGAGTGACAGGTAATCAAAGTTAATTACTGCAAAACACGAATGCCTTTTTTCAAAGTAAAATCTTTTCATTGCAATGGCAGAAGATGGAAAAGGTGAAATCACCATCTTTCTAGCTGTATCACACACGCGGGCACATGCATATCTGCAATCACGCGCATGGATACGCCCTTTGTGGATAAACAATGGAGTGCGTGAATGAGTGCTCAAATTGTTACCGTCCATGTTGCCGCCCTTTTAGCAAGTAGCGTCTTCGTGCAATTTTTTGTCCTTACTGGAATAAATCAGGCTTTTCAGGTACGTGTCGCCGTTTGTCCAAACGAATACATTTAGCACAGTGTCAGCTGTACCGATGGGATTACATGGATTACTAAAATGGTGCGTACAGAATGAGCCACGTAGCCATTTGTTATCTAAGAAACTATTTCTCATGTGAAATATGACTGCTACTGCTACTGCTAATACTAATACCACTATTACTACTACTACTACTACTACTACTACTACTACTACTACTACTACTACTACTACTACTACTACTACTACTACTACTACTACTACTACTACTACTACTACTACTACTACTGCCATTAATGCTACTAGTCATACGTAATCTGCCATAAAATAGACGCAGAGCAGTTAAACATTTATCACTTTTAAACTTGCGCCAGGCTGATAAAGAGCATCGGGACAAGAATTAACTTAACAACTCGTCCAGAATTTGCTTAGCTGGCTTTGCGAAGAAACTTCCCTGCCACTGATTGGTGGCTTTCGTACGTGTTTTTGATTGGTCGCATCATTGCATCCCCGTGTCTTCCGGGGTTTAAGATCCGCAGATGCGACGCCGGTTTAAAATTACTATTTTATAAGTATATCTGTGTGCTTGTGGGCGTGCGCTTGTCCTGTTTTACCGAACTGTGTTGTGCGATGTGTGAAGGCAGATATTTCCAGTTCATTCATAGTCAACTACATAAAAGCTCAATTAAGCATGTTCCCTACTTGCAACTGAGCCTATGATAGTCTTACTTGTATCCTATTTGATAGTTATGATGTGTCTAAAGAAAAAAGGGCGAATCACCCCCCCCCCTCCATATTCCCCGCTTTCTAGGGATCACGAGTGTGCCAAATGTAGCTCACAGGCATGAGCACAAATCAAAATGATTTGTGTTCGCTTACACTTGGTTTATTTGTTCCGTCAGATCGTCATGCCTTGAAGCATCGTTCATTTGCATCGACGTTGTATCACTCTGGCAGACCGTGAAAGCGGCTTCATCGAAAACAATTCGCATTTCAAACAAAGAATATTTCACCCTAAAATACTCTTATTTAATTGTTATCTGGGAAGTTTAATCCAACTCTTTGAAACAAATAGGCCACAAATAGATTACGCTTCAGTCGTTGCAACAACAACGGATTTGCTGACATCGAACACAGCAACCGAAGTCTGATATATCCGTGATTTCTACATTTCTTCGATCATCTTCCAGTGTTCTGTCGGATCTTGGACATTTCATCATGAACATCGTTGGACGGACAGCTCGCGGTGGAATCAAGTTGACCGCCTTTCGCTTGTAATCACCTGCAAAGGACGTATGGTTTTCATGTTGTAATGAACACAGAATAGAAGCAAACAAAAACGAGCACGGAGCAATGAATGATCTGAGTGCACGAGTGTGAAACGGAATGATCGGTAATCTTGCATTGATCCACGTCACCGGTTACCGATGGCAAGGTGATCAATCTGTGTCTAACTCTGTGAAGACGAATGAGGGAGCCAAGTGATTCGATGTCGTTTTTTATGACAAAACTGGTGTTCTCCATAAACAATAAGTGGGGAGAACAAAGTTGGATGAGTGGAATTCCGTTGTTGGTGCGATTGGCTGGGACAGAAAACAAGCTTTCCGCATGTTGTTCAGTTTCCCTTAATTAATCGAGCAGAAGATTGGAAGTTTTGGTAGCCCGCTGCTTTTCGAACTGTTCGATCAATAGACATCAAAATGGATCACATGTGCAGTCGGATGATAGTCAACCCATCCAGGTAGCTATTTCATTCGGAAATCAAATCTTGTGAGCCCACAGTAGTGAGTCTGAATATTTTATGCAGAGACAAGTACGGAACTATATAACTAAATATTCATAAACTGGAAATGGAAACAACAGTCTGCAGATAAGCAGACCAAATTATTCAAGCTGAATGTTAATCATTTTGGGTCCTACGTCAAGTCAGTAATGGCCAAGGATTTAAACAAACGGTTATTTACGCGGTCATGATGGCTGAATGGGTCATTTGTTGCACTTAGTGACAAAGGAACACTACCACCTGCGCACCAGCACTGAGTTTGTCACCGCGATTGGTGATGAATATTTACAATCTAAAGACCAATCTCAGAGATCAGAACAATCTGTGGTATCGCAAACACTTCCCATCAGCCCATTTGCAATTCCAGGTGGTGAGCACGTTCGCTTTGATGGATCATAAAGCGGCTCTGTTCGAAGTGCAGATAACTGAGAAACGAGGTACTTTATCCCTTGACTCCTCTAAAACCTACTGTCTCCTAGGAAACCTGGTTCTCAGAACAGAAATACTCTCGTGGTTCGTCATAGCCAGCCAACCAACTTTGTAACTACAAAAAGAACTTAATTACCCCGGCTCCATTGGGAACCTTCACAGGCTATCTGTAGTGTTATTCCAAAACTTTAAACTTAAGTATCGCGTTGTAATCTCGGGATCGACTAGAGATATCACGGAGAGGTAGCGTGATCACTGGAATTAAGTGCTAACAAATTTAACGAAACTACTTTTATTCTCGACGGCATTTCACAAGAAGGAGAAAGAGGTCACCTCTGAATTTGTCTCGTCAGTCGACTATCCTATATTCAATTTGCTATCCTCGATTCCCAGCCACGCAAGTTAGGAAACCGAAGTCCGGTTGGCACCACATTTCTGCTTGATAATCAAAATCAGATCGCTTATATTGACTCACTGGGTGGAGCTCACATTTTGGATTTTCTGAAACCGGATCACCATCTGCTGCGACTCCATTTGATCGTCTCGATTCTAGTTCACTAGTCCTCTGTCGAATCGAAATGAACAGACCTCTGGGAGGTCCTTTATTCGTCACAATTCAATGATTTATTTAGGTTCGTTCAAGATGAAGCTTATCGGCTGATTGTCACCAATGTCTCGGGCTCAGTGTCCCTTCTTTGGCTTTTATTTCGACCATGAATTTGTCACGAAAATCAGACCACTTTTACTGTGTCTGCAAAATGGGACGAATGGTTGATTCCAACTTTGCTCTCCTACTGGCAGCCGATCAGATTTGCGACCCTCGCATCATTCATCTGATGCCAAAAATGTTCGTAATTCAATTTTGTTTTCTGGACAAAATTCTGATTCATGTTTGCAAAATTCATTGTACAAAGCGCAAGCGCAATCGAACTCTTGGCACCAACTTATAGCCTCATATCACTCACTGGCGTTGTGAATGCATTGTGGCCGCATTTTTCGACCTTTTGACTCGGGTAACAGATACTTTGATTCAACATCCACCACCGATACAATCCATGACGCTGCTGTTCAGGTTTTTGTAACATTGGTGAGCAATATGGAGATGTGAATAATCTAAGCGTATCCAACGGTGCGAGTGACCCTGGCTAGCAAGCAAGGCATCCCACCTGGAAGGAATTGAGTGAGACACGAATGCTGCAGGTTGAAAACAGTGAACGACATCCGTGAGTTACCCTGCAGGTGATTCGTTTGGATTTTGCGTAGCCATTTAGCTGTTTGTCGGCTATGATCTTGTTTGTACGTGGTAATGTGTGTCATCGCGTCACACTGAGGCAATATCAACCGATTTTATTTTCGTCCATGGTCAAACACAATCGTAAGGTGATTCGTGCAAACACAGCACTTTTCCAAACTTTTGTTCACAATACTTTCAAGAAGGACCTTTCATTGGTAGCAAATTTGAGTTTGGACTAACTGTGAATCAATTCGGAGAGCAGTGTCAGTGCTTAACTCATCAATGAATTCCAGGGCAGAAAGAATTATGTTGTTCCCCAACTTCTCTTACCGAGATAATTGGTTTAAATCACTTTCAATGGTTGAGACCGATTTTGCCTTAGTTTTCTCACGGTCTGTTCTTCCAATGGCAAGACTGGAAGCAACTGTGACTTGGCATAAATGTGAGAAAAATGAAGCTTCTGTCTGATTTTTATTTGGCCTTATGCGCGAGATGTTTGTCAATTAATGACGATGAGAATTGTGAGAAAGATTCTAGATCTGAATCGTTTGGGGCCTACTTTTGGAACTCGCATCACGTAAGCTGTTGGCAGTCACAAAATTCACTAGGTGAAAAAAGAATAAAATAACTTTCGTCTGCTGTTATTGTCTTTTTACTTGTACCTCGTTTATAGCACATCTCTGTTACCAGACAGATGCCAAAGGCATAAAAGTACAAAGTTACATGGTATTAATGTCGACAGGACAGTGTTGGTACTCGAGAATTCAGGCAATTAGGGTGCTTCGTCCATGCCGTCCATGCCATCTACATCCTTTCGGCTGGGAATCAGTGAATTGGATTTCTATAGCCGGTTGATCTGACCAAAATTAGTACATCGATGAGTCCTGATATTCGAAACCGAGGAACTGTGCAAGCAGATTGTAATCTTTATCTTTCTTCTGGCTCTTTCCTATCCGAGGAGGCCTGGTGCAACCCCCCCCGTAAAATTGATTTCCCCACACAACGGACACAGATTCCACGGTTTGTGTAAAAAGTGTCTGTGCTCTACCGGTCAGTTCAACACTAGTATCACTCAGTGTCAGCCGAAAATATCTCTCTCGCCTGTCTGATTCATTTGTGAATTAATCTGACGAATTTGGATCACTTGGCAAGATATGGTTAAAACTAATGAACAGTTTCATTCACCGACAAAATTTTAGCTTGACCCAAGATAAACGAAGCGGCCTGTGGGGAAAAAAGGACGAGAATGGTAAACATCTCGTCCTCAAAAGACACACACAGACACACACAAGCATACATAGATTCACAAACTCTGCTTGTTTCCTCCTCCCTTACACAAACCCGGCGAAGAAATGCAGACCCTAACCCGGATCAGGGCATCAAATGCGAACTGACAAAAGTTCACTTGGGATCAGGAAAAACCGCGGTGATTTAGGTTTTAGTCGGGTTTCATACACGACAAACCCCAACGCCTACTTGGTCAAGCAGATGAGTTAGACTGAACTAGGCTGTGTTCGATCATTCATGGTCTGACGAATGGGGTAGTTTCTGTATGGTCGGAATGGAAATGAACGACGTGCAATGGGTTAAGCTTATCGAAAGTTCATGTGGCTGGGAAAATCCAAAAGAATGTTCATCTACTCATTGGTTCTAGTGTTATTTAGATCGATCATTACATTTTCAGACGGTGTTTACTGTGAACGTATTATCTGGGTGATGTAGCTCGACCGGTCTTGTTAGACACGCCTAGTTTATAGTGTGAATGTAAGCATTTACGTGGTAGTCTGCTAATAAAGTCATTTTGAACTGGTCAGGGATATCGATCAGGTGTGTCAATAGTTCTCGAATGAATCTGCCGTGGTGATGCATGAGTCCATGGCAGATTAAATTTCCATTTGACCTAGGCTGCTGAACAGACCCCATATCTGAATTCTTACTGGCCTTTGTACGTACAAACAGACTGGCAAAATTAGTACCAGATTGCTACAATCCACGTATAGCCATACTTTCAGTAAATAGACGAGCGTTTGCATCTAGTCACGTGTTTCCTATTTCCATGGCATATAACAAATTGAACAAGAAAAGATTTCATTGCCATCATTTTTCTTGCCCAGGCTGAGGAAGACAATCTGTCTTACTGCTTCACTGTTCCCCTATCACCCGGTCCACATCGTGTAATCTTGTCTTATTCTACGCACTTAAGACAGAACGAAAAATAATTGCATGTCACTGGTCTTTCTACGCTACAGATACTGATGAAGACAGTGACGGAAAAACGGAGCAATTTAATACACCTACTCACGGGTTCTTCGCCGTAATTATTATGGTCCTTTGGCACACGTTCTACTCAGGTTGGATGTTCATGTCTATATTTTGTCCATTAGTGCTCAAACAGATAATTTGGATATTAGAAACATTTTGATTAGCAGGTCGTTTGATTTAGGGCATGGCAAATGGCAGTGTTGCCATGAGGCTAACGGTAACTAAGTTGCCCTCGATATACTGACGAACGTGATTAGAAGAAAACTGAATATGACAAATTTCTTCAACCTACAAAATTGAAGCACTAGCCAGAAATTCCGTTTAATACCAGTCGATATTGTACCAGTTTGTAGTATCAATATTCTTCATTAATTTTGACCCTCCATTCGTTGTAATTAATATTCGTGAATAACAAGCACAATGGTAGAATTTTCACTTTCTACGAGATTTCTTGTATTTCTATAGTTGATGAATAATAGTTGATGGAGTTTACTAGTCGTTCATTCGTTCCTGGTTTCGTTATGCGCCGATAACGTGCATTGTGATGAACACTCATTTCTTTGCTGAAAATTCGCACATTCACGAAACTCGAAACTTGATTACTGAATCACGTAATCGGGCCCGACAATTCACACTTGATATGACCATTCGCGGAATGGGTTATCCAAGATCTGTTTGTTCCAAATTTTCCTGTGACTTCGAAGCTGCAGCCTGAGGGTACTCAGTGACTAAGTGACATACGAATACGTAATAAAGTAGAGGCACTTTATGGGTGTAGATATACGCATAAACAACTGTTCCAGTAAGATAGACATCCAGAGTAAAGTATAGGTGAGTCGTTCCGTTACTGTGAGTACAAATGCGTACGATTCGATGCGATTAAACAGTTTGGCATTAGTGTTTTACTTAATTTGTTCATGCACATGTGAAATCGATCGAACAACCGAGCTGTGGCATGTATACATCATGCTGAAAGGTCCAATCCTAGGATACTTGAATCCAGGTTTTAACGGGCAATCGCCTTTTCTGTACCACGATTGCAAAAAATCAAAATTGTGAAAATCGATCAACAGTTGCAAAAGTTGACTTCTTCCAGCCTCTGCAAATCGCCCCAAATAAATAAGAATTTTTTTTCAACCCCACACCCAGTTATTGAATTCTCCGTTGTATTCTTATGTCAAATTGCTATCATAATAACATGCACTTTGGTCACCCCTTCACATTTTGTGTTACTCAACTGAGAGGTTCCAGATTGTCCAACTGATGAAGATTGGCTACTTGCAACGATCGAAACAACACGTACTTCGTCGTTTTGACCTCTGGATCTCTGCGAGCAACAATGTCATCTGCTCATTTTGAGACTATGGAAGATATTGGCTCGTAAGGTCGATTTCATTCGAAAATAATCTGGTTTGCTTGTCACATTCCTGAATGCTCCTAATAAGTGCCGGCCCTCTGAGGCCACAGACAAGTTCGATATCGACTACTCCGAAGTGTGCGTTCCACGGACATTGTGGTCGCTACTGATTATTTTAACGCCAGAATTGGCTAATCAGCGGAGACGGAACGAAAAATACTAGTCCAGTTTTCTGTCCCAGCCAATCGCACCAACAACGGAATTCCACTCATCCAACTTTGTTCTCCCCACTTATTGTTTATGGAGAACACCAGTTTTGTCATAAAAAACGACATCGAATCACTTGGCTCCCTCATTCGTCTTCACAGAGTTAGACTCAGATTAATCACCTTGCCATCGGTAACCGGTGACGTGGATCAATGCAAGATTACCGATCATTCCGTTTCACACTCGTGCACTCAGATCATGCATTGCTCCGTGCTCGTTTTTGTTTGCTTCTATTCTGTGTCCATTACAACATGAAAACCATGCGCCCTTCGCAGCTGATTTTAGACAGTAATTAACAATTACAGTTTCAATCGGGACTTTCCGTGCCGCTGTGTATTCAACAAAATACTCATGATCCGAGCGAACACTGGGGACAGATCAAAGAAGCCCCATAGGCAGCGACAACTTCCAAGCAAGACTCCATGCCATGCAAACCTCAGAAGCGATGGCTACTCCCGATCTCAGTTGCTATGTTGGGTGCTCGCAGATCCGTCCTCCGGTTGCCATGCTGTGAAACATGTGAAGCCCTGAGAATTTAACTGACCAGGGGTTTGATAAATGACTGTTACTTAGGCAAATGTAGAAAAAATTGGAAAGATCGCAGCTACCGCAAACAGTTTCAAATTTCAACGATTGATTAGGAAAGCCCAGTACAAGCGAGGTGACTACGGAAACCGACGGCTAATTTATTCATTCTCATGACGGTAGTTTGACGCTTTGGGTAGAACACTTTAGAGAGCAGTTTATTTGGGTCACAGTCACACTGGGCCTTCCATTCATGCTTGCAGGTGAAGCAGTGCAGGGGGATAAGTGTCCTGCAGTTGCAATCCAGGTATCTATGAAGATATTTTCTTAAAAGAGATCGGATGACTGTGTCAGATGGAATGTCGCCATCTTTCTTCAAAGAAGGCGATGAAATATCAACATCCGGATCAATTTGAGTAAAGTAATAAATTCTTGTGTACTATTAAGAATCGGCGATTTTTCCGAGTTAAAACCATAGTGGAATTAGTTTAGCGAGCACTGCATCCAAACTGCTGAGGAACATTATTCTCCAGCGATTGTCTAGCATTCTCGAAAGGTTTACGAGTCAGAATCAACTTTATGCTGACCCGGTCGATGTTATGTTGACTTTTTTTTAATTACTTCGTAACACACATTAGCGTAAGCCCACGACTCCTGTCGCCTTTGATTTGAAATCGGGCTCGACTCAGACGGTCATGCCATTCTGTGGCACCACGTCTCATTGAAGGATGTGCTGGAGAAATTCCTTTCACTATTGCCTTCTGTCTGAGCCAACAGCCGAAGTGAGGTTTGTATTTATGATGACGTTTTACTCGAATTCATCACGAGAACTGGTGTTCGTCCTCTTTCAACTCTTTTCCCTCTTTCATGTTTCCTTTTCAATTTGACCACAAAGGTGATCATGTTGATAGCTCTATCAGCAAGTGGGAATAATCACATTGATACTTACACAGACTGAAAGATATTCGATTTAGAATATGCAGACGCCGTTGGCCTGTTCAGTGAGGATCCAAGTAAGCAGCGATTATCTAATTTCTGGTATACACTTGGTACCTTCGAAGTCTAACGTGTTGTTGCCAGATGGAATTGGCTGAAAGCGCAACCCGGTTTTTGCAGAGGAACATGTGAGTCAGGTGAACAGATTTAGTTGCCTGGGTAGTTTTACCTTAAATGGCAATCGTACACCAGTAGAAGTGTCTTCACGCGTACAAAAGGACTGGTTGGCATTTGGTAATTTGAGGCATCACTGGAGTCGGCGTGACATCTGGTTATTGATTGAAGGTTGAGTATACAGATCAGCAGTGAGGTTGGTATTGCTGTTCAGCTCAAAGACATGATCGTCGGAGTCCATGAGTTCCCCAAAGCAATGGATGGAGACAATAGATGATGTAGCTCAGTACAGCAGTCACTGGTGTTCTTGCATTAGAGAACTTAATTCTTCGGTATGTTTCTTTAATTTGCTATTTTGCCATTGATGTTTCACCGTTTTTTGTTCTTTTTTCTGTTTGAATACCTTATGGTGTGAAGTAACAACGAAAACGAGGACACGTTGGCGCATGATTAAAGGTTGTACAAATGAAAACATTAGTTTGACGGTTGCATCTAACTATCTGGTTCGAATTCGTCATTTGCGTACGATCTCATATCACTGGAACAAAATGCACTATGTTCTAGGGGAGTGCGAAAGTGACTGGAATCAAACCTTGGAGACTATTTCCGAGACATGATAATGTTCCCCCTATGACCGCTTTCAGTCACTATTTGATTTCCCATTCAGATTAAGTAACGAAACGTATCAATCTGAAGGAGGTCCAATGGTGTTAGATATTTTTGCACTCTGATTGTTAGTCTTAATCCTGCTGTTCATCCTTTTCTCCTCGTGATGATCAGAGTTATACCATTCAAAATTGTTATTTGCTGAGCGCACAAACTTGATCAATTTTGCGAGTAATAACTTTATCGTTGTTTGTCTGTTACACATAGACTCTCAAATGAGCCTAGATTTTTGAATAGGGCTATTATGCCTAAAAAGGTTGACGCGTCTATCGATTAGCAGAATTCGAGAAATCAAGACAGCTTGTTCTAGAGAGAAGCAGACTCTGAAATTCGCTCTGCTCGTGTTTATCACAAACGCGGATATAACCCAGATATGGGACAGTTTGTCTGATGTGCATAGCCTAGCGTACTGGCAATTTTTATCGAGGGACTAACGCACGGGGCTATCGAATTCGATTGTCCGGCGTTTACTGGTAGTCACTCCCCGCCTTTCCATTTTTCTTACCCTTGCTACGCGAGCCAAATTTACCCTTCGATAATACTCTGGAGTAGTTGGCGGTCCGAGATCTGTGACCGTCTTCCTTTCTCAATATGAGAATGATGCATAGTATTTACTGTCGGGAAAAGTGAAACCTTTGATTCCCGTCGGAGATTTTATCCCGTCCACCATGTGCAATTACTCCCTTGGGTCTCGGCAGTCTCCACATCCTCCTGTCCACCACATTACCCTTGAATAGTTCGTTTGCAAATATTGTCACTCACGCTAGCCCATCCGATCGGGCTGAAAGTTTCGTAACTACACTGATACGCCCGATCGCATGCACACTGGTCACAAACTGAATTAGCCTGGACTCGTTAGCGTGCATGCACATGGCCGTATGGAAAATGGTCATAACACTGGCAGAGAATTCCGATTTCTGGTGCTAGTTAATCTACCACCCCTCTTGTTTAACCAACAGACAATCGGCCAAATGTCTCACCAGTTCATGTAAGCCACGCAACCATTGATCAAATGTCACCCGGCTTTTCTCACATGTCGTTGAAATCCCTGATATCCTTCGTGTAGGACTTTCTGTTATTATTATTATTATCATTATTATTATTATTATTATTATTATTATTATTATTATTATTATTATTTCTCACCCAGCTGCTCCGTGTGCCCTAACTGTCCCAAATAATCAATTTCTTACCCGACGGGTTTGATGTAATTATCGTCCGCGTCCCCCACCTACCCGGACCGTGATGATAATATTTATTAGAGGAACGAGGATACTCAGTGTATTTTGTATTGTCCCAAGCTCTGAACACACGAATTGGAAAATGGGTCAGTGGAGTGGAATGAATGTGACAAAACGGTAGGGCGAAAATTCATGTCTGTTTGGATGTGTCTGTTTGTGCGTGTGTGCACATATTGCTGTGTGACTGTCTACTGGGCAAGGTGACGGGTAATCGATTCAAATTATTCGATTTCTGAACGTTTTTCAAATGCTATTCGATTTTGTTTTAGTTAATACCACAAGTTTTTTTCGTCAGTTCAACAGGTCGCCACGTCATGTGGTGTTCTAAACTAATGATACACAAGTGTGACTCACGTCGTATGTGGCATCACTTGATTCGTTTTGTTTATTGCCGCAGGAGTAACTACTTATATCTTCCTTTCGAAGTGAGTCACACGGACAGGAGTACAGAATTGATCCATCTTGTTCATATACGGATTCATCAAGGAGGGTATTATTGTCTTGGATGAATGTGAATCAAACATGGTACGATTGGGTAGGTTTTGCCATTTCTCAACTGCTTGTAGCGCATCTACACCGAGTTGTGTAGTGGTCATCAGTCACTGACTCTGATACGGCAAGAATAAGAGTTGAACAGTGACAGTCGTCACACCTTGCGCGGGGTTCTTTGGTGTGGTAACCTCTTGGCATTGCATAATGAAACATTTTAAAAGTATATTAACCAAGCAAAATTTTGATATTAGCAAGTTTGACAAATTTTCAAATGAAACAAATGAGAAGTGCGTTATCACTCAGCTGGTGAGGCACACGGGGTCCAGCAGCATGAATTCGAACCCCGTAGAGGTGGAAGATGTTTCACAAGTTAGATCTTTCTCTTTTCGAGTTGAATCATTCGGAAATGGTGCTTTCCTGTCATAAAATGTAGGAATGAACAGTTAACAAATATAATGTTGCGCAGTACGTTACTTCATCCATTGTGATCTTCAAACAGATAGTAAAATAACCGATGAGAACGGAAGCAAGCGTGATTTGAATGATGAAATCAAACAAGAACAAAGAGGGACATAGATGCTTCGGCTTTCATGGGGGAAGCCAAGCAGACGATAAGTGGCGTGTGGCGTTCAGTGTGGGCAAATTTCCAACACATTTGCGCTTCCAAACGAGTGTCCTGTTCTACATACAATTAAATGAGCTAGCTGCGATATGGAAGCACTTTTAGTTCGAGCTTAGGTCAAGAACTGCGTGGTACGACCATATTGGGTGCATTGTCTTCAACAGTTTGCTCTTTGTAACTAGTTGGGTTATTCGGCAATGCAACTATCTGTCCCGTCTTAAATTGCATAGAGCTGAGCATTCACATGTCGAGTTATCGGCTTGGTTTGTCAAACCCGTCAGCTGGTTTGAACGGTTTCTAATTCATTGCGGTTTGCGCGAGTGCACATGCACGGGAACCGTCTCGGATACGTTGCCTAAGACACTATTCTTCTTTCTTCGTGAAACAGACATTCAAGTGATGTTGATCTTCACGCAGGTATTTCAAAGAGTATCGGGTTTTATTATTTTAATTCTAACGATGACAATGTGACGTTGTATCATGTGATGACGAAGCATAATAACTAATTCAGTAGTGGATATAGAAAAACCATTATTTTTGCTAACCTATCGGTCAAGTTCACTGATATGCATGTCCACTTTTCATGTTTCTTTGGGCAACAAGAATTTCACGAGTACCGGGCTTAGAAGACCTAGTTCATTCTTTTACTTTTTTTCAATAGACACAGTTTTAGCGTCAGCTTATCTTTGACGATGAGTAAAGTATTGGGTTCTAAGTTTCAAGTTTTTCTCTGTGCTCTAAGATTGTTAGACATTCACTGTGCAAAGTGTTCTATTCAGGACAATCGATATCTCCCACTAGGCCCAAATTCAGTTATGTAAGATAAGTCGGAAACACAGGTTGTACGATACATCGCAGAACCCTTTTTCTTGTGTGCTACAGCCATAGTGATTGTTTCAGCACAAAATAAATCAAGCGGTCAGGTTTCGTGTTGCAACGACGAAATTAGAACAACGCACAACGTGCAGATGTACGGGAATGCACCAACGGCTGAATGCCAGTCAAATAATTGGCAATAAAAGACAAGTAGACAGACTACTTCTAGTGGTACATCCCGGCCAACAACACTTTTAAATAGACAACAGTCTTCAGTTTGTTGTCGATTGCAGGTACGTTCAATGCGATGGCTAACTGACTTTAGACGCTTCTTGGTTAGATCGCTGTTTTGGTCCGGTCGAACGGACATGACGTTTCGGACTGGAAAGAGATGAACGCGTACATCTAATACCCGGAAGCAGTGCATAACTGTTGCAATCCGTTTGCTCGGAGGCGTCAGCGTTGAAGGATACATCGCCTAGCTTACAAACTGAACCTGATACTGGTCAAATTGACTATGCAGAAAGACTCTTCCCGACCTTTTTAAAGGCACTATTTTGTTTAGGGTTCTTATGAAGAAGTCACCACTCTCACTGGAGTTGGTCGCTCGAGCAACAACGAGCTGTCCTGTAAAACTAAAGACGAATAAATGCAGGTTCTTGGTGTAGAATCTTGATGGACTATGTAAAATCAACCTGATAAGCTCTTTGGGGTGAGCCTTTCGTTTTCCAACAGTCAATTCCGTGTGTCCGTCCCGGTTTTGGTATAATAGGCTGCACTGATGACGGTGCCTATCAAACCAGACGCAACCTAGGAATTCCCTAGGTTTGGGATTTTGAATTTCTCCCTCCATTGCATAGGAATCGACAGTAAGGAAAAAGTGAACAGATTTACAGTGGAAATCACGTCTTTTTCCGTGTGAATATCCCCAGCCTTCTTTTGTGAAAGGCAAACATTTGCATTGGAATTTTACCCGAATCCAAGAGCTATTGCCAGTCGTGCCTGTGATTGCAAAATTCCAAGTTTATACTCCTGACCGATTTACACGAACACACTCAGACAATAAAGCATTGATCGCGATCATGAGTAGATCACTATATCGAACATCGAGGAGGCTACGGTCATTGCTAACGCGTCTGCCAAAGTGTCTACGGATTGCTTCACCGATATGGGAAACAAAAATGCGCGTAGCTGTTTAAGGGTCACGAGAGATGCTGTCGCTTACCAAGAACGATTGTCAGAGCAAGACAGTGGCAGAATCCACAAATTATCGTGGAAATGGAATCTCTTGGTTAAAGTTCCATGCCAACGATCTCTAAAGGATTGTCTTTCAAGTTTGCCAGATGGATAAAAGAACCTTGTCAGCAGACATTGTGACTATCTGTGGTGAGCATTTAGCGGTCTAACAAGCGTTTGGGGAAGAGATTTCACGTTTGTAGCATCGTTCACATTCACGTATAAACGGACGATTCAGCCGGGCTAGATCGAACCGCTGCCAGTCGGATAAGACGGAATAATTAAACAGAATGGTAGACTACTATGACATGTAGCCAAATGGATTAGTGACAAACAAGAGGATCCATGAAGACTCGATCAATGCCTGATCGACCTTGGACGGTTGTGGCACTCGATATAATTTCTCATAAGAAAGACAGTTGCTTGATAAGCATGAATTATTCAAGTGAACATTGGAACAACCTTTGACATTATCAACAAACTGTTAACTAAATTTGCTTCCTAGTCCGGCGATTTCGAGTGATAGCCTGCAGTTTACCAATACGGAATTGCAGCAATTCTCTGGTGCAACAGCATTTTGGTTGCCTCATCACTCACCCTTGCCATTGTCAAACCGATTGCAAGACATTTGTTTGTGCCCAAAGAACTTGGTCACCTATTCCGATTGGTACAGCTTTCCTGAACACTGGGTTCTTTTGGTGATTATTAAATAATAAGTGTTTGAAAGATGAAATGGAATGAGTTGTGGGTTCGGCTGATATCCGATATTTTGCTATCAGCGACCTTGGGTCACGATCAAGAGGCCTGTCCGGTGTTTTGTAAATTTGTTTAACCTAACCACTTTAGGTTATGTCCTTACATCGGCTCTGGTAGTATTTGGCAATTTACACCGAAAAAAACGGAAGATTTGATTTGCTAAACGTGAAACAGAATAGAACAATCAACCGGATACACACTGATTCCAAATGCTACTTAGACGAGTTTGCCATTTGGGAAATTCTGCGACTGAAAATGTAATCTTTGCGGTCGACCTGAGTTTGGGTATCCCTTGTGTGTTGGTCAAATAGAAAGGATTTTTTTTAGTGCTACATTGATCGAGTCTCTCTTGAGTCTTGGTCGATAAATTCCCGTGGTAATCTTTGCGTAAGAAAGGTATGCGAAGAATCATCTTACTAGAGGATGTCGGGTGCTTAAATGCCTCCAAAATAATGACAAATGTTCGTCAATAATCCACAATTGTACTCCATTGATGCAAGGCTTGCGAAATGAAAATATGAACCTTTATCACATTGTTTTTTTTGTTTATTAGTTAAGGAGAGCATGGATGGTAACAAAATGGCGGCGAGTGGAGTTAGATAATGCAAATTATGCGATACGTTCAAACAACCGCTTATTTTGTAGACAATGGATTCAACCACATCCAACCACTATGATATGACAACAATTGGTTAGTCAAGTGTGTAGTGTTGGCAAGCGACAGTAGGGAATGCGAACCTTGCCAGGTGTCGATCAAATTATAATTTGAAATGTTAGGGGCGACGGCAATCACCGTGGAGAAAAGTTGTTCACTTTCACAGAACAAATAAACGAGACAAAGTGTTTTTGGTACCTTTATATAGCATATTGGAGATGGATTGTACAGGTTCGACGGCTTGCATTTGAACGACCAAGTGTCAGTGTGTATCACTGTGGGTACATTTTCGTTACACACGCGCATAATGGAAAACCACGGAATCTTACTCTCATCAGCAGTGCAAATACACTGAACCGGAACTGGGACGCGAATCCAAGACGAACGAATGTGAGTCAAGCGACTTGACCATTAGGCCAAATGAGCTGATTCTGAAAAGTTTAGTGAATACCAAAAATAAATGACAGCCCCCGATCGATAAGCGTTGCTAATGATTCCAAACACGAAAGAACCAGTTCTACTTTGGTGTGATGAGTTTCAGTGACAAGTTCGATATTGACATTGCATGACCAGTTGTTCAAACAGTCAAATCAAATCTTTCACTACTAAAAACCATTAATATGTGTACATATCCTCTGTCCAAATTTCACCAGAGAATGGATGTCATCGGCATACTGGGGCAAAACGAAAGAAACTGAGAGCAAGAGAAAAGATAGTGACCTCTTTGAAAGGTTCGGCACACGTCAATTAGTCCGGGCTGCTCTTTCATTTCTTTCATTATTCATCTAGGGAGTGGTTCTTCTCCGAGATTGTATTAACCGGTTTCCAGAACCGAAGTAATAGGCTGTTTTAGGAGTGCCCACTCCCAGGCCCGAGTCAGAAGAGCTGATCTTCCAGAAATCAAGGCCAAGCAAGAAGTTCGCCAATCGCTTGGTTCTAATGATCGGTAGCCTAGTGTACAATCTTTTGATCAGTTCAGAATAGGGGTCCAGCGCTTTCCGGAGGATCCATCAAAGCTGGTGACTGGGAAATTCGAGCCAAGATTCTCTGGTCGCAGATAATTCTATAGGCGATGGCTACACTTTGCTTGCCCCATTGTCAACGACAGGTTCTTGTAGTAGTTCGTGGGGCAAATGAGTTCCAGGCAGAAACCCACCATTACCTCGATATTTACACCGCTTGGCGACGGACTCTTATTCACCATGCATAGTGGTGGCTTACTCACGGCCGCTTCCATAGATGTTCGTCGTTCATGTGTCTGCAAACATGGAGCGCACAGGCTAGTACACACTTTTGCCCGTCGGGAATAGATGAGGAACATAAGTGCGGATGAGTCTGGTGGACCGAATAGCTCAAATCTACTTCCCAATTTCATTCCAATTTGCGTAAGCGAAACAATTCACGTCATGCGAGGATACTGGTAAAACGCCCGAATTCTGCAAGTGTTTTTTACCCCCCCCCCCCCAACCCCCGGCTGAAATGACAAGTAACTTCGAAACTGGTCCTCCTTTCCAGAGGCATTAGAGAGCATTTTGTTGACTTATATATTTGAACTGTCATGATCTAATCGACAAAGACTGAGGGAGAATGCAAAAGATGAGATCAATTTGAAATTATAAATTCGTTGACACTTGTTTTGTTAACACTGATCTTAGTTTAAACGATCTACACATTTTTGAACTCATTTGCTATGAAACCGTCAGGCCCAGAGCCAATAGAATTTCAGAACACCTACTGACAACGTCAGATAGATCAAGTTTAACGTTATGGAGATCAACACGGCCACTCAAAAAGGCTGCAATTCGACGAAATCATCAACTCGGTGAATATTATTCTTACAACCGTGTTAGACTGATTTGTTCGAATCAATGGCGGTTTGCGAATAATCATCGAATTATCTGAATTCATATATGAACTAATAAATCAAGATGGCTTACGAACAAATAAGATTTTATTCGAACAAGAGGCAAAAAATAGGAAATTTGTTACTACGTGAGAAAAGGTAGGTAGAGTATTGTTATAAAGACTAATAATTTAGAAACCCTGATGTAGTGTTCACCCGAAATAAAATCCTCTTCGCGATTTGCAAAACCTCGTGCTAGATAAGAAGCTGATCTCAAAATTTGGGATAACGAATGAGAAGTGTATTGCTGCTTGGATGACACTAGAACACGAGTTGTGAACCCAGTGAATGTGCGCCTATCGGCCGATGACTTGATCATGGTTTCCAATTACTGACTACCTAAATATGGCTTGTTAAAGGGGTATGGATCAATAATGAGGTCAACTAAACTTCGAATTCGCAGTCTGTCTACAGGTTAGCCGTTTGTCATGTTTGTGTCAAATGTTTTTCGACCATCTGTCCCGTTCGGAATTTCAGATTCGAGCATAGAACGAATTCAAGTAATCGTGATCCGTCCGGTCACTAGGACGACCTCGCCAGTTTAACAATCATTTTTTTCAGGAGATTAAATATATTTTGCAAACAGTAAGTTCGAGCACTCCACCAATTGCCAAATGCGTCGGATTTAAAATTAACACTTAGAGGACGATGTTATTAGATAGTACCGTTTATCCTATTGCGGAATACTAAAATTAATAACAACTGCATGACGTATTCCGTCATTTTAGTTATCACCTCGACTGAAGATTAACACTGATTAACACATCGGTCGAATGTTATGTAGTTCGAACGAACAAAAATGCAGTGGCTATTACTCACCTTTTTTGATAAACAGCAAATCTGGGCCCGTCTACTCGAAATTTTATGTTTATTGTATCGTTTTATACATGTGAATGACTGACGCTTTCGGAGTATCTATGAATGTAACAAACAATGAGATGCCAGTGTTGGTCTTAGTGTAACCACACTAACCAATCAGATTCCAATTGATGCGCTACAGTCGGCACACCGTAGTTATTATTATTCTGATTTTTAAATATATGCACTCTCTTATTGTAAGCATTCTTTTCATACAACGCCAAAGGAAGTATAGTACGAGAAAGGATCTAAATCCTCTCATTGTAATTATTCGTGATTTTCCACCAACTGCAGTCTCCATTTATGGTTAGTGTGCATAAAGGTCACAGGCAGCCAACATTTTCGTAATCATATCATTGGAGAAGTTTTGATTCTTTACACTGTCGCACACGTTCACCTGAAAATGTTATTTTTACGATGAGGAGCAGCGATTGGAACAGTCGTCGAGGCTAGGTAACGACTACTTCAATATTACGTAATCGAGGAAATACTAGCTGGATAACTTTGTACTAATTTAGGCATCCAGTCAATTTCCGTGGCAGTTTATTCATTGAAAACATGTTCCCAGAGCTTACGTGGAAAGTAATTAATTATAGAAAGTATTCATTTTGCGAAAAAACGAATGCATGCAATCGAGTTTTCATCAAATTTATCATCTCGCATTTTGTTGGCCCAAGAAGGGCCTAGTAGTGGCGCCGGTGAGAATGAAGGAATAGCTGTGTGTTTACTACAATCCAGCCGACCAAATGTTACATCCAACAATTGACAAGCGAAGGTGATACCCTCTTGCGGTAATACACCCCATGAAAAACGGGCTCGCAATACCGCAGAAGGGGGGTGAACGCATTTGCCTCGGAGACGCGGATTTCGCTCCGACATGTCGCAGTTGATTTTCCGTGTTAACGAAATGTGTAAATCCCACGGTTTTGCATGTCTGCATCGTTCTTCAACTGAAATACCTTCAGTCACATGACTCCCTGTGCTACATAAAAAAATGCAAGGGAAATTAACCTCGTGGATCATTAAAAAAGTTCATAATGAGCGATTTAAAAATCAAATGCAATGATTAATTGAAACTGTATGATATCTACCTTGGGGTTGGTAATCAAGACAACAGTGACAATATGAATTTGGTTCCTCCTATTGGAATTGGTTTGATGAATGCATGTGGATCAAATTGTTGCAACCCATTTGTGGTTTCGGTCGTTTTTGTTCATTTTTCGGTGAGGACTTCTTGAGAGAGGGAAATGTACGAATACCGTTCGACAGAAAGCAATTCTATGGAGAATGCGTGCGAAAATTTGACTGGTTTTTCAACTTGATTGCCGTTTCACGCCTCGTGGTCCGGAATGCTAATCTAATGTTCATTTTGTTTTCAGATTTCCCCAAAGCAGGGATGTTTGTTTCAAAGGTATTTGCTTAAAAAAACACTTTCCTTTTACAAAAAACTGCGAACAAGACGAAAAAACCGTTCAGAATTCACTAACCCTAATGCATGCACGTAATCTGTTCATTCAGACACCTCTACTTTTGGGATAAAACCTTGCATTACCACGTTGCCAACCGACCACAGTTTCCGGATTTGGGATCTGGAACGTGAGCACCTGAAATGACACCCAACATGGTTATGATTCAGTGTAGCATAAGAGAACAATTTAAATTGCAGAACTAAGCTTCACCTGAGATCGGAGGTGATAAATTGCCTAGTATATATTAGTAACAACAAAAATAATAAAGGTCTTATCTTTAGATTCTAATTTAATGGAAAATTCACAATTACTTGCAAGTAATTAATGTGATTGGCTTTTTTTTTCTGTCGCGCACAAACCTCAAGTCATTCGGCCAAACTTGCACTCGGGAAGTACCAGACTGCAGTTTCTTTTCTTCTAGAGCTTATCAGTGGTGAATATGCTCCCTCGTATCCATGGCGTGAACCCGGGATGGAGTGTGTTACTACTACGCCACCATCCCCTCGCCCAGGCCAAACAGAATTATCGCGTTAAATTTTTTCAAATGTCATTCCGATAACACCCAACAATGGGCGACAATCTCGAAAGAAGACACGGTACGTCCGGTGAATTTCGGTTGAACCCCTCTCACGAATTCCAATGTTCTCCACCGGGTGGGTGCACGTCCTCACTAGGCTGTTTTGAGTTTGATATTTTCCATATGACGGTCACAATTACTTACGAGGAGTGTGTAAGATTTTGACTGTCCTAGATGGGACCTAGTGGATAGTGGTAACACAAGCCTTCTAGTTGGAAATCTCGGGTTCAGACCTCGAGTGAACGCGGAAAGCATCCGGTGAGGGGTGCAAGTGAAACTGCCCAATAGCCGTGAAAATTCTTATCAGATTAATGCAAGGTATTGAAAGTCTAAGGAGGAACACAAACAAAGGACGATGCTCTATGCGTTACACAATACAAAACAAGAGGCAATTAGTTACAAATTAGTTTTTAATCGAATGAGCAGGCGCTCGAGCTTTGTTTTTCACCTTTCAAATATTAAAATAGCGAATGATTTTATTTAGATTTCGTTAAAAGTCTGCTAATTATTGATGATTTCTTTGGTTGTTGTTTCAAACGAAGTTTGTTTTTTCTGAGGGTGCACATATAAGGAACGAATAGTATTCAGTCTCGACAACCATCTCTGGGGGACTGACTATGAATGATTTTCTGGCCCGACAGTCTCAAAGCAGCTGGGCAATTTGCTACCGTTTCAATAGTGAAGTTGCAGCCACTGGGCTATATCACACTCTCGCGTCATCATGGTTGTGTACGTCTAATTCTTCCCTCAAGCAAATACATTTTGGTTTAAATATCCCCACTGCCTCGCGATGTTCCTGCTAGGGCTTTCATTCTTGCCAACAATAAGATTCTGTCTGACTGCTGTGAGTTGCTTTTGTTGTACACATTGAGCCGAACAAATCCCTCACTTCATTGAAGAGATCGATTTCAGTTGATCCCATTTGATCTGTTCGGATGCAACTATCGTGCTTCATGTCTCAGGAACCAACGAGGTGCACACAGTTCCATAAACAGACAGTTTATAAAACACCTAGAATAGAAAGCACACAACTTAACAGTTTCTTCTGGATTTTCACAGATTTTAATGGCATTTTTCTTCATGTGATCATAAAATGACAGGCAACGACATGTTCGAAAATGTCGTCATGACCAGCATGGGGGTGCCAAATGGATAATTTGAGCGGTGTCGGGAGGACTGGAATTCGGGCCCTTGGGATTAAAACGCCATGGTACTGCCTTTCTGAAGACCAGACCTCAATCTGCGTCTTACCATCATGCGTCAAGTAACAAGGGAACATTCTGTTCAACTCCCTTATCGTCTCCCGATCAGACCAGGGTTATCGATCGACAATTTCCCGCAGCCTCTAGATTTGGCTGGTGCTAGACCTTATCGATGGGGGCCAGTTCTTGGCCGTTAATCGGGCAGGTAAGTGGTGCACAGTCCAGGGCACTGAAAGAACAGTTGTCAAAAGGTATGCTGATGGAAAACTACTGCAAGATGATGGCGTACCACTTTATTGATCTAAAGTCACAGAGATATTGGTAAGAGCAAATCACTTTATATATATATATTTATATATATATATATATATAGTGTGTGTGTGTGTGTGTGCGGTTGAGTTTATACGAATAAGCTTGTTTGGGATCAAAACGACCGGAAGATATTATTATAGAAGCTGAACAATGTGTGCGTATGTGTGCATGCATGTGTGTGTGTGTGTGTGTGTTTACGTGTGTTAGATCAGCAAACAGTGAGTCAGCGGAATAATGGAAATGCGATTGCCTTGCTGATCAAAGCTTCCGAATGATTGGATGTACCGAACAGATTTCATGTTATGGAACAATTCTGAATGGGTTCAAAATCAATCTATGTCCATAAAACTACATCGAATAAAACGACCTTTTTTGCGATTTCCAACTGGTAAAATGCTGGTTGGTGACGAATTCATCGGTTGGCAAAGAAAAACTTACTTCCAAATATGATTCGGACGTGAATTAGTGAAATTATTTAGAGAAATCAGAGAACATTACCATTAGTTAACTGGAATGATCGGTTTCAGACGGTTTTCATGCAAACATAGCATCGTCTCATTTGCCGCGGGCAGGACAGGGTTTTTCCCAACCACTTCGCTGACCTATAATTTTTGCATCGTGGTTCGAAAGAAACCACTGGACAAGGAGGAGCATGTTATAGAGCATTTTGTCATCGTGAAAAGTCGTGTCAGCAGCTATACTCAACGGGTTCATTACACGGCTGCCGGACAAATGGGGGCAGTATGTGACATTTTCCAGCAATACCCACATGTGGCATGACTCTGACAAACCGTTCATCACATCCGTTTTGCACTTTCCATAGGCTCTATTGCTCTGATCTTCCCATCAGTTTTATTAGTCCTGAATGCTAATTTCCAAACAAGTAATTGGTAATCATGATTAAACATCAATAAGTAGTGATTCATCACTATTTGTTTTGAGGTGTCAGAAGCTAGCTTTTATGTATAGGGTAGAAAATTCACTTGCGCGCTGCAAATTCAAATGCTAATGGCTCGAGCAGGAATCGAACCGGAAACCTGCCACTTACCGGGCGAATTCTCTAGTACTGCCCACCTGCTATGGACAACGTTGTCACTCGTGTGAGTAAAAGTGTTATTTCTTGCAAACCACTGTTCCAATGACACAGGGCAACTAAGCCGATTTTAATCACTGGATCAGCCACGTCGGTCACTTCCCAGGAGAAGCAGCTTGATAGGATCCAGAGATGTTGCAGTCGCTCTTATTTTGGACGGAGAGGGAAGAATGCAAGAATTTCCCATTCCACCTAAGGCATATGCACCTCGGGAATATCCACTCCCAAAAACACGTTTCGTCCGTGATTAAACAATAGTGAACCAGATACACGATTCTGGTGGAAATTTGCTGAATAGACGGGACACACTGCAGTTGGGAATGAACATTTTGAAAATAAGTAAAAAAAACAGGATCAGATTACCTTTGAGAGATCCAAATAAGAGTCTGACACTCTATACTTATTCCCCGACCTGATATCCATCAAACATTACGATTTCTTCCCTCCTAGAATGGCAAATCGTTGAAGGTTGTTCTGTTGGAATATTCGGAATTGACGTTGTCGAGTTTCAGAATCAAGGATTACTTAGCTAGGACGAGCTTTCGGCAATCATTCTGCATGCTGACAACTGGGTATCCGCAGAGCAAATTTTCCCCCACGGAAAAAGAACCGGGATGATGCGAAATGGGCCAACATTCCTTCTGAGGATAGGGAAGTTTAGAAATCTGAAGGGTAGAGAGGAGAGGAAATCACACCAACCATATCGTAACAATTGAAAGACATGATGTGGAATGTTTGCTAAATGACTGAACAAGATCTCGTTCTGCGAGAACTAGGTTCGGCTCTATCGCAGCAAGTGTAAGTCATCTTGAGGTGATGAATGAGTCACTTACAAGGTAAGTGAGACCGGTCAGCATCTACTTCGTGACCGTTGGTGACCAAGCGGGTAAGGCCGTCTAGTTTGGACTTGGAGGTCGCGGGTTCGAGTCCTCTCACAGCCGGTCAGCCCTCTGATGGCTGCGGCCGCTTAACTGGAAAATTTGCGTTGCTATTTCATTACTAAAGGGAGTAAAAAGATTAGAAAAAAAATGAGACGCAGTAAACTGGAGAAGCTAAAATCAGTGATCTCAGGTGAGGTAGTCACTGCTTTTCTTCGAAACCAATGGAGAACACTGGTGGCCATAGCTGTTTGCACAGTCACTGAAACGATTCGTTTGTTCATCCAGTGAACCACACGAACTGTCACGGCCGGTTTCGTGCTAAAGACCTATAATGTAATTAATACGGCTTTGTCGAAATCACCCTAGGTTACCATTTCGTTGATTTGAATAGTTAGAGATCCATTTGGCAATTCGTCAAAAGCAATTGGAAAGATCAGCAATGGTTTCTGACGGCTCAAAATTCAGTGGCAGAAAAGAGCGCACTCGGTCCGGTAGTGCTGTTGCCAAATGAACAGCTAAAAACCGTTGTGGATGGCCTGGTGCCCAAGGCCTTTTCCATTCAATTTTGTTCACTCCAGAATCGGGGCCTAATGGTATCCTGTGAATGTACACCACGGGTACTTCTAAACAAGCTCGGAACAACAGAATGAGCCCATATACTGCGTGATCAGTTGTTCACGGTACTAGTCAAGCCATCTCTCACTTATGCTGATCGAGTAAGTAGTTCCTTAGGGGCCCTTTAAGATCATCGTCACACTTAAAATTTTTAGAGTGAAGTCAGTGTTGACTGTGATGATCAAGGGCATTGTCTATCCCTTGGAAATTAGTGGTAGATAGATTCTATTTGGAGCGGTACTCGGTTTCATAAAACCGTTAATAGCCAGCCCACTTAATAATTAGCAGCTCTGATGTTTGACTCACAATCGCTCGTTTAGGGCTCGGATCCCGGTTGAATTTTGTAGACATATATATAACCAGATTCTAAATTGTGTCGCTGAAGAGTTCACAAACTAATTACAGATGTTATTTGCAGATACTTCTTGTCATTTGAGGGGAAGCCAACTTTAGGAGCAATGGCGCAATGCTGCTAGAATAGGTATTAAATGTGAGCACCATTTTGAGTATCGTATGCTCCCGCCGGAGCATACGATCGCATTCTGCGTTATTTCCGATCTTCAAGTTTCCGTCTCCCAGTATTTTCCTGTCCCAACTCTCCTGTACTTAATCATTCCAGATTGTTTTATGTATGCTTTCGGGAAGATTTTTCCGCTTGTCAAGATACTACTCATTTTGCCTAGATACTTCCCATAATATATATATATACCACCCCAGGATGCAAAACAAGTGGAGTGCTGGCTCAGCAACACATGAACAAATCACACAGCTAACAGATGTTTTTCACCAATGCTTTTTGTGTCTGTTCTTACGAACAGGAGTTCTGAAGACGAATGACGGTGCATTCGCGAAACTGACTTCAATTCCGAGCGGTATCTCTAAGCGTCTCTAGAAGAGCACAATCTTTATATCTTGAACCTCAATCACGAAGCTGACAATTACTAACCGAGGCCAAGAATGAAACTTACTTCTTCATGCTTTTACTCCATGGCACAGCCTGAACGCTACTTCGTTTTTTCGAGCCTTTTCCATGATGTGCGAAAGAACGCCAAAGGCTAACAACAGACAGGCATACGTAGTATCCTATCCCAGTCACGAAAGACCTTGCGAAGCGAATGTGAGGACACTAGAGGTCGACTGGACAATGTTTTTATTATTGCTTAGGAAACATCTATGGACGGATACAGAAATGCTTTCGAGCATCCTTAACAAACAGAGCTAGGTCATCCAACCTCAAGGACTAATGTTGCAAAATATGGTCTTGTGCACTGTTCACTTGAGAGTAGGTCGGATGTTTTGTCAGCACTACAGGTGTTAAAAGTCTGCAGACGCTGTTCTGACGCTCGTAATCCGTAATCTGAGCTCCTGTTCAACACATTCACCAGCTGCGACCAAGCTCACTAAGTGGGCTAATCTCCTAACTACCTCTAGTTGTTTAGCATAAATGATGAGTGTTGGCATAAGGTTCGGTCACTCTTGAAGAACCACTTTTCACACAAAAAGTACAAGGCACATCGTGTCTCGATAGGTCGATCATCAGGCGGTCCAACTCCTGATGAATCACCTGTGTACTGTCGCTCAGCAAGCGGATACCAAAGCTCTGCTCCCTGACAGGCTTTCAAACACTAATGTCTACTAGACCTGAAAAAACTTTTGTAAAATATCCCCCAAGACAAAGCTGAAAAAATGAAAATACAGTGCAGTGTCGTTGTGCTTCATTGAAGAGACAACTAAGAACCGTGAAATCCGGTCACCATATCTAACTAGACCTAGGGTTTGATGGAAAGTACGACTTTATGGGGACCAAAGCACATTTCACAGATACCTTACTTCTCAACTAACAATGTCATAGTGCAGATCTTCCAGTGGAGCCAAAGGCGGCACGAATTTCGAAGAACACAACGGACCTGGGTGTTTAGAAAGCAAACGGTGTTCTAACAACATCTGGACAATGAAGCATTAATCAACGCGTTCAATTTTGGTAAAACCTAAATTGTTGCTCACTAGTTTGCTCTTTACCCCTGTCGTACAAGGCGCTAGGTACGACCGATGTCAACAACTGATGTTATCTGTATTAAGAATAGCACTCGTGGTCAACCTAGTTTCCAAAGACAGTAAGAACTATACTCAAGACCGCTTCCAGACTACTTTACAAAAACTCATATCCCATCAAACGCACCTAGTATCTCACAAGAGTTATTATTTGTTTTATTTGGAACAACATGATGATCTTGTCCCCATTATGTTGTAGCTTAACTATCCTTTTCATTCATCCCTGTTACACTGAGTCGATCGGGCATAAATAAACGTCAGATTACCAGCATCTAACAAGGCATGATGACCATGTCTTATGATTTCCGGGGGAAAAATGTGCCTTTCCCTCGAAAGTAAAAATAATCTGGATGGTGGAGGAACAGGGAAAGCAATACTTGTTGACTGTGAATGATGTTGTTTTTCATCCGGGAAATGGGGATAATTCAATTTCCTGTTTTTCATCTCCCCGGGATTAGCTCTCGGTAGATCGTTTGCCAACAACGTTTACCGGACAAGTTGAATGCATCAGGAAGATGCAATTAATCAAATTGCATAGATATTTGGATGAAACGAAAAACCTAAAAAGCGACCAATTAAACGAAAGACTGGTAAAATCTTGATGTGAATCTTTCGGGTAAATTGATCGATTTTTGGTTAGTGTTCTAGTGACATACACCGTGTTTTTCGTTTTCCACTAATTCGTATTTCCTAGTTCATCATGCTATATCGGTGGTTATGTTAACCGAAGAAAAAAACCGGCAGGTTGACAGTGTCTTTCCGAGTTACCTAATTGCCATATGCGTTGCGTAATCGCTGGGGGTTCTAACTAGGAGAGGATGACTTCGGAATTGAACATTATTTGACTGAAATGTTAGATGCACTTACATAACGAAATACTCAAGTGGCCACACTCAGAAAATCGAATGCCACATTAGAAATTTGTCGATATGAGTACAGCTGAGGATCTTAAACTGGACATAACTTAAACGTTTAACTTTGGGCATGCAAGCAGTTTGTTTCTTAATAGAACAGCTTTCATAAATTAACCAATGTTTTAACGATTGGATTTGAATGTGCCGTGTTTAATACCGGGCACGGCAGATTCACGCCTCATGCACTAGCCTTGAATCCACAATCTGTTTATTTTCTATCACATACCTTTATGCCTCTTACCCACTCACGGTACTCTTTGTTAACGGGTCGGATGAAAATGCATCGAAATATTCGTACATCATGGTAAGTTAAAAAAACAAAGCTCTCCTCTCAACAAACTGGCTCAGCAACTAGTTTGAAATTGTCATTAAATTCCATTTCATTGGTCTAATCGTTTCACATACTACAAAGCAGATTATGTGGCGACGGTATGTGGAGCTATAGCTGAGAATTATCACGTGACTGTCATAGAATCTACTTCGTGGACTCTTTCGACTGGCCCTAAGGAACTGTTACTTCTTGTTAAATTACCCTATTCAGTCTTGTTTAATTCCACTACTTGTAACTGAAAATCACTTTACAGTTTGTGTTGAATCAAAGTCATTTCATTACAGGGGTAGCTCATTTTGTATACCACCGGGCGGAAACTTCTACCTAGGACATTGTATTCGTCAGTTGTAGGGCACGATGAACACCAAGCTACCGGCTGCAATAGTACTGGGCATACTTAAGCTTTGCTACCTACCGCAAATTGGCATTAGGTGTAAAGTTTAAACACTTATGATGAACGCCAAAAGACCGCAGGCCGCTAGTAAATAATCTCTGGTTTTTAGTAGGTCTCGACTGGGAAATGTGTATGAACAATCTAAACTTCAGCTTAGATCAATGGGGCATGGTGATAAATTGCTGCCTAACAAATTTTGTTTGAACAGTGTAACAGATTAGTTGCTGCGAGGATTGTTCATTCTACTGGAATTGTGGAATGCATAAGACATTTTGTTGTATTCAGCCAAAGTAAGTAGGACGTGAAATACGACTTGTAGATTATACAGGTCCAGTGTGGAAGCAGTTTTCTCGTGAACAGCGGAATATAACGAGGGTAAAACAGAGTAGAATCAGTGTATTGTATTGTATTGTATTGTATTGTATAGACTTTTGCGTACACTAAATAGTGTCGCATTTCAGTCAAAAACTGTGGGTTTAACAAATAAAATAGGGGAAAAAGTGATACTGAGGTGCAATCTGTTTAGTGACAAACTGTCTTGGTTGACGAAACTGGACAGACAGTTCCAAAGTGAATGAACTGAAGATCAACTTAGATCAAAATCGTGGATCACGACAGAAAGATTTCTCGCAGCAACCTGTACATCACTTCGCGTATCATTTCGGAATTATGTCAAAACTATTTGACATTGGTACTCGACTGGCATAATTCTGGAATGTAGTCCATCTTATATGAGCACATTAGTATACATGTTATAGGGTGCTGAGGTAACCTGTGTATCTTGGTATTTGATCTGGCAACGGATATAAGCTTATCAAGTTTTGTGAAACGGAGAAGATCTTACCTGACTCTCATTGCTCCCGATATAATTCCGAAATAATGCGCAAATGATTCAGAAATAGGGAACTGTCCGATTGTTGCATTGGTTTCTATTTCAATTTTATTTTAGCCCAATTGTACATAGAATGCGGCCAAAACCAAGAATGCTGAACGAAATGAGATTTCTACTAAGACAAAGTAGTCCCTTTGACAGTTAGATCGTATGGCGCAAATGGAACGACCGAATGGGTTTGGACTGACGACCGGGTGGATGTGTTTGAATGGCATGGTCTGAGATCAGCGGGTACGAACTTTTAAAAGGATTTTCTGTACAAGTGCAAAAGACTTTGTAGCATGGCTCTCGTTTAAACCTCAGACTAGGTCATTTAAGGCTATGCAAAGAAACGAGACGTGTTATGCGCGAGTTTGATAAAATTTCTTTTTAGCAATCATCGGGTAATGAACAGTGAATAATGCAGAAGAAAACAAACAAATTTTTTGGTAGTGAATTGCTGTAATTTCCTAATTTCCTAATTCAAACAATACAGTATTCAACTACGATTTCAATGACCATAATTCAATGCAGATTGTGTTGCAACTGAGAGCAACAAGACAATTTCCGTGACGATGCTTTCCGCCGGGGTTGGGATTAATGGTGTCATTGTCTTCAGTGGCACGCTACCGAACGATCAAAAACGACTTACTGCAGACATTCAACACTATCTAGTGAGAGGATCGATTATAAAAGCCGTGCAAATATGAACAAGTTTTTTAAAGGTTCAGAAATTTCAGATTTTTCATGGAGTCTTGATTGCGGATTTTGGAGTTTAAATTTCACAAAATTTCATCATCAATCTAAGTGGTACCGTCAGTGATAAAAACGAACATTGATTTTCCTGACATAATCGACTATTTCCAGTTATGGTGCTATTCTCGAGTTTGTTTGAACACTGCTACTGATTTTGTAGAGTTTGTTTGGTCATACTTTTTCTACTGAGCAGGTGATCGAGACTTTTGAAGTTACTTTGCACTTGCAACCTTTAACACTTGCATCCTAATAAATGATACACATTCCAGGGATCCGGTTTCTCACTCCAGTCATTTTTTACCTTGTTGCTGGTTAAGTATTTCAGGATTCCATAAAATGTGGTTTCGGATTTCCCATTCCACAGTTCTTCAGTAGGGTCACTAGCGGAATTTAGATTTTACTAGATTCGTAATCATTATACAGCTGGCGTATATGATGAAATGAGAGAGAAGTGAAGAGTGTCTGAATTGCTTTACAGTGGTTTCGAAAATGATCCAACGTGGTTAGTATTTTAAGTTTGCTTGGAAAATATCTCTTCAGTCAGAGGGGCACCTAGTAAGAATGGAAATCGGGGCAGGGTCCACAGTTTTGTGAAACTAATAGAAAATAGAATAGACACTCGGTTGAGTAAGCGTTTGGCAGCTTTTAACAGTCATCGATTCAGACCGGTTATTCTTCAGGACGCTTTCCCATTGGATGAGCCTGCACTGATCGCAACTCAAGTGTCAGCAATGACGTATTCTCGTCGCATAATAACTAAGACGGATAAATGATAAATATTCTTAACTTTGTTTGTAAATTTAGTGCCAAGTAATGCACTCTGGAAAAGTGGTTGAGCAACTCGTATGGTCATTCAATCAATAACACTAATGGAACAGGCAATTTATATGGTTTAAAATAATGTGAAGTGTGCAGAATTCGTTGTTTATCGGGTTCCTTATATCTGTTCGTTATGGTCTAGCGACAGGCGCTAACGTTTTGAATGAAATCCGGGAAACGTGTACGCATTTCATCTGTGTCTGTGTACATCCGGTTGCATCTGTAGTTTTGCGCCCGGTCACTTTGACTGATCATGTGCCACAAACATTCTGTCTGAGTTGATATCAAAATGAGGGATCGATCGGAGTCTAGTTGGACACGAGAAGAATGTACAAACTATTGTAGTCAGAAAAGTTGCACAAAAACAGATGGTCCATTTTTGATAACTGAGGAAAACCGCTTCGCTGTGTTATGGGTAATAGTATTTGCTCAGAGGTAGCGTTAAACGGATAGATGATACGATAAATACCCGAAGTCAGTTGAGAATCAACTAAGTCTATTTTTTATCGGTTAAGTGAACTTCAAGCATATTCGACAAGCAGAGATTAATACCCGTGTGCTTACGGTAAAAGTGGCCTCATATTGGAGTAATACAGTCACGTGCCCCGTCTATTCTGTGCCTAGACCTGGATCTGATCAGCTACCGTATGCTAACAAACAGTCTACAATAGCTTAACCCTCTTTTTTGCAGTCAATCCGTTGGTCAACTTCCGGTCGTCACTTTGTTTTCATTTCTGTACAAGTGCTTCAACTGCTCCTACCCGTGCAATCTTTCAACACGGGATTTGTAACATGTGCCAATGGTTTCCAATATTTGGTCCTTATCCCTCGAAAGTGAACTTAATATTTTCAATATGCTATTTTTTCCATGTTTTTTCGGGTTGCAAATTTTTTTTCACCAACTCCGCTTTTCATTGGCACTACTTAAGGCAGGACTAACCAGGATAATTGTTACACGAACCTTTTTCAATAGGACTCTATTCGTTCGTTGTACGTAATAGCCAGATGGTTTATCCTCCTTACAGCATACCAAGTAACACATGGCTGCAATTTGCCAACTGATGGTCTTTTGGACTACACCTGAATAACAAAAGGGTCACTTTAGTTTTACTGCTAACCTAAGTCCCTTTGGATATTCCTGGCATTCGGGTTTTATTTAAAATCTGCTTGCAGAAGCCAAAAGTGAGCATTCAGCAGTGATTAACAAAATCATGGTTACATTCACTTTTAACGAGGGTTGTAACTAACACGCAACCGGGGACACGGTTGAAATGTGTGCAGTTAGGCGGACGACCACCCGATCCGTTATATCTTGGCCAAATACATTGTCTTCGACCAGTTAAACGTCCGACTAACGTGTTTCATTCGGCATCATTCTATCAGGCATTAACAACTGAAAGTGGCTAGTCCCATAAGTTGGAAATGTGTGAGTGATTCCCCAAAATAAAACCGAAAAGAGGCAACGCTGGTCTGCGCTACGAATCGGCGCTGTGATTGCTAGATATCCATGGCTAGTTAGAAAAGGTTGTCTAGTTTTACAGTGACAAAATTTTACCCAGGCATCACTGAGTGTTGCCAGATGAGGTTAGTGAATAAGATGACTAGGTGAAAACACCGAAACAATCGACTACCGCTCAAGCTTAACAATGGACCGAGTAAACTAAGATTATAAGACTTGCTTTATTATATCTGTTAGACGCCTTGTCAAGCTGACCTTCTTGTTCTGGCTAAAGTTAGCAGATATAAAAAAGTACTGGTTTACAGGTGGAATCGACCGAAAATCACAGGTGCAATATCTAAATGGTTTTCCTTTGGCTACAAACATATTATTTCATCAATGAACACCGGATGCCGTGATTGAAATAATTAGTGATAAAATGTTACCTGGTTGGAAGGTAGATCAATTTTATCGTGAATCTAGCGGGATTAGATCAGCAAGGAATTGTATCTCCACAAATTTGAAAATCTATATATTTTAATCTCATATCAGGACACTGTCAATTAGAAGTAAGCTTATATCGGGTATGATTACGTTTGAGACGTTGGAAATCGAGTATTGCACAATGTGTCGATTGAATTCGATACAATGTATTTGCGTTTAACAAAATTAATCATCTTGACTTATTTCATTTGAGTGATTTGTTTCTGGTTCCAATTTGTTCGGGACACCAGATCCGATTTATGCTTAAAACTATCCATCGCTCTCACCAAGAGGTTTCTATATCCGCTCGTCTGATTGTCAGGCTATTTCTCTTTCTGTGAACCGCAAGGACTAAAGATGGACACGAACATCCCCGTATCTCCATTCGCGCTCAAGGTTACAAAATCACCGGGGGATTATCGAACATAAAACGACCGGAATGTTTGTAGAATTTGAACGTTTTTGGTGCTAACTGAACTCCAATCGTAACCAGTCGGCTGGTCACAGTAAACACCGATCGGCATGATTTGACTCCATGCGTATTGATCTATTCTCGACCTGTGACCGTTATACAGTTCTCATCGTGATTTCGAATTGCAACTAGGGCTGGTCGCTTTCCTTCAGTTGGCCTATACGAATTGCCGACCTAAACAGTTGTGCTCTACAGTGAACCATATAGCCAAAGCGCGGAGTTCAATAGAATTATTGGGAAAACAATGTTTAGAGGTCTTTGTAAGACTGCGTCCAACTCGCCCCCTCAACAATTTCACTAGACATGGCAGTTCTTGTCCAGATGTTCCGTTCACGTAGCTTAGATGAATATGATCTTGTTGATATGTAATTTATTTACAATAAGCTCAAGCACTGTGGAAGTGTGAACGACAAAATACTACCATTCTATCATATTATCAGTAAAGAGCCAGGAAAGAACCTGTAATGAAAATTCCTTGCAGCATTAGTTCCAGCGGCGTCATTTCACTTTCCGATGTACCGGGGGTGGTGGGGATGATGTTGGCATCGCCGGTTGCACGCAGGGTTGGTGTTATTCAATCTACCTATCCTGGTGTCCGGGACGCAGCGTTCATCCATTTGCGGACCTAGTTTGGGGACATTCTTTGGCCACCTATGCGGTTTTCGTACAAACGAGTGTGTGTGTGTGTGTATGTATTTGTAAACAAGTGTGTAATCAGGTACTTTGACACTCATGGATGTTTGTGTGCTCTTTTTGCTTGTTTTGCACATGCTGAGAAAGCCGGCCAATTTCATGTGCACAATCACAAGTGCACACAAACGTGCACAAACGTGCCTACTAGGGGTAAACTTCTATTGATGCACAGCACCTTTGCGCATTCACGTTTGGATCGCTTCTCCATTGTTTCTCTACATTTGTTCTGTCGTATAGGGAAGCAAAGAGAACAACAAGTGGCCCCCGCACCCTACACACTTCCAAATGGCGCGATTGCCCGCGAGCGCGATCGAGCGAACGAGTGAGCTAGTGAGCGAGCGAGCGAGAGAGAGCAGACAACCGAATGACCAAATGAATGCTAGAAATGGTGGTGTGCATTTCGTTTGAGTTTTACTCAAAAGATGTTGCAGTCTGGTACGGTTAGTACTAATCGCGGTGTTATTGATTTGGTGCCATTGCCACCTGGGATAGTGGTGGTGGAGACGTTTCGACGATTCCGCCCGCAACCTATCCGAAGAATGATGCGAATTAGCTTTCCTGCGCAGTAGGTTTAATTAAATTAGGCTTGAGTGATCCTTTGGTTGCTCACACGAGTTCGAATTTGTTTGCTTGCGTATGGGCACTGCTCGATTAGTATCGACCAATGAGAAACTGGATCATTTCATGCGCATAGCAGACGCAAAGCTTCATCGAAAGAATAGGTGGTTTCATAAAAATACACCAGCCAATCCTCTTCATACGAAATACGTTTGATTGATTTTCAGTTCGATGAATTTCTAATATTAGCCCTTTCTAACAGTCGTGTGGTATTCGGTCCCGTACTTTCGTATGTTCCTTCGCCAACGAAGACGCTAAAAGCCTCGCCGTTTTACAGCCTGTTTTGAATTCACAACGTTTCGAAAAAAGGTTGTTCTTTATAAGCTGTTTATTCACAGGCTATTAAACAACTTCATCGGGTGTTCTTCATTTTCACTGCCAATCGTTTTTGAAAATCTGTATCTGCTTCCACCAGTTAGGACTTTAGCGGCAGATCATTTCCGGATGGGACAACTCTATTGTCTGTGGGAACATTCTGTTTGAAAATACATTCGAGAAAATTTTCATCATGGATGATAATAAATTTTGGTTGTCTCTAGGATTGTTCCGATCTTTGAATGTGGTCACTGAAGAATTCGTTTGTTGGACGGTGGTTACTGATCAAAGAGATCGATTTTGGTGTTTAGTCAATTCTGGGTGTTTGTTTGAGTGGTTGATCTTGAACGCGTTCGGCAAGCATGCGAGCCAAAGTTTGTAATGTAGACATGAAAACATCTGGACTCACATAGAGGCAATCAAAATGGCTCAGCATAAGCATAAAGTCGGTGTTTAATGACCGGTGTCTGAAAATTCATGTCAGACATAAGCCGGGATTCCCTGAAAGTCCCGTAGTGACAGTTAACCAAACATTTTGCTAGGGCGATTACATTTGAAAAAGAAAAAAACATCAGCTAACAATGGAATTTAAAAATCTAATATCAACCATGTAGACAGTAGATTGAATATTCAAAGTTTGTTTCACAAAATGACTTCTCCCAAATGATAGGTTCTCAGTTTTGCTTTGGTATACGGAGCTAGGAAATACCTTCAGAACTTTTGGTAATAAATCAGTACTAGATGGCTGGCAAGAAAACTCCTAAGAGAAGGGATGGATAGTAAATAGCGAACGGATTTAGAGTGATCGATCACCCGTTGTTTTCCCGAACTGAGGAGAGTAGCCGATTATAAAATTTGGAATTTTTATAGAAAAACCCCTGCAGGTGGTACTATAATAAAAAACTTCTACATCATTTCATTGGGCAGAGTAAAAGTAGAGAGCGTACACATTACGAAACACTTGAATAAGATTATTACCCTATCCAAAACTACCAGTGTGGGAATTTGTGAGTTGCTCTGAGAAGGGGACATTTAAAAAGAACCACTTTTCCTATGCGACCATTTGTCATTTTGGTCCTAATCAGCAATCAAGTAAGTCCGTGGGATCAAAAACTGTCTTGATTACGGTTCATCGCGATGATCGAAATGTCGGCCCAGCATTACTTCCACCGACGATGCCGCTCTTGATACATGCGCGTCTTCATATGAGTGGAAATGAATTCAAAAAGTCCCAGACAAACGTTTTTTCATGAACGTCAAAAAGGTATCATCCAGGGACTTCCCTGCACCCCTTTGTGAGTTTGATTATTGCGGACTTGTTAAATTTCACGAGGCAAGAATTTCACCACTTAATTTAGAACCAATCACTTCCGGTTATAAGGCTTGGAGAACTCCATACCGTGAAAGGTGATGGATATATGAGTTCCTCAGGACATAATTGCAACCTTATAGGTACTGAGCTGCGAGCGGTTTGCACAAGCGAATACACCTCGATGAAGTTTGAAGCAATTGGGATGTGTGACAAGGGATAACGGTTGAGTCCAAACTATAACGAGCAACAATTCATACACTTGATATTACGTTATTTTTCGCACGGTTCAGTTTGTTTTAAATTATCAAACACACCTGTACAACTAATCATTTTCTCGTTGTGATGGCATATTTTTCCGTTCGTTCTGCACAAACTATTTCCAATCTCGTTTAACTACCTGCAAGGATTTGAGATACACAGCAAATGCAGATCGAAGCTTCAAACGGTGACTTGATGGAACCTTTGAGAATAGGTAGATCTTATTTCAATAACACCATCACACTACTTCTAATTCCTGGAGGAAAGGCAGGCCTGCAGGACAGTATTACATTGTCTACTTCATTAGAACTGTACCACTCTCCCTAAAACCGTACGCAATGTTAGTGAGTGCAACGACAGCCTGAATTTTTAGTCAATTTACTTCAGTCGTCCATCCTGTATTGCACGTCGTTCGATGGTTCTCGAGGAGCCGAAGACCATCAACCACATCAGCCAGGATCGATTGCTGCACGAATGAACCAATAGGGCTATCAACTACATGAGCGCTACACTACCAGATAGCCGAAAGTCATGTTCTGATGCATACATTTGCTCGTTTTGTTTGAACACCTTAAAGTTCTTCCTCGATTTTGGAATGCAACTTTTTTAAGAATAGGCCTTCCCAAATACTACCTACCCTTTCAGCCGAACACGTTCTACTCAGAAATTGATGTATTTGGCCTTCCGTTGAGTGTCCTGCTGTCGGTCTCAAAAGGTAGCCCTCAAGAGAAGTCGAATGTGTGTGTTAGCAATATGTTCGGGACCAATTCATGCATCACGACTCCCAGTAATTTGTCTTCATGCAAGCTGTGATTAGTATATTGTATTCGTACATAACGCTGGTCCCATCTGTGGCCAAATAGATTAATCAACCGTCATCTCAGAAAGGTTAGAGGCTCCGATCCCTAATCATTTTGGGCGTAATTGGCAAACCACTGTTGCCCGTCACGTTACCACACCTGACCTAGTGAGAATATAGATGATTCTACGGCAGTCACAGTTTAGCCTCCTCATTCACTTGTACTGGCCCCCATTAGGATTGAGGCATGTCCATTTTAATACAATCATTCTACATGCATGTCACGTAAATTCATTGACCAGTAAAAATAGAAATTATCAATAGATCTATTGCATTGTATGCCTCCAGGAGTTCTTACGGATAAGTTTGCACTCTGACACGGGTGTCCATAACCATCAAAATGGGTCACAAGCTTATAATGATTGATGGAAGAATTTTTGTGTAAGCGCCCAGCTGGCAATTGTGAATTCACAGTCCATTGTGCCGATATAGTTCACGGTCATGAGGACTGCACATCAAATCAGTCAGTCGGTGGGATTATTAATTGTAGTGTAAACATTGTTCAAATACGATGACTTGCATGGTAATCTATCGTTACTTGTGTTTGAAATCAGTGTCACTACGAGTTGTCCATTAGTAAGAAGTTGTACATTTGTGCGAAACACCACGTCAGATTTGGAGTACATTGCAGAGGTACGAGAAACTCTGCAAACACTCCAAAATTGGTTTGATTAAAATCCACCAGGTAGTCACGAGTGTGATCTGATCAAAATTTTCACTTTAGGAATATTCACCCGATCGTAAAACCATGTGTCATCAATACGGATACGCTTTCAAATTCGATTAAAACGAAAGACGGTCAGCCCAGGTCATTGGTAGTATTGCCCAGATTCTGTCGTTTTTCTCAATAGCGGTTTTGAATGTGTTCAGCAACAGCTTAGTTTGGGTTGTAGGAAGTCAGAGTTTTTCATGTGACTGCTTTTCAACTTCTCGTGCAACTCAAAGAGACACTCCAATGTCACCAAGAGACCCCTTGGATTAAGTAATGGATAGATGTTTTTTTGTGATTCTGCTTCATTATTCTTCTGATCGGAATAATCTACTTTGCGCAGCCATTTTTTTATCAGTGGTTTCAAATCAAATGGCTAACTTTTAAACAAAAAATCCAGAATAACGAAAAAATGGATAACCTCTAAGTGTTCCTTTAAGGATCTTTGGTTAAATCTATACAATCGTTTGAGCAAATTGGCCTGAGACCCTATTTGTTTACTTTCAAAATGCTGCCTTACGCTTCTGGTTTTGAGCTAACCCTTTTTGTCACATTCGATCAGCTCCGTTAGCAAACACCATTTCATTTTGCTTTCATCCAATTAATCCTTACAATGCACCGATTGTGTGTGGAATTTCCATTGAATTTGTACTCGCTCAGAGTAAGGAATTTCAAATTGCAGATAACACCTGATTAGAATAATGTTTACTTGATGTGCGTATATTCAGTCGGCCCCCACAGTGTTGATCTAATCCTGTTTCAAAGCAGACACGCAAAATCGTGATTGGAAGGCGCTGGATGCTGTCTTCCGAGACCTTCGACAGACAGACTTCAAAGAGAATAAAATGTAATGGGCTAACAGAATCCAATTTGGTGAATTTTTCACTGCGACACAGGTACAGAAATGCCATTATTCTTTTGTCGTAGTCTACTTTACGCAGTCAAAACAGGACTTATTATTTTCGTTATGGCTTCAAGTTGGGGAAGGTAAACCAAACCGCCCGAAACTATCGTCTGACCGTTGACAGTAGTGGCAATTTATGGGGTTTATATAACTACTTATCATAAGGTAAAATCGTTCAACGAAATATGGAGTAACGAGGGGGACGTTGATCTCCTACTTAGGATACCTGCAAAGAAGTGAACTACGGGTGAGAGTAGGTTTCTGTACCGCAGTGGCCGCTGTCCGCGTAAACCAGTCCCAAATAAGTGTGCTATCGCGTGAAGGCAACCAAGCCATTAAGAACCTTCATGGTGGCTCCAAGGTGTAAGCGTTTCACTTGAAATTGTCCTTCTCGGGGTTCGCTGTGGATATACACTGCTGATGATTCGCAACAGGCGTGAGACGGCGTTGATACCACAAAGATAGATGTGACTCCAGTGCCTTGAATTATTTGCATACATTTAAAGAAATATTGTTGCATCCTAGACCTAGTATTACCCAGTATATAAGCTTCAGTTTCGACGATGTCAACGGATCTAACGGTCACGTGTGGCTACCTCACAAATTTATTGGCCTGTTCTGCGAGCGCTGTTTGTGGGCGCCCGAGGGAATCAGGCAAATCCAGTTCATCTTCTACATAGTACCTTCGATGACTCTTCAGTCCGTCTACTAATAAACAAATAGGTAGTAGATTTCGAATGGCGTAAAACGTCCTAAATCACCCTTTGAGAAACACCGTCCAGAACAGGCATATTTTCAGTTATTCTTGCTCAAGTCGATAAGACACATTGTGTATGAATGGAGGATACAGAAAGTTGGATGTTTACAATAACTGTGGCTTAATTAGTTTCGAAATAGGTCTGTGTGTGTAAAATTGCTGATCGTGTCGAATGTTGCACTAGTTCCACATAAGCTGGGCGACATATGAACACTTTTTTTAGAGCCCACAGTGTTTTACAGACTAATACAATTTACTTCAGTTGCACTCAAGATGCTACAAGTAACAGCCTCCGATTGTCTGACTCGAACTTTGAGAAGTACACGCGCAAATTCGGAGAATGGTGTGAACGATTGTTATCGTGACCTGTGGTTCTTGAGTGAGTTTGTCATTCATTCACGCTGTTAGGGATTCTTATTAGGTCCTCCTAAGAAGCTAATAAGGGAATACAAAAATATGGGATGGCTGGAAAATGTGCATAAAGCATGCTTGCCTGAAGATCGGCAATAACCGTACGACAATTTGTCTGTCCCATGGAAACTTTGTACATGCACCCTTATGCGAAACCCACCAGTGATAACAACATTAGTTACTACTTTGTTTGTTGGTTAATCATACGTAAAGTTATTCGTTGGTTTGAGAACGGCTAACTGAAAACGAGCTCTTTTGTCACCATATGACGTTTTAACTTGCGGATTTTCGAACGCGAACTCAGATCATTAGATCGCGGTGAGTTCGCTAGCAGTTCCTTGATAATCATTCGAACACAGCTCCAACTTATTTCACGGGATAACCAACCGGAAATCAGGCGGACGGTGAGAATCGTCGATTTTCCGGTTGTCAGTAATGATGCCTTTGCTAGGATTTCCAATTTATTCGTCATGTAGCACCAAAACCCAATTCTGTGCCAACACTCGACAGCTGTTTTATCCTTTGCACCAGTCTGCGGCAGGCTTAGCCCTCGTAACCGGACTGGGACGTGCATTCTGATTCGAATATCACGACTGTTGAACTATCCAGAGACAGCCAACCCACGGGTCGACTGAACATCAGCAACAGCTGGTCCACTGCCCTTTTATTTCGACGCATTCCCACTGATGATCTCGGCCTCGTTGCTGAGCAAAACATTGTTCGGACGAATCACGATCTTAAAACGATCGTTTCAGTTGAAGTGTGATTCATGTGTTTGCATATTTTTTGGTCCGGATAAAGTCTTTTGCAACCCGAAATTATAGTTTTTATAGATGCTTCACGATTTTTTGTTAAATTCGTGCTCGAAAATATCACTACGAGAAATTGAGCAGCATTAACACAGACGACAACTAAGAAATCACTAACAAATGGCGACATACGGAAATTAAGTGATGCGGGTTTATGTTCTATCCAGGATTGGTCACGTGCCAGTGTCTTCTGTTTTCCCTTGGTCAACATTCACATTACCGCCACGATTTTTTCAAAAAATTCATATTATCACAGCGATCACCTGCAAGGAAACCCAAATGAAACAAAGTTAGAATATGCGCTAGGGCATTGGTAATGAGGTTTTCACGAAACTCCTGCTTTAAGAAACACCATCCTGTTTAGACAAATGCAACAACAAGCTGAATAAAACAGCCTGACGAACCAGGTTCAAATATTCATGGTCTGACTTGGAAGTCATTTCACATTTGAGGGTCTTCTTCATCCAGAAATTACTTAACTTCGAGACGTTTTGAATCGCTAGTGAAGTATTCATGCGTAGAACAAGTAAATATCTGTTACACTTTGAATGTAAACCTACTAAATCTCTTCCGGTAGTGAAACCCATATGAAGCTGCAGAAACGACCAAGGGAAGAACAGAGTATAACAATCAACTAAGATGTAGGCGTATAGACAAAATCATTATACACCGGATTCACTCAAGGGAGTGGAAAAATGTACAGTCATTGCAAATTACAAAACGACAATCCAGTTCACCAACCTAGATGTTGTTCAGGTTTCTTTCGTGAGACATTTCAGAGCGATGGTGAAAAGCATTGGCAATGTCACTACGGCTGGTGATGAAACGTTTGGGATCTAAACGCCCAGCTCAGCGAGCATAACCGATAAAACAGAATTCAGCGCATATGAACTCGGTATTAAAAGTGAGCTATAGTAACGTAAGGTAATGCGTATAAGCTAATTGAATTCAATTTCGGCAAAATCTGAATCGAGGATTTCGGAAATCATCGAGTTAAGCTGGTGGCTGCGGCATTCAAAAGCAATAAACGTTAGTGCATTGGCTAACTCCACGTCTCACTTGCACTTACACTCAGCAAGTACAAGACTGCGGTTTTGATCCTTCTAGAGCTCATCAATGGTGAATATGCTCTCTCGTATCCGTGGCGTGAACTCGGGATGGAGTGTGTTACTACTACGCCACCATCCCCTCGCCCAGGCCAAACAGAATTATCGCGTTAAATTTTTTCAAATGTCATTCCGATAACACCCAACAATGGGCGACAATCTCGAAAGAAGACACGGTACGTCCGGTGAATTTCGGTCGAACCCCTCTCACGAATTCCAATGTTCTCCACCGGATGGGTACACGCCCCCACTAGGCTGTTTTGAGTTTGATATTTTCCATATGACGGTCACAATTACTTACGAGGAGTGTGTAAGATTTTGACTGTCCTAGACGGGAGCTAGTGGATAGTGGTAACACAAGCCTTCTAATTAGAAATCCCTAGTCCAAACTCTAGGTGCGACGGGGATATTCACTACTGATAAGCTGCAATAAGAGCGAAAACCGACTCCGATGTTTCCTGAGTGTAAGGTTGATCGGGTGATCTGAGGTTTGTGTGTGAAAGACGAAGTCCGACAGGCAGTCAGTCGATCATGGTAAACACGAAAACTCACATTCTACTCCAAGGTGGTTGTCAGCACAACATAGAAAACACAAACTTATTTGGGAGGCTTTAGGTTACGGAGATTTTAACAGAAAGCGCTAATTTTCTCACTTACTCAACGACTGGTTTCAATCAGAGGGGGTGGATGGGGCACAAATTCACCGAACCCAAATGTATACCAACGGGTGAATCCATGTTGATAGCTTTGGCGCCAAATCACACTGTGACAGCCAGGCTAAGTACCAGTGGGATGGTGTTACTCCGGTCCGCGACTTATTGTCACCGACCAACAAAGTTGCAGTTGCTGAAGTATGTCCGACGACCGACAGTCGCTTATTCCTTGGGAACCGTCATCTGGGATTCCATGTGGAACAAAAATAAGCAAACTGAACTGGCCCAATTTGGTGGAGAACAAATCCGTGATCCCTGGCATCTGACGTGGGTAGAAATGCCGTCCCGCTCTCAAAACGTATCACGTTTATGTATCATTTTCTTTGGTGATCTGGTTTACTAGGAAAAAAGTAGCATGTTTCCTACTTCCTACCCAAAGAGGGGCCAGTTTTTGGGCGTACGCCGTTCATAATTTGAGATTTCTTCATACGAAACGGAGTGGAAACCTTCGCGGATAAGCTTACTAATCAACGGGGTATATTCAAAATCAGGTTGTACAAGCAACACGCATAGCTAACAGAATGTCCATCCAGCTGTACACTGCTAGCTAACTCAGTTCGATTTCTTGTCAAATTGACTGAGCTGCTCCATTTATGAAGTCTCATTACATGAGATCAGTCCAACAGCCGACCTCAAACGCAAACATCTACATTTCAGTTTGTCATCTGTAAATTCTGTGACTGATTTCACACACGTTTACTCTTGTGCGACCTCTTCCACGATATCAATACGTGCATTCTGTGAGTTCATTCTACATATGCATAGAGACCTGAAGAAGCAGCTTCGGAACCCTATGATTTATAACACACATTTTCTAGCCAGAGGTAGACATTTGTAATCGAAAGTACTGAAATTTGACCTTGCTCTCGCGCAAGCATTTTGCCACTCGAGAACCACCCATTGTTATTATTGTTATTGCTTTTTTATTATGGTTCTTAGTCTGCAAGTTACTACGGATGCATACTGTTAGTTTTTAAATCAACAAAAAATGAATAGAGGCATATCTGATTTGATAAGAATAAGTATAAATCTGTGTGCGACGTGGATCGGATACCCTGAAACCTTGTAATGCTAAACACTGGGAAGATTCTGTGCGGCATTTATGACTTCGCTTACGCTACGGTCAACTCTGGTATTTCATTTTGGTTTTCATTTCTCATATATTTGCTAATCAATGCATATTCACTCGTTGCTAAATTTACGGGAAAAGTGTGGGATTTTGGATTCGCTCTTAGGTTTCCTGATTACCGGACTCTTGTTTTATCAACGCCTGTAATTTGCAGTTAAAACTGACTGTGAAAGTCTTGTCGTTTATCCTATATGGATTTTCTGGATTTGTGAAACTTAAGACGGGAAAAGTCTCTTGGAACATGTTCCAACAGCATTCATAATTTTTCAAATAAGATTTTAACTATTTAGAAGTAGCAAAGGACCATTAACAAAAATTGCCCAAATAAACAGATGGGAACCGAAATTTTGAGGTGTTGAAGTGAAAGATCCAGTTGAGTGATTATAAGGGACAAAATTGTGCGGCTTATAAAATAACTCCTCACGGAAGCAGCACGAATTCCACTGTCAAGCAATGCCTAGCTACTCCTTGTCGGTGGAAATAAATTCCTATCTTGGTGGAGGGCGTCTTACCCCCTCATTTAATCGATGACTTCTAAGGCCTAACCGGTGACCTGGTGTGCCAACAAAAACCAGGCGAACAGTTATTATGGACGGTAAGGAACGAAAGTTTATCCGATTTACTTAGTTTTCATGCTATAGGAATTTTGTCCGATTGGTAAGCAAATTTGCTTGTTTATGTACATTTCTTTACGATTATACAATCTATTCGTATGCATTCGAAACAAAACAATACGATAGACAACATGTTTCGTCCAAGTACATCAACATACTACCACATTGAAGATAACCAGTAGTAAATGCTTAGCACTCACTTTTCAATAGTAATATGATGGTGGTTTTGTCTTCTGGTCTTAATATGTCCAACTGAAACTGCTGTTCGAACAGTTGATGGACTTTGTCGTAAAAAACGAAACTTGCCGGTATTGCTACTTACTAGTAAATTGTAAGTTGATTCTGGTCTATTTCGATACCCTTAGTTTCGCTGATAGTCAACAATTCGAGGTGGAATCGTCCGTTGACTGTCTTTACCCGTTAGTCAAAACTGCCCTCCCCAGGTGGCTTTTTGATCAGTTTGCCGGCGGATGCAGTCCGTGCGATGCCATCGCAGTTTATCTGACCTTGGACTTGGGTAATTTATGCTACTGTACACGCTCCCATGGACACCAAAATCAGAAAGTCATGCAATTTATTTATTAAATATAGATCTCTGGTTGCATCGGTTTCCATTCTCGCACAGTATTTTATTGCTTTGTAATGGATTGTATTGACTGACTTTTGCTTACAAAAGTATTTCGTTTTTGTCATAAACAACAGTAAATAAAGGCAGTAACAATAGAGAAAACTTTACAAAACGGAAGGAAAAAGGCAGTGAAACTCGTCAAAAGAATGATTTGAGCATTATTAATAAATGCTTGAGAACTTGGGTTGAATAAGGGTCCTAGTTTGTCTGGATGCCTGGTAGAATCTATGAAGATTACTTCGGACGACTTGAAATCTGGTATCTTAACAAAAATGATGTGAGCGATGAGAAGACAAAAGTTTTCTCTCCTTCTCTTGTTTTGGAAAAATGCTTGCGATTTATGGAAAAATTCGGCATCCCCGCAACACCCGGTGGTACACTCTTTTGCAGAGTTCAAAGCACTATTTTTGCATCAATTCAAACCTGTTGGTTTTGTTTTCGCCGGAGACTGCAAAATTTAACACATCAATTCGCTCAGAAGCTCCGCCTGTTGCAGTCTTCGTCTTTGAACTTCGGATATAAACCTCAAAGCGCAACTATGGCTTGCGGCTCGGTGATCAACTTTGAAACCGTCTAATCGTTGAAATGAACTTGCTGGAACGTTACCAATGAATGTTTTTTCCAGAACGTGGTTTCGAGAATCTACAGTATACTTGGAAGCAGTACCAGGATGTCACGTCAATAATACCTTTATTAACTAATCTAAATATGTTCAGCTCTTCCGGCTCAATAGGATCAGCAAGGGAGAAGACTCCAAAAATCTTTAAAACTAGAAGAAGTTATTGAACGAATTCGGTTAAACCGAAGATGTCAGTTATTTGTCTCGATTCGTACCAGATACGGTTCGGTAAATAAGGTTCCTTTCGGTACTTGCATCCCCTGCCTTCCCATAAACTTTGACAGACAAATTTGTCTCTTGTTGCGGTAGCAATGGCTATACAAACAACCTGGGTCACTCACGTGAATGTTTTTCAACTGTTGTTAGTTCACATTCATATCAGAATTCTTGCAGCTATGGCTTTTCTCCGCTTGCTTTTTCCTTTTTACCTGATAGGCCATCTCATCTCACTAAGACAGTGCTCACGCCTGATGACACTTCTCATTGTCTTATTATTGATGCAAAAACCAATAGGTCAATTATTTCTAACACTGATTTGGTATCTATGTATCCAGAAGATCATGTTCGGCCAATGTGTGATTCTTTGCTGCATCGCCGGTCATTCCCGGTTTGTTCTTTATTCTTGATCGAGCCCTGCTTGTATATCCGACTTCCTAACAGTTGATTGTGCACTTTTGACAGTATATTCACACCCATCCATATTCGGATTCAGAGTTCTTCAGAAATTACATGTAAGCATCTCTTATCTTGTGATTCAGCACGATATTTCTGAAATTCCCAATCTTATTCTTAATTGCCCAACTGTAACTGATAGAATCCATACAACTTCGTCAAACCGGAATTTTATGATGATCTTAAATCCCACAAAGCGGGCGCATTATACGATTTGGATCGGTTAGCTATATAAAAAACAAATGCGAACCGGGACTGAATGCGTCCATTGAAACTTCACAAACAGATAAACCTTTTGCAGTTCTCCTAAGGGCGGACAGCATAACTCCGTGGCTGCGTGGCCATTATTGACCGACTTTAAAAGAAGTCTCTAGGTAAATTTGAACCACGGAAGAACCTGAGGATATCCTCTATCAGTTTTTCGGTTCTAAGTTCTTTTGCAGATTGATCTGAAAGACGCCTGTTTGCAAGTCCGTTCATTAACACATTGGCTGAAGCTTCAATTTTCTGTTTGGTCTTTAAAGACATCACTTTTTTTCATCTGCATGTATCGCCTGCAATTTTTCAGTAGCCTCTCAGTTTTATCATTGTAGGTTTTGGTACCTTCAACTCTTACCAGGATGTTGCAGTGTTTCATGCTTCTTCTAAAGATTTGCACTTATGCCGTTTACTCAAAAACATCAATCGCTGTAATCTTGCTGCGACCAACAGAAATGTTTCCAGCTCTGTTCAAAGCTCATATGTAGGGCACAAAACCGATTCTACTAGAGCTCCACGGGATCCAAAGAAACTGTCACTTCTAGTTGGACTGTTCCCTTCACAACGTTTGTGAACTTTGATCCATTTTAGATGCATCCCAATAATACTTTTCAGTTATCCCAAAAGCTTCCCAAAAGAAGGTAATTTGCCTAACAGTCTTTCTGACAAGTGTTCTTCGTGGTTTCCTTTTCGGAAAAGGTGTTGCACAGTCTTACTTCCTCAACAAGACTTTTTTCTCAAATTGTCATCAGCCAAGGATAATACCTCTGTCACAATTACACATACGTCTCTCACAGAAAAGTTTGCAGTTCTAGAGAAAAGGTCGACCTTTCTTTTTTATTTCAATAAAACTCACGAAACCAGAAACGGAACCCTATTAACACTCAACCTGCGCCCGATTGGGCCCGCGATTTGTTATCCAAAGTTGTGAAAAAGTGCGGTAAACCGGTCGCCTGATTTTGTTTTCAGACCACAAACTCGAGGAGTCCTTCCCGATTGCGTTAGCATCTGCCTGGCTAACTCAACCGCCCAGCTTACCAATCGGATCCCTAAAAGATAGACCGAAGACTGAGTATGTGAACAAAAAGGTGAATTTTTCAAATGAAACAGCTATCAAAATGTTCCACTTCATTTAATTGCTTTTTCTCAGTTCTTTTCGCGCGATTAGAAGAAAACAACAAAGTAACTATGCATATAGTGTTGCTATGATGACATAACTCCACATGTGATTCAGTGGTTTTAATATTTGAAGTCGCACACTCAAACGACATAGTCGTTTATAAATGTTGCGTAAAGCCAAGTCATATTTTTACACATACGCAGACATTTACGCATACGCATATATAAATGCATATATGTATGCATAAGTATGTATATACTTATACATTCCTACTAGATTTACTCATAAATAAAATGCATGCGTGCACACAAACAAACGTTTACCAGTGCATGTGGATGTATGCAAGTACTCATAAAAATTCAAAATACACATTCATCAGACCAATATGTACATATATATATATATATATATATATACCCGGTAATTATAAATAGGTTCATTCGCCTTCGGATTCGTCGGGCCTGACCAAGGTCCCTAGAGTAGTTGAACCAACGTTTAATGTATATCTGGGACTTGGGCACCGTCTACTCCGCAAGGTGTGATTGGGTTGAGTGGTATTGCTTCTCGTACTAATTTATGTGTTACAGCCTTGCATGTGACTGCTGTGACCAGCCAACGTAAGAACCACCAGTGAACTTGACATCGGAGTTACCTATACACAAATGTAGATCCCGTTTGACAGCTTAGCTTTTCTCATATCCTCGGTCATTGTAAACTTGTTCTCGGATCTTATGGTACCCAGGTATGTACGCGCACAGAAACTGAAACACTCCTTTACACTACTTCGTGTTCATTCTCGAAGTTACAAGCATTTCACTTGATGATTGTATAAAGGTTTCCTTGTGGCTGTGAGCCCAAATGGTGTTTTCTACTTGTAGTTTGGTAATTGTTGGAGAAAGCATTGAACTGGATAGCTGGTCTGCCTGACGATGGAAACAACTGGAACATTCTCCCGAACATATAAAAGAATGTTTACCTGATGAATATAACTTTCGTTTTGATCTTCATCTGATTTGATGGCTTCTCATGGGTTAATTCAGAAGTGTAGGATAGACTGGCAACATTTATATTTTGGCATGACTAAATTAAGCACCTCTATCAGGAGAATGTGGTTTAAGACACGAATTTCAGTGTTCCTACAACATGGCATCCTTACAGATTGCACACTTTAAAGCACCCAGCGCCCTCTTTTGCCTGCGATATCCCGTCGAACAGTTATCTTCCTACATCAAAATGATGTCCTTTAAGTCACCTTTTCCAAGGTCAGTAAGGCACTGACGCATTTAGGCACTGCCTAATCTATTTTAACTTGTATCCACGGTAAATATGAAAGACCGTGTCTGTATAAAGTACTCAATCAAAAGAAACTCAAGCGGCCAGTTCATCACGCTGGGTGCAACAGTTTGTAAGGCCGGCTGTTTTAATGTTGTTCTCGCACCTCGTTTTTCTTGCCTTTAACCATTGGGCCTATTTTTGCCTTACTGATTAGTCAACTCTATGTGATTAGAATAGTGACAAACAAGACACTCAATCAATAAAACAAAGAGACATTAGAGAGTGGACGAATCTGGGGACATTTGTCGAAAGAGTGCTGACCAAATAGGAAAGGCCATCATCCTGGGCTGTCAGCATTCCGTTAAACAAACAATCCGGAATAACAAAGCCACGTTCCGCTGCAGATCATCTGAAGGAACGGTAAAGCTGTTGTTACGGTCCAGTAATTTTCTCAGCTTGCGGATGGTCATTTTGTGGTCCCCTTACGATCGAGGGATGGATCAAAACGGGAGCCCACACTTACAAGGCTACGGCATTTTGCAATGTAAGCTGCCAAGTTACGAAAAGTATTGTTTGAGGAAATTGCAATCAATAGAAAAGACCGCTGAAATGTGGTACGATAAATCAAGTCGGGTATATCAGTTAAGGCACGAGTGTCCATCTCGGAGGTACCTGCCACTGAACCAGGAGGAGCCAGAAACGCTTAGTATTATGCTAGACTATGCATCCAAGTACTGGGATCCCTCAGTGAGTGAGTTGAGGGCCCGGATGCCTCCATAATCCTAGCGGGTATCATGCTGTGATTTCGCAAGAAGTGCGATGCAGTAGCAGCAAACATAAAACAAAAGTTTATATAGGTAAGTATGCTGGAAAGAGACCAAGGGGCTCCGAGATTTATATGATGAAGGCTACTTCAATAAGTATACTTGGAAATACCAGATGACTCTACATCCATTTAGAACGCGGTCTTCTCCCTCTGTGATAACTGTTTTACTCAAATCCACCTAACTGTTTAGCACTAGCCACGTAGAAGTGGTACCAAAGGCAACAAAGACCCCTTTACCCTTATGATTGCCTAGCCTCTGTTGCCACCAACGTCGGGGCGGTCACGTTTGTGAGGAACATATAGGTATTACTGACCCAGAGGGCATTTCACTTTGGGAAATGGACATCTAATTGGCCAAATGTATCAACTACGTTTGTATACTGGGATTTCAGCGCCTCTTTGGTACCACTCCTGTCTGCCGAAGTGGCATCGTAGAGAGCATTATGAGTGTCAGGGACATGATTAGTGACGAGTTTCTTTTATTCCAGGCCAGCAGATAAATCAGCCATCAAGTGGAGCGCACTGTGTAAAGCATCAACCCGATTTGATCCAACTGGGGCCAGTAGATCATATGTACCTTGCTGCAACGCAAATGCTATGAAACTAGTGCTCAAGTGGCCTGGATTGGAATTGCCTCTTCAGCTAACTCCTGGAAGAGCAGAGCCAAGTTTGTGAGCGACGATAAGTTGATAAAGAGGCCGAGAAACCAATCACGGAAACAGGAGATCGTTCGGTTGGCCGGGTTACGCGTGGTTTAGAATGATTCAAACAATAAATACGGTGCTTATCGTGTGCCTGACGGAGGCTTGTATACCAACCAGTTTACGGTGTTCCGGTGTTCCGTACTGAGTGGTACCAATAAAACCTGTGAACATACCTATGCCATAGCTCTCAACGGCGGTCATTGGGGTCTAAATTGGAGGCACAGCAAAAGAGGATTCACCCAATGCCTTCCAGTCATTGTGGTACCGAACAAAATCATCTATTGTTTTGCGACGTGGTTTGCCCATCGTCGAGTTTCATTATCTTTGTGGTCGACCGGTTGACAGTCATTCACCAATTTATCACAACCGCGCGATGGAGACATTTCCGGTGGGAAAAAGGGGCAGAAATTAAAAAGATAAAACCCACGGTTAATGCTGCATTCACGCATATTGTTCTATGGGAGCTTCCGTGATAATACCAGGACCGCCGTAGACTGCTGAGAAGAGTGGCGTGGGATGTCAGCTTCTTGTCCTACTTGTTCCTTTAAGACAAAGGCTGGTGACCTGCGATCAGCAGGAACAAGTCGGGCAAGACTCAAGGTGATAAGGCTGCTGTAGAATGGAGAATTTAGCAACATTGCGCAAGCAAGAAGCGGGGTGACATCACTCGGTACAAAAGCTCTGTCGGTCATCACTGATGACCCGGTACTCGTGGGGTTGCCTTGCATGCACCATCTCTCCAGCAATCTATGGGTGTCAAGTGACCGTTCTCAATACTAATCTGACTACGGAATTATTAATCATCCACTGCCACCGGGAGCGGAGATCAGGCGGGCACTATACACACTTCGGAAGCCGCTAGAAAAGGTATTAGATTGTGAAGACTCAGCGTGCGGTAATCGGAGTAATAGGAAAAGTGACACATACAGCAGAGCGATCTCGTCCTTTGGCCAGCAACCGACGGCCCCGCTGATCTTGTCTTACAGGGGACGGATGGTGGAATTTTGCCTCCTTATGCGTGGATTACTTTGTCTCCAATCCGGTTGGAGATAATCGAAACTAGGAAGAAAGTTAAGTTTGTTCGTTACCATTCCTACTGGCCCAGGCGGTTTACATCGAAGCTGCACTTAAGCGCATATTGAGTTGTTTACCATGGCACTTATGAGGGTGATAGGGGGAGAACGCACTCCAAGAGAAATTTGCAGAGACGGCCGCATCGTCTTGTTTGGATTTTTCAGAGTTGGAAGAGAGTACAATCCGCCGATTGATTCATCCGAACAGTTTTGTCCGCAAGGCTAGTGGAATCCTGCGTCAGTGCTTTGGCAGAAATGTAGACGCACCGCTGCAGGCAGAACAAACTGTGTTATCTCAGGAGCGTGTGTGGGAAGAGGAGCCTAGGCCGATGGAAATACTAAGTCAACTGCTACTCAAAGAAATTTAGGTCGCCGGTGGAACAACCAAATGGATTGAAAAACCAATGCTTTTTACTTCTGCTCCTTATCGGATGCCGGACAACTTTTGCCAAATTTGCTCTAAATGACAACATTTTTGGTCACAGCTTATTTTTTACCAGATGTATTTCTGTTTCATATTTTGCCATTGTGCCTTCCAAATGTTTTTGTTTTACGGGCACTTTGTGCATTCACGGGTCATCCCCATTTTTGGCGGTTTTTTCCTCACAACACAGTTTTACTTGTAATTCATGCTGGTCGACTGCAGACATTCGGCATGTTTAGAGTCGTTTCGGCTATCACACCCAGGGAAGTGTTTGTTATGCCCAAGCAAGCATGAAGCAGCCTTTTTATTTGTACGAATCACGGATCAGGCACTTTAGTTCATTTCTTCTAAACAGCTATCCGTTTTACACAGTTTATCCAGTTTTCTGACCAAACTTTAGCTGGATAGTGACTGAAGACCACTGTCAAAGGTAGGGCCCTTGGGTACACATGTTTTAGCTCAGGAAGTTTCGGGCATTTTTGTTCCGTTTTGGTCCTGCATCAAATCGGGCTACGAGGTTTCCATTGGGACGTTAAGTCCAGAAGGTCGGACGATTGCTGCGGGGTGAATCGTTCTGTAAAACACGGATCAGCTTCACCCGAGAGCAGTATTTGTACCTCCAGGTTGCCGCAGAGGGTATATCTCTTGAATTTGCAACCGAGAGTTCTGCCCACTTTCCAGTCATCTTTGACAATTAAGGTAATCTTGCAGTTATCATCATTTGGGCCTCGCGTTCTATCATCTACACTTCAGTGAACTAATGGGAAACTTCGTGCTCCTCAATGAATTCGCTATTGCTTCTGCTAATCCTTCCTAGCTTGTCGATTTTTATCTAGCTATCGATAAGTGACTAGAAAAATCCCGCTTCGTCAACTACTATGCAACCAATCAACGTCCAGCACATTTGTCAAATTCTCAACGTCCACGTTCAAATTTCACAGGCCTTCCTCCCAATGAAGTTTTTTCAGTAATACTGAGTCTTAACCATCCATTTTGAAAGTTCTGGCTTGCGCAAATGCAATCAGATTGTCACACTGCTTTAAAAAATGGCTCAGTAGAGTACACAGATATAAATGTGAGGTGAAAATGAATACGATAGACAGTTTGAAGATTTGTCCACTGTCGTTTAATCCTCAGATTCTCTTGGCTTAGGTGATTGAATTCAGGCAGAACCGTCTTAGTGGGACTGCCACCAACATGCAATGAAGTCTTGCGTTCATCTTGCACTAAGTGCGGTAAACGGTACTCTTGATTTCAAGCACAAGATTGAAGCGCACCTGATAGTTAAGTGCATCTCGGTTGCCGCGTGGCAGAAGTGACCTGAGGGGGGGGGTTAAATGAGGAAGAATTATTGCGACGGTATGTACAGAATGAAACCAAATCTACAAATGCTATCTTGATATCTCTTTCATCTACAGATAAATTACTGATATACTCACTTTTTCCGCACGACAAGAGAAGGCTACTACTACTTGGACTTTTCGTGATGAGCAACGAGGCGTTTAATAAGAAAGAAACGCCCGCGGAGCTAGTGCGCTACTCCGCCTAACCTAAAATTTATTACCCGAGGGAATTTTCCCTCACATTTGCAGCTTAGCAGGGACTAAGATGTTTTAACCTAGTGCTCTGTTAAGTTTAGTCTACTGCGCGCAGGAGGAACATTTGGCTCCTACCCACCCAGTTGACAAGACTTAAGTGTTGTCGGTCGGTGTCCTTAACTTCCAACATCGCGCATGCCCTTCAGTTTCATTCACTAATTTACTGCTCTCCATGTTAGTTGCCCGACTAGTGGGGAATTTTGTTCACACTTGTAGCCCACCTTGCTCCTTCTGCAGCCTTGTGCCATGGTTCATAGTTCTCGGCCCAAGGGATTATGCAAGCCAATGGCTTGCCCTCATCCACCATCACGCACTTTATCACACTAAATCCCACGGATGTGTCCCGCTCTTCTGATGAAAAAGATCCACGCATTTTAACCTTTTTAATCAGTTTTTTCTGCTTGTTCTTTGCTTCACTTGGTTTGATCCAAATAGGCCATACCTACTTTCAGGGGCGAAGACCAAGGCCGCAAGAAATACCCCAAGTAAGGTCTAAATGCGCTTTTAAAAGAGGACTAAATATGTCCTACAGGCAATATCAAACCTCAAACCAAAATATTCTTTGCATACATTTCCGGCGGCTTATTAACACTGCTCGCCTCGTTTATAGCCATCCATCATTTTTAATTTAAGATTGTTAGCAGTCTGAATGTCACTGACCAAAAAATGTCTTGTTTTCCTGCATCCGTTAACGCACCCGAAGCCTGGGCATCCAGGCGACCCTTACTGTCATTGGGTAACATGTCCCACTGGATAGTCCAGTCAACTGCTTTCCCTAAATCACTTTCCAAATCTATTCCTCCGTCCTAATCTGTCATTCCCACGTCACCCACCGGCATGCGACACAAAAGATTTGCAACCGTCACCATGTGCTCCCTTTGCAGAGGAAAAACGGAGGCCTCAGAACGGACCTTTTGCAAACCCACCGATTATGTCTTTCTGTATAATATTCTAATTATCCAGTTCAACTCTAAACCACTTGTCACTTAGAATGTCCTTCACTAACAAGCGTAGTTCGCTGGATATACATAATTACTCAGCTTGACCATTAAGAGGCTGTGGTTGATGGCTTCGAAAGCTTTGCTAAACTCGCGGTGGCAGACCACGACGAAATTTTCTTCATCGAAATTAACAGTTCCCTCGTCCAAGAAACTTAGCAGGTTTAGGAAGCACGATATGCCCTTCAGGAAGCCTCACCGGGCCCTGCCTAATAGCCCATGTTCCGTCTTGTGCCCACTCCACATTACTTCGTCAGCTTCTAGAAACACTTTGAAAGCATGCCCTAGACGCAACGGTTTGTAGTCGTCAACCAGTCGTTGCTTTAAACCCTTAATAATAGCTACCGCTGTAACCGATTTTTAGCCCTCGGTGTTAGACTGCCACCTAAATACAATGCCTGTGTTTCGGATAACAATATGCAACAGTAGCTCTTCCATCACTGGGTGCAAACGTCCGGACCGGCTCTTTGTTAATTTGAACACCTTGCAGCACTTTCCGAGTCTCGTTTGCCACCATTGTATTTTAAGAGAAATCAAGAACACCCGTTGGATTTGCAATATACAAGTAACTTCTCTTAGCTTGTCAATGTAATCTATGGTGCGGGAGAGACGGCACCTCCGATCGTCTTCCACTGCCGCAATTATCACTGCTTTTTCCAAGCGCAAGGTGAACGCCGCACTTTCGAACGCGTTTTTTCAACTGACACAACTCTAGTGCTTTTGGGATTCGCTTTCGCCCTTCTTGCCAGGGTCGGCTTAAAAATTATCTTTGCCCTGGTTTGGAATTTTTTCTGCCTTATTGGTTAAACTCAAAACCGCCTCCGGATTTTTCCGTCTTCTAGCTTCTGGAAGGCCCGCCGGCTTCGAAATCTTCGCTTAACTGTCGAGCAAAACTGCTGGTGTCCATCAATCCATAATGCTGCTTATCCTATCTTTCTCCGATGGTGCAAAGTCACCTGAGGTCGGCAAACACTATTTGATTTTCAGCAACATTTTGTCTCCTCCCGCATTAGCGTCAGCCTCCCAGTTCAGCTGAATTGCGATGGATAAGAACACTTCTATATTTAGATTTTCGAAGTTGCCACGGCTGATGATTTAGTTCAGGGGTGAAACTGGATGCCACGTGATCATTCTTGCCTAGAGGCGACGAAGGCCTTCACCTATCGTTTTCACATTTCGAAGTAACTAGGAGGAAAGGCGATGGATTATGCCAAGTTCTGCCTTAACTGTTTCCACTGATGTGGTGTACCATGGCCCCTTGATGTGGACATCAAAGAAGATTTCCTTAACCTTACTGCGGTTGCAGCTCCGCGCAACCCATTCGATCCCTGCGGTGTTTAGGCTCCACATACTTAAGAAGCATCATAGTTGCAGTGATTTCAAATGGTTGAACTAAATGGAGGTCGTCAGATTCTTCAGAAGGTGAAGCACTGCACACTCACACACTGGGGGGCCTGTGTACCTATCACGCCTTGTTTACAACGCAAGCATAAACATTCGATGGATGCGCTTGACATCGGAAACCTAGAGAACCAATCTATCTCCAGAGGTCGATACCATGGCGCTTTCCGCGCTGCCCATAAATCAGTCGTACCTACGAACAACACTTTTTCACTCCTTTGATGCTGTCACATTCGATCAGTCTTGCTTTAATCCTTTCTTTTTGGAACGCAATACCCTATAGGTTACTGCATCTTTTGTTGGCATTGATTGTTCTAAAGCTCCACCAAACCTCGTGAAACAGCTTAGTAGCTCGAGTCTTACTAGAAATTATGCAGGATGTTCAGTCCCTTCTGGTCCTGATTCACTGTCCACTTCAAGATTGCTTTAATAGCTTTCCATCCGCTACTATTCCGGGGGAACGCGGGAAGGTAATGGCTGGATGTCCGTCCGCCCGGTCACGCCATATCTTCCATTTTGGAAAAGCCCCTTTATTCCATCGTAAGCGCAGTTACAATCTACACCGATCTTGCCGCCAGATGGCCCGTCGGTCCATGGGTAACAATCTGATACCCATCTCCTGTACATCGCACAACTTTGAAGGTGCCCTTCGATAAATTAACTATCATCAGTGAACTCTAGAAGAATCGGCATTACTGGGTAAGTGTCACTCAGAGAGTTCAGCGCTCTGCGAACTCCAATCTGAGGAACCAAATTAATGCCCACAGACGGTGGAATGCTAGCGGTGTTAACCAGGCTATCCGGTAGCCACAATGAACCCATATAAGCAAGGCTAGTGTTGCCGCGGGTTTTGCATCCTCTCCATGCACACTGTCCCATAACTGTTCACCTTTTTATTGGCTTGGGTCAACGTTGATCGCGTCCTTTTGCTTTTTTCCTCACCACCATGGCTGTTTTTAAATTTTGCTGCAAACAGTCAGTCCGCCCGTTCTATCTGGTTGTCTCATTTATGATTGCTTGTATTCGCCGCAACTTAATCTTCAAGCTCATTAAATAAATCTGAATAACTTTAGGAGTTTTTGCAGCTCTAGAAACTTTGTTCTGGCCGTAATAAAGAAAGGCTATGCCATTTATAAAATTTGCAATGTAGTTGTTCTAACTGACTGAATTGTGACTTATTAGGTGTCCTCTCCGATAGCTGATACTTCCAAACATTTGCGCCTTCCAGACCTACTTCAAGTTATGCAACCACATTATGCTCTTTTGATGCAAACATTTCATGAATTGCAACAAAGGATGGCTCGCTGTTTGTTACTATCGATTAATCTCAGGACATTTTATAACGTGTTGAGGGGCACCCCATTTATCCCCGTCTTTTGACTCACACAACCGTAAAATTTGCACCATCTCAAAAACCGTAGCCACGCTTCCATTTAGGCCCCTCCAATAATCCGAGAGATTATTCAACTTTAGTTCTACATCCATTCAATATCTGCTGTCTGAAACTTCCTCTGAACCCCGCATGCACAAGTTTCATCCCACATGCGTATTCGGTAAATCAAGAAATATTAATAATAATGCAAACTGATTACGCCTGCGGTTCATTTCTTCCCGCTATATTGATCCCGGAATAACTGGCTCTTCGCAGTTAATGATCAGGAGCCTGTGGACTTCTGCCTCATACAGTGCTTGAATTTGAATTTACATGTTCTGGAATCACCTTACTAAACCGGTCGGTCACCAGTGAACTGACATAATAATAATATTTTATTTTTTTGGACAGCGCGCAAGATCTTGAAGTGCGACGAAAGAGACAATAGAGGAAAAAATAACGAAAAATATAAGCACTTACGTTGAAACGTTCGAGGGCCCGCACAATAGTTCTTAATAATAATAATGTATATTTCTCACTTTGCGACAGGCATGCGCAAGGCAAAATCAAATTTCTACAAGGATGATAAACAGGAAATGTAAATGATAGAAATTTAATGGGATAAGGGGGTGGGAGCAACCTTGAGTTATTGCGGAGGCTCACTGAAAAGTGAAGTGAGATGCTTCAAGGCAATTGGGAGAGTATAAGTATACCAGTGGAAAGCGAAAAATGGAAAGCTAATTTTTCAAGACCAAACGGAATTTCCTGGGACTGTTTGCCAGCAGCGGAATACGGGTCATTTCATGTTTAAGTGCACTAAATCTGTTCGTCGCTGGCGCAAAACATGAACGGAGCTCAACGGCGAATGTCAAGATATGGCCGGAGTCCCCAAACGTCAAGAGCGTTACGTAACGGACGGAAACGTTGAGCTGAAGAAATGACAAGCAACGGTAATACGGCAGTTGAATGGAAGTGGTGAAAACCAGGCGTAGTATCATGCAAAGGGGATAAGACACGCATCTGACAAAATTAAACGGCCGAAAAATGCTGAAGGCGGGAGAAGACTGTCAAGATTATCTCAAACTATCTGGAGGAAATTTGTGAGGCTTCGGATACAGAACTCCCGAGAATAGTGATTGTATTCACCTTGTTACCGTCTACCTACGGGTTGGTGGAGAGGGGTGTTCTGAATATGCTGGAGAACAAGCTGGTTCGCAGGTATGTGCATGTATTTTTGTTGATGGGCGCTGCTTTTGGATTTCGCCGGAGTCAGGAGAACAGCGTTTCGTAGTTGAGGCAATTGGGGTAAGCGCTGGACAAGAGTGGGTTGCGAGTGGGGCCTCAGAGAGGTTGTAGCTCAAAGGGCGAAACAATTATCTGAAGTTTTTTAGGTAGCCTGGGGGTAGCCAGAGCTAAATCGTGCTCCATTATGAGGATTCTGGTGGTTAGGTACATGATTAGAAAGAGGGCATTGGAGTGGTGGAAATGCATCTAAATAATGTTGACTAGAAAGTAAGCCAAATTGGGGAGTATAAGTGGCAAACCCTAAATATGGAGGGGCAATAACATCATACCGGAACGTGGCAATTGTCGCCGAAAGAGGGTAGAGGCATGAGTACAATGGACCAATCAGCTCGTGAATGTAGGCGGCGGTTAATTGGCGTTCGTGAGTTTGTGGACCTTCCGATTTGGCAGAGCCCATACTGGAATGGCTCACTCGAGTTGAGTTTGCCGGGAGTGCCAGACAGTCGAAGTGTCCAAACAGGTTGACCTACTGGATTAATAGGATGGCTAACGAAGTGCGGTGTTTTGTGGTTGGTTGAATGGGTCACTGGTATGCGCTTTCTATGGGATTAAACTGATTTAGACTAGGTGCCATGCTCTAGGAAGAGGAGGTGCTTGAGGGACTATCTGAGATGGGCTATACGGCAAGTGGTTGACATTAGCGTTGAAAGACATCGGTGGGACGGCAATCCTCTGCATGGTTAAACCGTCAGCGATCCCAGATTAGGGCACAAGAGTTAGCAGATTAAAATGAGCACGTTTGCGGGGCGGTTTGACGGGAGAACAGGAGCGATTTTCATCCAGACCTACCAATATTGGTTGCGACCTACGGAGATGATGTCAAGGGATTAATACTTTCACACCGGGTATACGCGAAGGTGGGAGTGCCATTGCCATCAGCGAATTTATTCGCAGACAGACTAGTAACAGGTTTGTGCGGTGAAGGGCTTGGATATGAAAATGAGCGGCGTAAGTACGGGAGAGGCCGCTTGTGTGAACTGTTTAAAGGTGCAGTTCTCGAGGGCTTTTCAGTAATCACCGTGTATATGTTGGTCCCGGTAGTGGTCACCGGGCAGGGGATAGCTGGAGATGTGGGGCGATGACGTCTGTCGCAGGGAGAAGGTAAGTTATTTGAAACCATGTCAGTAGGCTCAGGGTTTAGCTCACCAGGAGGGACCTGTACCGACAGCGTACCGATCAGAGGGGTGCCGATGCAACCGAAGTCGTCCCAAATTCAGGAGTTGCGATAAACTTCTGTGACCACCATATATCTCGTTGAAAGGGAGTTTCATCCGTAAAGATCTTGATATTTTTATTAGGCGTTCAGTAATATGCACCTCAGGTCATATGTTTGGTAGGACGATAAATAGTAACAAGTTTCCACGCAGGGTTTTTGAGTCCAACGGGGACTTCGCGTTCGCATCGATCGGTGTAGCGTATCTCGCAGGCCGCCATGCGCATGCAGCAAACCGAAATCGACCGATACCGTCACCGGAAAGTCCCTTAAGGTGGTATATTTTCCGAATTTCGGGAACAAACACGAGTTGGATTTGGCAGAATGGATACCGCGTGACAAGAAAAAACGCAATAAATCAAGGAACGGACAATTTGCAGGCTGTTTATCGCGGAATGCATAATCTGATGAGCAGTATACTAAATAGACACAACCAGTATAAAAAGCGAAACAATTGGAGGCAAAGTCCGTTGGGCAAAGAAGACGGTGGCTGATACGGGATGGAAACTCTGTAATCTTGTGACTAATTCATGAGGTTTGTTTTGGACAGTTTCGACTTCAAGGATCTCGGCTAGGTCTAGTGATAGAGGAAAGGTCGGAAACATAATAAAGGGAACCGGAGTCAAATCAGGCAATGTAAAGTGGACTCGTGCGCATAATAGTTGCCCGGAGCAACAGTCTGTTGTCAAATTTCGCAGAGTGGAATAGAATTCTATGAGAAATAATGGGCCCTAGCTACTTTCCAATATCCAGATTCATTTTGAAAGTCAGTTTATATCAGATGCCAATAAATATATTTCCCCGTGAGTCCGTTTTTTATGGTTTTGGCAAAAGAACTTAGGGACTAGATAACTCTTTACCACAACAGTGCTAGTGGGGCCCAACGAATGCTGGCCACCCAACCTGAAAAACCTTTGGAGAGTGAAAACAGGAGTCGAAATCCGTAAACCTATACGCATCCACACACCGCTGTAGCCAAGCTGCCCGCCCGATGTGCGCCGGCCAAAGCGGTGGATATGACTGCACCCCGCACCATTGTGATAACGCCGGTGCTTTCGTGGCATGGAGGAAGGTGATCGTTTTTCCAAGACGGGCTAATCTCATACGAGCCAAAACCGCGGTAGACAGATAATGAAGTAAGTGTTTTCATCCAAGCGGAACTGTACGGCCTGAGCGTTTGTTTTTATGCGGCTCTCCGCATCTTCTAATTCTGTCCTACATCAGACCTACCAAGCTGTACTTGGTGCGATTTCTTTTCCACTTGGCGCAAGTTCCGCGACTGCTTCCGGGCTGTCTGTTTAGTTGCCGTGGTTTCTGCGTCTCAACTTTTAGCTGTTTTCTGCCGAAACGGTCTCTTTGTTTTTTAGGATTGGCCTGTTATTCGACCTTTCCCCATACTTTGGAGATGCGTTCTTGTTAGCGCCGAAAGTTTTGATTGGGAACCCTAATATTTTTCTATCTCCGCAATTGCAGTCTACCATATCCGGGGTATTTAAAACGTAGAAAAAGGTGTGTCCTTCGTTTTCAAAAGGCAAACCAAAGTCCCAGTTTTATAGACAGTCTCCGTGTATATAACGTCACCCTACTGCGTCGCAAGTCACTTAGAGTGTGACCCCCGAGCGCTCTTGGTCAGACAGTCATGAGACCTCTCTGAGCGCATAAGCCTCGCAAGCTTAGTTTGGTGACAACCCGCTGCACTATCGCTTTTCTGGTTTCCGCTGTACCGTTTTGCAGACGCAAAAAACTGTCGAACAGAATATCGTTTCTGTTCTCCCAGATAAATGTTCCTTGTCGATTCTGGGTGAATTGTTACTGACTGGAATCACCTGGGGGTGGCTAAACATGGATAGCAGGACGAAGAAGCTATACACTCAGCAGGAGCGTGCATGCAAGGCGTCATATTTTGTTGACATCGGAAACTTTGGCGAAACGATGTCCCTGTCTTAGGTTTACCTGTTGAATGCTCGAAGATTGACTCCACCAGTACCAGGTAAAAATAACTTCAACATTGTGATTTCAGACATCCAGCATCCTGTTGAATGAAAGTGGCCAGACATGACCAGGAAATTAAGGAAGAAGGATGAGCTCACAGCCATCTGCTGTAATTGCGAATAATGTGGAATATTGAGGATCACTAATTAATGGGGACTGGCAGGATACAAGGTTACCAGGAAACCCAATTGCTTATGAACACGCCTCAAGAAGCGTCGTTTCTGACGTTGGGCCGATAACTTAAGTGAGCATTTCACTCGTCCCTAGTCAACATTGGTTGTCACCCCTTCAAGGGATAGATTCAAACGGAAGTGCCTCTCTGGGTCTCCCGGCCGAAAGCTGGAGGACAAAAGCGGTAGGGATAGTTGGTTTTGTATTAGTAGAAGAATGGGACTGAAAATTCGGATGGCCATAAACCAGCTACCAATGCTAGCAAACCAGATATGCGCTGAAAGCGGGGAACAAGAATGGCGGTTAACCACGACCGTAGGCTCAAAAGAACCTATTAAAATACTTCTGACAATTTACGGATTGCTGATTATTGTCCATTATAATTGTGCAACCTTGGAATTACCCGAGGTCACGGTGCAATGAGGACTGGAACGTGTGATGTGGCGCGGCAGACATGAGTCTCTTTGGTGAGTTGCGTATTGGACGAGGAAGATGTCTGCGACTGTGTTGTGCTCTGAAGTCCCGATGCACTTGAAGAAGCCAGGGGAAATTAATAAAGGCGGGCGCTGAAGCCCCATCATTTAGTTCCCCTAAACATTCTGGTTGTAACACCTCTGCTCTGCGTGTGCTTAATTTAACTAGCCTGAACTGAAACGGGGAAAACGCAGAGGGTAAAGCACGTAGTGCTTGTCAACGGAAAATTTTCGAAGCAGTAAAATATGTGGCGAGGCGGAAACTTATGTTCGTCGATTCGTTCGTGGGGAGAATTTTGCATTATTTAATTCATCCTGGGCACCTTTGCGTGGGCTTTCAAAATCCCTAAATGTCCATACAGCATCAGTTAAAAGCGTCCGTGGATAATGTCTCGTCAAAGCGAATGAGAAAAAGATCAACTACTCAGAAAGTAAATTACACATACAAAGAAATTCTGGTGGATAACAACGACGACACGACTACAAAGAAAACCAGAATATAAAAGAAGATATCAAGTGATCTGCAGCGCCACGGTGGCGGGAAACGTCATGTTTCCGCCACTTTCAGGGGCCCAGGGAATTCCAAAGGCCAGAGGCATAGAGGGCTCTCCAAGTTAATAGATGCACTGAATTTCATATATCCACAGGTCACCCTTTACCAGGGATCTCCTGCCTCTTGAAACCTCGACAGCCTAGTGTTTTATTCCTCCAAGAATCGCAGCTATTGAGTCCCCAATGTTTTATCTTCCATGCAATGCTGTAGCAGCTTCTGAACACAAGCGGAGGTAGGTTTCTTACAGTCGCTTGGATCCACCAAATAATTTGAGATGGTTTTTACAACTGCTTGTGGGCCATGAACACTTTCCATGGTCCTCAAGAAAATATGAACGACATCCGAAAACTAAGAGACAAAATAAGGGTTTTTGCTTCATCTGCTTTCACCCAGAACTCAGGCAGTTGTAAAGCCTCGGGGGCTGTTTCATACCACGACAAAGCAAGGCCACTTAGTGCAAGATTCGATCGCTTCGGCTTGGCCTACGGATCTCCCGCCCGCAGTACAAAAGACTTGTTAATACTAACAAAATTCTTGAACGCGGCGGCCAAAAACTTTGCCTGCATATTAATTACCCGGGATTTCAAACAAGTCGGCTTCGGCCGGAATAGTGCTGATCGTCTGAAATTTATTTCCGGAAATCTCCTTGAACGATGGGTAAGCAACAATTGAAATAATAATGGTAATAATATTCGTATATTTCTTGGAAAGTTCGAGAGGCATGCTTGGTTGCATGATCAAATGTTACAGGGGTATTGCAAGTTACATTGAACAAGCGGATAAACATTTGAGTACGAAATGAGAAGAAATAGCAAAACTGGCATACCAAGAGGAGCAAAGTGTTTATACGCACCAACGGTGCGTATCGCAGGTGCGGAGTTCAACTGGACCTTGGTAGCGGGCGTGGAGGTGTCTGCATTATTCGGCTTTAACGGGTCTATAAAATGAACATGAATGTTGAAGATGTCATAAAGAAAGTCTCCAAAGACTTTGAGTGCAAGGCGAAACTTGTTAAAACAGATCAAAACAGCTGGTGGCAAGAGTATTAATGACCTATGAATACCATTGATTCTGGAGCCAAGAAAATAGTCAAAAGCCTTTTGAAAATGCGGAAGGAAGAAGAACGCTGGCTAATCATTGTTCAAAGACATGAATAATGGAAATGTCGTCGGCATTAAGAAGTGAGGATTGACGTGATATGCTTGAATAACATATATTTAACGCTGGTAAGCCAGTGCGGAACAAAAACGGGTTTCTTTGCTCCTTTGTTTGCGTTTGTGGGCTCAGCTGATAGGGATTACTGGCATGCTGATAGCCGCGATTGCCGAGGCAATGATTGGAGTGATTTTTGTAGTAGACGCTGGCAGCGGCATCTGGAACAGTGATCTAAGTGTGGGCGCCTTCCTGGCAATTGGATGTCAACGTGGTGGGAATTTCGAACACGGGCGGGCAGTTCCAGCAGTAAATCTGTGCAATCGGGAGGACTTGTCTGCTCAAAGATTCACAGGATTTGTGGATCACGTTATGTGGCCTCGACACTTTTGCAGACTTGCAACGTTGGTGATTCATGAGGGTTAGAAGCAATGTCCACTTCACCGTGGAGCAGATCGTATTTATCCGTTCTGGGATAGTTGATCTAAGCCTTGGGCCAGCTTGTTTTTGCGGTGTGTTGACACGTGCGAGGATGGGGCCAGAAACTGATTGGTAGCCTCCTGGCGAGACACGAGTGCAAACGCACATAACTGGAACGAAAATAAAAGGGAGAGATAGCAA
>LUCM01006634.1:0-10215 GCA_008360955.1 Fasciolopsis buskii
ACTGACCATTCAATGTCAACAATGAGCAATGACAATATGACCAACCTCATTCCAACACTGAGAGCAGTGGACAGCGGCAAGTTAATCGACGTTGTCTTTTATGACAAAAGTCTGCTTGCCAGAAATACTACAATCAAATCTTCAACTTTCGGCAGGTTTTGGAGCACCGTCTTGCATTACAGAGGCTAGCGATCATCTTGTTCTTGAACATTCGCGGATCTTTTGACTCATTATTAGTCTGCACTATGGCACTGTTTGCTGATGAATGGAGTGTGATAAGTGTGTCGGTCCTCAAATAGTTGTGGCGTTATGCAGCTGGTTGAGTTAGGGTTTATTGTCAGCTGTCATCTTTCGTCGTAGTACGGCTGGGATGCGGTTTATCCCCATTTCTTCTAAACTTTGTCATGAAGGATGTTTTACAGAACGCTTTATCTGATCTTTTATACGTTGGAAATAAACTCCTACCAGGGTACAGAGATTTGACCTAGAGTATGCCGTTGATATCGCCATGCTGAGTTACAACGCACAGGCAATTCAACGCTAGTTAGACCGCTTGGCGACTGAGGTCTCTAGGCACGGTATGCGCTTTGTTCATTCGAGATGCAAGGTACTTGTTCGAGACTGGTAGGAGCCTGTACCTGCACTCACCCCTCGTGGTGGTTGGTTAGAGGTAGTCAATAGCTTCAAGTACCTCGGGAGCCTGGTCCCACCTAGGAAGGAGGCTATATCACGGATTGCGAAAGCCAGAGCAGCTTTCGCGAACCTGTGACACTTGTGGCGTTGCCATGACATTCAGCTTTCTCTCAATGAGTGTACAATGACATTTCGTAGTGTTCTTCTTTATGGTTGCTATACTTGACCCATCCACTTTGAGGATGCCCGATGGCTTTTTGTATTCGACCACTGATGTCTCCGAAGCATTGCTCGTGTCTGGTGGGAGCACCAGGTGAGCAGCGACGAGGTGCGTTGGGGGCAAACAGTCGTCCTCTGATTGAGATAATCACTACGCCGCCTTCGGTGGCTTGGACACGTATTGCGCATGTTTGTCCATTGTCTATCTATTCGTGCCCTTTTTGCATGTTCTGGGCGAGGCTGGAAGAGGCGACGTGGCGGTCAGGCTATGACTTGGCGTAGAGATGTGAAAAGTTAGTTTAGTTTGGCCTCGGTAGATGCCTCCCGCCATCCTGGTTGGGGCCCAAGAAATGAGGATTGCTGTGGGTTGGAGATGCTGAGAGATACGGCTCAGAACTAAAGTCAGTGTCTCAAAAGCTGTGTGGCCTGTGTGCGGAATTCGCCCACTCTAAAATTAAACCGAAAACAACCAGGGAATCACAAAATATGTACTGTGAAAAAAAGACTGTTGGCTTGTTAAGGTTTATTATATTTTCCTCTATTGTTTGTCCCCCTCAGTTTAGTCCCACTGCCATGTTATTGCGGTCGCGCCATGCTTGTTTTCGAATCGGATTGTCTTATCGGATACACAGACCGGTCCCCAAAACGCCAGACTTAAAGAGACTTAGGCTGTGCTTTGGTTAGAATTCGCATTCGTTTGTGGTCTCACCAACGTCGCAACCACACGTCCTATACCGCTGCTTTTAGACAATATACGCTGGCGTGAGTTGTAGTTAGTTTTCAACGCCAGTGGCCTCGTAACTAAATGTTGAAGGTCCGAGGATACATGTGAAGCAGATCGCCAGTAGAGGTCATCCGGGCCTCAGAATCCGTAGGTTTCCTCGACTGCAATTGCCATGTTGGTTGCTTGCGGATCCGCTCTCCAGGATGCCGCATACGGTATGTAACGTAAATCCATGAGACGTCAGCTAAAGGGGAGCTTGCTAAATCACCGTTACTAATAGAAGGCAAATAAATGCAGATGGCCTTTGCTGTCGGCAAGATTCGTGATCTTGACGTACGTATTGAAATAACTGGTGCGAAGTGACTGAGGGATCCAACGATCACTGATTCATTCTCAGGAACGTTGCACAGAGCATTTTGATTGATCCGCTGTTGATATCTCGAAGGCTGCTGCAAATGCTGCACCGATCTTCATGAATGCAAACAACCAAGGAATTTGTGGAAAAATGCTTTCTCGTCGCTGATCTTGGCTATTAATGGTCGCAACTTACGATTAACTATGTTCACAGTAGGCCGTCAAGGTCTGCTTCTTTATGATTGTCCAAGGGTCAACTCAGTTTATCTTCTGTATCCGGTTTAGCTGGTATAGGCCAAAATGCGTGTCGGTATTCTGTTGATGTTGATAAAAACCGATTGTGATCGGTTGAACTGCATCGCTAGATGTTCTGGTCATCGTTCCAGACGTTTGCGCCTAGCGAGGATTGCCAGTCCGTTTATTTCGGAAATTGTTCCGCTGAATCGTTGCGACTTCATGCTGATTGATCAAATAAGATAGAACAGTTGACGGTGGCTGAGACAGCCTCTGTTCCAACCACACTGTTTGGCCACTGGGCTTCGGGTTCCGTCATTTATTACTAGGCTTGTTCTTTTCCCGTGAGAGATGGTCTACTCCCTGACCGTTTTGCATACCTATATTTTAGTGGCTACGTGCTACTCGGTTATCAGGGTATCGGTCAATGCTGATGATGGTGACCATGAACAAGCGGTGTTTAACTTCAGGATGTCATTTACTCTTGCGTGCATCATTGAGATTGATGGCACAGGTGACTTTTATCCGAGGTCGATCCAAAAAGCACACATTCGTTTCTAACCAAGGGTGACGCAAGCATCGGCTAAATCATATTGCATTGTCGAAATCAATCTGTAGGTGTTACTGGAGTCTTGGGCACGGGTTTCTGATACACAGCAAACACTCTCACTTAAGGTTGTGTGCTGTCATAATGTCCATCAGCTTACATCAGTTGAGTTACGCTAATGTGAACGGTGGGGTGATATTATATGAGCTGGGTGTTTTTATGTCGAAATGATAAACCTTCACCGAAGTAGCAATAATGAGGTTAGCAGAGGAGTCGAGTTAGATGTTTTGGTGGGTTCGTATGCTTCCACGAAAAAGGAATATAGGATGTTTGAGGAGGTGAGTGATTACTGTATTCAAAATGATTTGCTGTTTGGTTGACGGGCGTTCAAGTTCGCTTACTGATAGGGCGCAGACTGAAGTGTAGTATAAACCGTGGTTCTTCAGAAGGTACGACGCTGCCCATTTACATTAGATGGAGTGGGGGATTCCCTCACGAGACTTCTGGAGCTTTTGGTTTAACAATCTTATCTACAAGATCACAGGACGAAGTAGAGATCGTATCCATTTGGAGCCGACAGCCTTCGGCTTGGCTGATGCTTGTATTGGCTGCAGATGCGCTGACCGGGCTTCCAACGTATTCCTTTGAATTGGTCCAGATATTGTCTTCTGTAGCGATTCATACGTCCCTCTTGGAGAACCACGCTTCGCTTACAAGAATGGGAACAGTCGCAAGTCCTGCCCGCCAATGCATAGTGTCTGCGACGAACAAGCGTAAATTTCTTAAAGAATCTGCCCACCACTTTCAGCTTCGGTTTCGTACAACAACTAGCCTTGCGTTAGTGTAGTTTCTATCACATAGGATCAAGTTATAAAGATAGAAAAAATCCTACGATCACTAAACAGAGGGATTATAAGGACGCAAAACATTTCAAATGTCGCCCTTAGCCGTACTGCCCAAGGCCTGAAACAATCGTCCCATAGACATCGTGGAGCCCACCCCGGTAGTGTACCTTGCGGAGCGGAAACCTGTCGCGTTTGGGGCACCACCGCTGTTTGTCCGCGGTTGCTTATTCGTTGGTTTGCCCAGATTATTCGAGGCTATACAACAAGGTGGCCATCCTAGCATCCGCAACCCGAGATGGTATACAAGTGCCCCCGTAGAGCATGGTCAGGAAGATGAGACAGGTTGTCATTGGCTTATAAATGACGCTATCGGCTGATGCATCCACTCCCATTGTTCCATATCCTTCAAACTCTTGGTTGAGTGTTCTCAGCGGGTTTCCTTACTTGACCGTTGGTACCGCCATTCACAATTCTGTGTAGAGGAAGTTGGGGACTGTCCGTTCGATTAAGTTCACGATAGCTGGCGCGCAATCCTGTTAACGCAGTTTAGAACCCTGAACATATGTAAGGCGGTACCCGAAATCGTGACCTCATCGAAATGAAATGTCGATGTTTACTGAGTTCTTCAGATTTGTTTATAGTAAACCTTTTACAGAGGTGATTTAGCTTGAGTGCACAATTGTTGAATGCCGTATTTATCAACTTTAGTGAAAATTTTTGGCCAGTTAAGTGCTAGTAAATTTTGAGTGACTATTGCGCGATTTGGAACTGTTGTGACGGCCATTTCACACAACGAGTATATTTTGCCTGTGATATCAGGATTTTTTTTGCAGTTGGTATTCACCTTCGAACGTGTAGAACTGATTATGACCGTTTGGTGGGTTTCGTCCAGGGTTTATTCACAACTACAGCTTGGGATTTGTCTGTTGGCTAATGGATGATGTGAAAATTGACAATATCTAACCTGAATAGTCACTGTTAAGAGACTTTTATCCAATTGTACGTGGAAGATAGTGTGAATTTGGTAATCTTTTCTGTTGTAGGTGTGATGAATAAAGTGCTTTTCGTTATCATAAACACGTCGTCTACTTTTTTTTTCAGTGGTAGAACACATTTCTGCTGTTTTTTACCCATAATAAAGCGCTGTGAACCGAAACGACGGCAAGTTCGTTCATCTTGGAACAGTCTCTGCAGTCCTAAGGCCCCAAGCTTTGGTTCTTTTCTTGTCCCTTGGGAAAAAGCACCTCTGACTCGACTGATCTGTTAAAATCTACTGTTCTTGCGATGTATCACCTCCGAGTTCTTGCAGATGTAGAGCCTTTTCTCAATGTCTGATTTGGCATTGCATTAATCTCATTCCCTCATGTCCTTATTCCTTATCACGAAGTTTGTATATGCTTATTTTCTCACCGTTGTTTCGGCTATGTTCTCATGTAAATATCATCCTTCTATTTCATGATGTTATCTTGTCAGATCGCTGGCATTTGACTAAATACTTTTAAGAGAACTGATGTGGTTCTCAGTGTTCTCTTCGTCTTCGGTGAAGTGGTAAGAATCCCCTTCATTATGAAAGATTAGGTTTCGTACGTCTGCTCGCCACAATGGAAAACTTGGGGGATTTGGTACCTATCGTTCTGTACTGTTTGCTCATCAACTAGTAGCTGGCCACCTGGCCACATGTGCTTGATGATTCTGAGTTCTTCATCGTTTAAAGCTTCCTGGCTATGGTTTTGTAGCCGATGGTCACAGTAGTCATGGCCTAGCGCGGTATAAACTATCATCATTACGGCGCAAGGTAATATCAGTCATGAATCCGAAAGCCAGTTTTAAATCACGTGGTTTCACCGTCATTTGAGAAGTAACTTTTATCATAATAAAACTTCGATTCTAGTAACCTATACCGATTCCAAATGCCCAAATATATAAGTGTTTGGATAAGAGTGCACCCGGTACGCCTGCCTGACGAGCCACAATAATCGCAAAATCAGTCTCTCGCTTCCACAGGAATTTCGTCGAATCACCCAGTAGCTGCTTACATTCATTATCTTGCGGGATTATGCCTTAAGGTTGGCTTAATTCGGTCGACAATTACTTGTCGACCGAATTAGTTTTTTATTGCAGAGATTGGTTTGGAGGAAAAAGCGTCAAAAATATGCTATTAAGCAGACGTCTGCGGGGAAGATTCAAGTTAGATTCAGTATGTTAATCTTGTTTTTACTAAAAGGAAGATTGTAGGTTGTTGGGAAAACGAATGAGGAAGACTGTTCCGCGTCTTTGCGGTTCGGGGAATAAAGATTAAAATGCGAAGTCCGACTTCCAGGAATGAGGATCTGATAAGGCTGACTGATCACATGAGTACTTGAAGAACGAGAGAAAGTCATGAAAAGAAAACTGAAAGCAGGTTCTGAAGAACAAACCAAGATTATAGTTTTGTAAAAGAAAGTGAAGCAAATGTCCATTGATAAACAGAGCCGGCCCATTGATCCGTCGGGTGTCATTTCATCGAACTCAATCAAAGAGAAGAGACAAAGCTCCGCTCCACACATGACTGCATTGTTCAATTGACTGCTTGACTTAAAGAGAAGAAAGGGACTGGTGCAAAAATAGCGTCTGACGCGGAATAGAAAACAAACTTCGCGCGCTACACGAGGGACAGGTGTTGAAATAAAGGAAGACAATTTTTGGAAAAACAGTAATGAAAGTGACCCAGTGGAATGAAATTTCAAGTCCAATTTTAACTGGGGAGAGGCAGGAATAAGAGAAAGCCTAGGAAGGATTGAAACATACTTAGCTGGTAGAGCTCAAGGAGATTCGTTCTGCATCGAAAGGAAGTGATGTGCTTGGAACGGTTATGATCACTGGTGGTAGTGGCTCGACAAGTAGTAGATTAGCAAAGTGCAATGGTGATTGGTGAGATCATCAATAAGGGGATACAGAGTGGATAGGGGCAACTATAGAACCCTGAGGAACCAGCATTCACAGTGAACGGCTGAAGCAACCCCATCGACTCAGACGGAGATGGTCTGTATATTAAGGAGACAGAGTACAATGCGATACTCAGAGGGAACCCGAACGAAGATAATTTCGACAGCAGGCGTTCGTGACCAGGGACCAGGTAAGTTATTCCATGGCTAACGAGTGCTGCCAATCAGGAGCATGCGGTGACAGCCAAGTAGGTCGTCCAGAGAGCAACGCGAGTAAAATCTTTACGGACGGGCACCAAGAAACCGTTTACGCCCAAACAAGGGATGCATGTTTGAAACCGAGAGGAGGGCAGAGAAGTGGACGTGGCAGTCAGACCGAAGTTTGAGGCAGAAACCTCTTCTTTAGGAGCCGCACACCAGGGATCCCAAAGAATGGGATGGAAATTTGAGCGGCAGAAACTGAGGTGGGGCTTTTCAGGGGTGCCAAAATGGTCGTCTGTCGGTTGTGGATAAGACTAGCCGCTCGTGTTTGTAACGTACGAAGCATATGGTGTATGGGCACTCCTTTCAAGCTTCCACAAAGCGATGTTGAAACCTTTGGTCGAATGAGTGCCACTACAGGCGATTTGTTGATAGTATGGGGTGAACAACGCGGTTCCAGGGGCGAGTCAATTACTCAGGAGGTCGTGAGTTTCTGGATTTGTAGAAGTGTAGTGTGCAAAAAGTATACTCAAAGGGATAATCTTAGTGAAATTAGAAGCAAATATAAACGACAGTCATTCCTGAGAAAGCAGACCAGAAGGTCGTAAAAACCATCCTAGTAGACAGAGTCGTAGTTCCTGAAGGTGTTTAAAATTAGGCATTAGGACGGGGTTAAGGTAAGATGGATGAACGATCATAGGAAACTGAGGAAGTGGGTGCACGGTAGCCGTGAAGATCAGGCATGGGCATGGAGGTTGTAAATTACAACCGGGGCTTCGGTTACGCGTCCCATATTCGGTATGTGCTATGTACACCTGTTTGTACAAATTTGTGTATGTCATGTCGTCGGAATTAAGTCGCAGGGCGAGAAAAATAAAGTTCTGCATACGCATGATACCCCGTTCATTTTTCGCTCTCAAATCGCCGACTGGCTGTCAGGGTGCACGGTACGTCATTGAGCTAGATGCCACTCGGTTATTTAAATCGACAAGGACTACTCTGGGCCTTTCAGTAATTGGTTTCACCTAGGCGTCGAGAACGACCGTGGTGTTGTTATCCATTGGAATCCGGGAGCCCATTGTTCAGTCTGTGCCCCCCTTCGCGTAGTACTAAACATCCCTAGGCAAATCACATGACATTATCCCGACGGGAAGGGATGTATAATCTGTGTCCCTCCTGTGGTTGGTTTGGGATCAGGGTGAAGTTGTTTCCCTCGGACTGGCTACCGGAAACCAGATGGGAAGCAATGTGCGTTCACTTCCGGGTTCACATTTTTGGGAAAACACCCCATAATGAGGCAGTGTTCTTGATTTCATCAATAAAAACTATTTGAGATGTAACTTCAACCGGAATCTTTTCGAGGCGTTCTGGGCGAGTGACCAACTCAGCCCCGGCATGGTCGGGTTTGGGTGTATTTGGGCTGGAGTCGGCGACTCTCATGGAACGTCCCCAAATGACCGGCATTTCTCTGCTGGGGAAGCCCTACGAACTGTCTTCTCGTGGCAGAGGTGTTTCATCTAGAGCACGAAGACGAATACCCAACGTCCTCCACTGGGTTGACTGGTTTCCTGTGATCGGTCTAGGGTAGTTGACTAAACCTTGATTCCAAGCCAGCCACAGACGGCGTGCGGCTGTGCTCACCAGCGACCGTGCGCATAAACCATTTGGCTCTACGGTGTATATACTACTGCAAGTCCCAAAGTCCCGGTTGCCTGTCATCACATATACTAGGATGTGGTTTTGCGCCATTCCATTTTTCGTCGCCAGGATTGACGGTTCTTCCTCTTGCATGTAGTGGTCTGCGATTGCTGGAGCATGTCCGTTCCACTACACAAGCATGTCGTCAAAATGTTCGGTCTCTGCTGTAGCGTACAATGCGGTGGGAAAGACGTGAGTCAGTGAGGTTCGTCCTGTAGTTTAAAAACCGTGCCTTTATGACAAGAGGCACAGAAGCTGGTGTGCCAACAGTATCGTCTTCCTGAACGACAATGCACGAGTGGTTCGAAACGTTTTGAGTCCGTTTGTGAATAAAGTATCTACCAAGGGTATGTGCTTTGCACCACCAAAAGTACAATTTATTTCGCCAAAAATGGAAGAAGTCTGCCTGCACTCGTAGTAGAGATAGTCATTAGTTTTAAGTAGATCGGGAGCGTGATTACAGCGGATTTTGCCAGTGACGAGGAGAATAATGTCACGGGTGAGAACAGCTGAGCAGCTTTCGAGAGCCAGTGACACTTTTGGTGTGATCCTGCTTACTGTTGCAATATCGGACGATTCCCGGTTGTGAATGACCGATGGGTTTTAGTATCAACGCTTCTGCTTTGTTGGACATCAATAAGCATTGCCCAAATGCATCGTCTGGTGCTTTTGCGGCATGAACAGTCACACAGTATTGACGGTCCAAACACCAGGTTCTTTTCTCTGAGAAATCCTACTGGCTTCCTTTCCGAAAATCGCTCATCGTTAGATTTATATGACGATATTATTAGGGAGAGAACAGAGCACAGTTTGGGAGCACAGTTTATGCTTGTGTACTCTTCGGTTAATTGCCGTCAACGTTGTCATACCAAACCAAGTAGGGGAACAAGCCATCATCCGACTTCTATAACCAATTTGCATATCCAAGATGCAATCTCATTCTCTCATCCCATTCGTATGTGAGGCGATCCGGTTTTTAGTGATTTTGGTAATGCTGCTGGTGTTCGGGATTGCCAAGTCCATGGGGTCTGAGCGTGCAAAGTTGCACTGGGTTCATGTGAACCGTCGTCTGTGGCCAATTCGACCAGACATCTATGTACGCGCCAATAATAATTGCTGTTTGTTCGTGGTATCTGTGTATACGTCCAGAGGTTAGGAACAAGTTTCCATCGCAGTGTTTCTGGCAAGCAGAGACTTTTGTCATAAAAGACAACGTCGATTAACTTGCCGCTGTCCACTGCTCTCAGTGTTGGAATGAGGTTGGTCATATTGTCATTGCTCATTGTTGACATTGAATGGTCAGTTGTCGATCATTCTGTCCCACATTTGCGGACTCAGATTGTGTTTTGGTTCGAGTTTGCTTCTGTTTGTGCCCAATCTGTGGTCGCACCACCACGGAAACCACTCTTGCTGGACAGTCACTTGTAAGCGACAACCCCTAATTTGAGTTTCGGTCGGTCATCGTGGGACGCAAATAGTTGCGATCCGAGTTTACGATGGAAGCATCATCATCATCATCATTCATCATCGTTCAGCGTTAAACAGCAAGGCAAGCCTCATTGACCGCTGCCTTTCCCCAGAGTTACACGTTTATATAAAAAGAGTGAATATCCAATGGGAACAGGGAGTGGACCTACACAGGCGGGAAGAGATAAGATGCTGCTGCAGCCAACACACGGAACACAGCCTAACTGTACAAACGCACGTGTTTTCAATCATTCTGATTCGATAGAAAATGACAGCACGATCGCCACTGTTCACGGCTCACTGCCAAATCCCCCAGTGTCTCCAGCCAGCAAGTCGACGAGTCTTTCGGACCCCAACCACGAAGGCGTG
>LUCM01006634.1:13552-201296 GCA_008360955.1 Fasciolopsis buskii
CGGTTGAGATAAGCCATCCTGTATAGCTCGTTGGATCATGGGGGCACGCAAGCCGTCACACCACGTCAAGGTGCAGTCTCGTTGTGACAGGATGTAAGCAATGATATCACAGTGATTGCTGGAGGATAACCGTAAGTCGGAGTTCTCACCGGAACTTTATCTGCGATCATCACCGGAACACGGTGCTCGAGATCCTAGCCAAAACTGTCGATTAATCAGAGAAACTATGCTACTGTCAACGCACCCAGGGCAGAGCTGCCTTCTACTGGGCGCGCCCTCGAGTTGCGGATACAGGAACAGCCATCATCCAGGTGGTTAGCTGTGAATAAGGTAGGGGCAAGCCTACTGCATAAACGACCGCGGCAAACATCGGGAACGTCCAGGGCGTGGCGGACCTTCGCCTGGGGAGAGATCTCTAACAAATACCAAAAGAACCCGCTGGTAATACTGTGACGTGGCGAGTGTGGTCTGCCAACCGATTAAGGCCGTTGGCGTTTGTCGTGTCCCGCTGACCCAGGAAGGTTTTCCAGAAGAAGTGCGTGAACCGACCATCTAGCCACCTGTTCGTCTGGAATGACTCTGCCGCCTTGCAGGAAGCGCTCAGTTGCGCAAACGTTAGAGTTCCGTCCTCAAATAAAAAGGCTCACTCTGGACCGGGCGGCCGAGTAGTTCAACAGTCCACAACACACAAACATGAATATAGCTGCTATACGAATGAACTTTTCTGGCTATTTTCTCTTGCAATCGCGACCATCCATCGCACACATGTTTGTTTGTCTACTAATTTGTCCTTTTCCTTCTATTCTCATTTCGTTTCCTTACATTCCTCGGAAACTGCAGTTGACCATGCTAGTGGTAATAACACTGGATTAGGTCCTGTGACTGTTATCCCGTAGTCTCCTTCAGATATCATCAAAACCTCACCAAACCGGCTTCCACCGGTTCGTCCTCGATGCCCCTTCAAACTAGCCACATTCCGTGTGCGAACATTGATTCGAATAGATTAGCGCCGGTGTTTAGCCCAAAAACTAGAGACCCTAGCCATCAGGGTGTGTTGTATCCAAGAGACTAGCATTCGAGACTCCAGCTCTGTTATCCAACTGACATCTCCATCCAGCCCTGTGAATTTTCATCGGTATATTTTTGTGGGGCTCCGAAGTTGCTGCCTTCTTTGCTCCATTAGGCCCAACGACCCTTGTGAGATCCAGTGTCTTTAAGGAACACTAGATGTACGACCACAGGCGAAGTCTGCTGCCAAATTATCGCCTGCCTAATTTGATCCCACTGCTCGTCTACACTGTCGCTCGTCGGAGTTCTTAGTCCGTCGGATAGTTTCTGTTCATAGCTGTTGCGAACGGCCGAATCAGACAGACGTTCGACAGCCAATCGGGCTTTTGGTCTGCATCGATGACTGTTGAGCTGATTCAATAGAAAATGACAACACGATCGCCATTGTTTACGGCTCACTGGCATATCCTTCAGTGTCTCCAGGACACTAAGTGACGGGTCTTTCAGCCCCCAACCAAGAAGACGTGAGACTCCTAATTTACTTATGTTCACTGTAAATTTTCTTATTTAACGTTGCCACGTCATCGGTTGGACTCCACATGGCTTCCTCTATTCATTCGGAGGAACACAAAATACGGCAGCATATGGTAGACCAGTTTTGCCATACACAACATGTGACCCAACCAGCGCAGTCTACTAAGTTTCATACGCTGAAACAAGGTATTCTCGGAATCGGCACCTATCACTAGAACCCTCCCTTCCACATTACTCACCAATTAGCGCCCACCTTTACATATGGCCCGATAGAATTTGATCAGCTTACAACATGTTATTCATTTACTGACCCTGTTTACAGCAGTCGTACGATCGATCTCGCTCTACGGCTTGGAAATATGGTCGAAGGCATGCGAAGATGTCGATGTGTGAGAATGCATCTTTGTGGTAATAGTGGCAAAATTCTATTTGCAAATTTGAGGCTCGACACCCGGTACTCAAAAGCAAAATGTACAAAGGACCAAAATGATTAGCGATGTGCTGATACGAAAGCAAATTCAGGGTAAAATTATTGGTGTTGTTGTAGACACAAAGAATCTTTAACTACAACAGGTATGGGCAGATCAGCCTACTGGTTTAACAATGAGAAAACCGACTTAATCAAGTAGCACCAACCTTATTGCGTCACCTGTTTCAGTTTGGTATCTTCTGTTGGGCGGAATGAGGAATTGCTGGACGATGTTGAGGCAGTACTATTGTTAGCTTCTGAATAGTTAGGGAGCGAGAAGAAACGGCCACCTGAACTGCGGACTCGGTTCATCGCATGTTTGTGTCGGGACTCATGGAGATATTTTGGTCGTTCCTTGGGAATTCGTCCTTGAGATTCTAACTTAGCCCGTGCCTGCCTTCGTTTCAAAATTCGATGGTACTGTTTTGCGTTCACATACAGAGGTTCTTCACCTACCGGCAGACCAGGAGAGACACTTGCTGCAGCTTGTGCAGCACCTATGGAGTCACCCAGGGCGCCTTCAACTTTAGGGCTCGAAACTTGCACAACCTGAGCAGAAGACACCGTCTGTGGAATTGAAGCTGTTTGTGTCTGATGAAGTACTTGAACTTGGGGTGCTTGGAGCTGCTGGAGAATGTGATTATCCTCATCCACGGAGGTACTGATGATCTGAGCTTGTGTAGTTGCCAAACTGCCGTCTAAGTTGGTGGCAGCAGACACAATAGGTTGTGCAGCATATATAGTCTGCTGAGCAGCACTCGGTAGGAACATAATTACTTGGCCCCCTCCAGCAGAAGTAGCCAATTGAACGGGTATGAGACTGCCATCGCTGGCCTGAACGGCAAATGTCGTCGGTTGAGCGGCTCCATTCGCATCCATGAGGAGGGGCTGTTGCATTGGCTGAAGGATAGTTTGGGCCGGAACGACTTGACCGGCATGGATATACCCATCCCTGCAAAATATCAAGTCGGAGTTGTTAACTTGTTAAGACTCAGATAACTGCGGACAAGTATCATTTCCATCAGTATTAACAAGCGAGAATTTTTAAAACCAAAAACCAAAATACCTCTGTAATTGGCCATCGGAGTGGAGATAAAACTGGGGAGCCTATACTCTGTAATCCCGAGCTGGAATGTGAACCAACACACTTCTGTATCTCACCTACAACCATTTTCGGTCAAAAACATCGCATTCAAAGTCTGTCTCTTTCGATCGCACGGATACATTCCTCGCCGATGATTCTCTGATTTAACCTTCAACAATATTTCCTCCGTCGGTCGCCCCTCCTTGGCATGCCTGACGCGTGAAATGATGTGAAAGAGGCCCATGCCATAGTCAACACGGCACACTACGCAAGAGGTAAGGACCGGCAAACGTGAACCTGAGACGTGCAATGGTAAAGAACCAAAAAACACCCCAGTAGGTCGGATGTGCTGCCAAGTCACGAAAGCGAATGGCTATCCGCCACTTAGGTGACCGGCGGACCTAGGATTCAAACCTCTGGCCTTTTTGGGTGACAGTCTAACCCATATGACCGCAGCCGTTGTACTGGTTCTCTTTTATTTCACTTCGCTTATCATGTTGAGTTTAAATCTAACCGTCCAAACTTTGAAAGCATTTTAAATCCCTGTTCACCCTCAAATTTGCTCCGTATTTCTAAACGTATCCGTGAAAAGTGGCTTCTTTCGCTTCTATTTCTTCGAACTAATAATGCCCGACGGAATACCATTAACTTATAGTCTGTACCCGCCAACTTCATTGGGCCGTCGCCATTCCGTCCTCTTGGAACTGTTACCATTTCCGATTGTTTTCGGAGCTTGACTTGACAATTACCATTTCTCCAACCTCTATTCATCTATCCAGCGCACAGAATGCTAAACATCCTTAGCAGATTCGTTACGGAACAACGTTCCTAAAAACTGTCACCATTTTCCTTCGTTCGGAATGCTCAACCACGAAGCAATTCTCGTCCATCTACCAACTTGATATTTTTTCGAAAACGTCCTCCAAGTAGTAATGGACACGAGGTTTGTACTTTGGGCTGCAAAGTGTGCGAAAAAACGATCCAACGGATAACTGCAATCTCCAAATTAGTCTTCAAACCCGACAAATTCAGAGGTAGCGAGTAGAATCGAAGTAAGGCATTAAACTTATCTCATAGTGAGCAGCGTACTGCAGGATTTGCCAACAATGAACCTAAATGACCACAGAGGTGATTATAGCCAAGAAGAGATGAGGTTGTGCTTCTTCAATCAGAGACAAAATTCAAACTGGAGCTGTAAACAATCGGTAACCGATTCAAGTAAACCTCATCAGAGGAATTCTGGAAGCAAGACCCACTTTCTGACGTGTATACACAACTGATGTTACTTTTAGTTATATATCGCCGGATTAATCTTAACTAGTGATTTACTGAATAAAAAGTCCAAATTCTCCTTAAGACGAGATGGAAGAAATTTATCAGCCCGAAGATATTCAATAAGCAAACGAAAGACTGAGTGAGAAACGACGTCGACAAGACGAAATGCAACTACTAGATGCAAGACGATGTTTAGCCTATACATACGCTGGAAGTCACAAGATTTAAAATCCACAATAATCTCAAGATTGCTGTCTGGAGTAATGGGATCAAAAAACGAATCCATTGAGTAAATTCGCTAAATAACTCACATTCTACCCAGATTTGCGACTCAAAACACCCCGAATACCGCGCTATTGTAGCGCGTACCAAAAGTTTTGCACCGCGCGCGAAATATGGGGAGTAGCGCATTCTAACACCAAACCAAAAAATAGCATCACTGGACGGAAAATCAGTTTTATTCGGCTTTTGAACGAATAAGGTATCAGTTTTGGACGATTGGTAGGTTTTCCACCCAACCATTAACTTCACAAAATCCATTGGTGCGTTCGCCACCACCCGACCCACGGCCTATTGGGCCATGCTCACATGCTCGTACCGGTGATAGGTCGACGGCGAAGCGTCACCCGGTCACCGGGATTCCAAGTGACGTATGCTGTTCAAGCCCTGTTGTCGAGGCTTAAAGGAATTGGACAATTCAGCAATCATTCAATGCCTCGACTAATAGGCAACGAGCACAGTTTTGCCACGGGCCAATGAAGTCATTTGATCTCGAGAGCCGTCGGTCCGGCTTTTCCAGATGACCAATCAAGACGCAAACCCGTGCTACTGAAGCAAGGCAAGCAGAAAAGTTGTCTCAACCGATTAAATTTTAGCTACACTGCAGCTGAAATCCGATTGACTTATTCCGCATAGCATAACGCACTTGTTTTGATTGGACCTTTGTATTCTTATCCGATCAGATGTTGAAGCATAGGTTCAGCACACTGACAGTACAATTCTGACTACTAATCTGATTCGACAGTAGAAAACTTCCCGGGGCGACAGCGTGAATGCTGCGTGGCGGATGAGATTTTGTTCATTTTCAAAATAATTCAAACATGAATGACCTATGAATCTCGTATGGTATGCGGACGTGAGCCAAACTACCCTTAAGACCCAGATGAAGCCATCCATGTAAGCCATTGCGAATGTAAGCTCGATGAGATAGCCAGTGCATTTTCCGTAACAAATGACATACAGAGCGTTTCATAACGAGAGTGGTACCCTTTCGCAACTACCTAAGGTCACTTTAATCATACTAAATGTCCACTGGCTTACGTTAGTTGGTCTCCCATTATTCATCTAGACAAGTGTCAACAGTATTAATCAAAAGCACTCACTATGATCCATATTTGATTGCAGACAATTGCTCAATTCTGTCTGTTTACCAATGATATCTGTTTCAGTGAACAATAGAAGTGCACTTCCAAACTGTTCTATTCTACCGGAAATCCTCACTGTAATGACCAACGGAATCCGTGGTTGTTAGGTTGGTTTCCCATTGTTCTAATAAAGTGATCCGTGACAACCAGAAATAAAAAAGCTTCCTTTGATTATATTCCCTGAAGTGGTTGCCTCAACCCTACGATTTTTAATCAGGTCAAGTTAAGTAACGTAAATCTTTAGAGCACCCACAATGTTGAATACGCGTTAACAATGTTGTGGCTCACTGGGACTAGGTAGGCAAGAGAATCCGTTATATTCCGTTCACTATATGATTGCTTTCTTTTGATTTTCTTGGCAGTCACGCAAAGCATGTGTCGAAAAATCGGCGCGCAATTATTGAGAAGCTCATAGACCCATTCGGAGCATTCTTGGTGGAACTCAATTCGTCAACGTTTCAGCAAGTTTACTAATCAAAGCCGTCATCGGTACCGCAGTAAATAAACACGTAAGTTAAAAAATAAAAACCAGAATGGAGGAGAACTGGTGAAAGAGAGAGAGAGAGAGAGATTAAATAAGAGGGTGCTAGTGAAGGTACTCATTCTAACCAAACGTCGGCCACTGTTCGTTTTGTGCAGAATGAGGTATCGCCAAATGTTCGGTCACTGTGGATTCAGTGCAACTGTGCGATATTCTTACAATTTCTGGTTTAGTTTCGTAGGTGCTCAGACCCAAAGGACTTTCGTAAACACTCACTGAAAAACTGGCGAGGAGGAAAATTACCCTAGCTCTGCAATAACTTATTAGAATATCGTTAGTCTACAACTGGTCCAGAGACTGTATGTGGTGAGTCTACGCGCAAGTCATATGATGCAGTCCGGTACAGCTGCGGTGTATGCTGGGTAGACAATCACCCAACCAGTGATCATGAAGTCGAAATATCTATCCAACGCCACCGAACCGAATGTATTACACCTATCGGAACTCCTATTTTGTATGTAAACGCCTGATTTGTAAATAAACTCCGAATGTTTCCCAACTGTTGTTGGCTTCTGACTGCCCCTGACCGCTTAACTTTGGTCGAATTCATTTTAGTGCGTAATGGTGGCCCATATTCGTGCCTTCGTGCGGGTGACTGAATTCCGTACTACGATTTCAAGTACAAACACTACACAACCTTGTTCGGGGTTTTCCTTCGTTGTCGGCCATTAGTTTGCGATTAGGCCCCACTGAACTTCCAGCTGAGAGTTCAGATATTCTGGAAGTGCATGACGGCTTGCATTACGCTCAAATTTATCAGTTCAATCAGTTTTAGGCTGAACAATAGTTTCTTCTGTATCTCTGAGGTAATGGTGAAGATCAATCGATCCGTTGATTAGACTTGTAGTCCCATTAAGCAGCTTACAACTGTAGCGTAAGGATAAACCTGTGAAATTTTACATTTATAGGTACCATCGGATGTTTCGTCTCCGCGTCTCTCTGCATGCCGCACCACAGCTCAAGTTGTTTGATCCAGTATTTTATCTCCGGTGCGTCAGAATGTTGGTTCACCAGTTCATTGCTAAACAGCACAGCGATTTCACGCCAGACTGAACTATTCGGGGCAGCTATGCGTGAATTTTGTGGTTACAACCTATCCCTTAAATAAGTGAAATCCAATAACCGATCAGGTATGTATCCTTACTGGATGGACAAAAAGCAATGCCGAAGAATTTTCTGCTTATTGTTGTAAACCATTTGATTAGGAAAATTCTTGGATTTATAGCGGTGGCATTCACCGGAAGGATGTTACCCGATTTTGAAACCAAAAAGGTTCAAAGAGATCAGTTCACTGTTCGTGTGTAAAGTCAGCGGGAACTACCTTTCTGTATATTTTCTTTTCGCATCTCCTGAACGTATATTTCTAGACAATCTTCTAAATCTCCCCACAAATATTCCTCCGATTAAACGCTGTGAATCATTTAGTACGTCCATCCATTTAGTACGAGACTGATCGGACCGAGCCAACACATACTTATGCAGTTGAGTTGTATCATCATAGATAAATTTCATGTTAGCCGAACCGGAACACCATTTCTATCTATGTGATGCGACTTCGCATCGTCAACTCCAGGACGGGATGGTCTAAGCATAACATGTTTTCGGACAATTGGCCAAATCGCAGCTACATGATGGTAGTGGGCCGAATGTCAATCTTCCAAGGTTGGAGGTCAAACCAACCGAGATCAAGTGGAAAACAGACGTGTAGTTTCCAGGTCAAGGTCTTCGGAGAAGTTCAAAGTCAAAGTCAATGACAATCCGACAACTAGGGAAAAGCCTCAACAACTCCACACTTGCACTGACGATGTCACCTCGATCGGCAATGAAACGTTTGTGATCTAAACGCCAAACTGAGCGATCGAAACCCTATGGAAGCCAACGACCTGACCCACGACCAGCAGGAATTTTCAAATCCATTGAGGTGAGTTTACCCTATTTTCCGTGAAATGCCATCACAAGGTGTTTTTCTTAGCGAAATTCTAGTAATTTTTACATTCACGACTTTATGCAATCCTGGATTAGATGCATAATGAAAATCCATCCCTTGGGCTGGATGAAGCCATTTTTGAATTTGAATTTGATCCCCCATTTCTGAGATCCATCCGAACTTCATACCACTCTAGTACTTTGGTGTTCTCTACGCACTGGACAATTTGCATGTTATGAATTAACTTTAGGTGAGTCGAGGGTTTCTTTATCATGTGTACGTGTACGCCCCAAGTTCACAAAGCCCGTCTATACTTCTATGTTGAGTTTCAAATATACCAAAATTTCGTTCTTCCTTGCTCATTAAGCGTTCTCCTCATCTTGGAAAACCCTCCATTTATTATGCAGTATTCCATACGGTTCAATGGATAATTTTCAGACTTTCAATATGAAGTATCTACGACAGTCAAGTTGTCCGCATTATACCAACATCTGAAAGTTAAATACAAAACCGTAACGTTTTCTTGGCCACGTTAAAAGTTTCCTTAAACATTTTTCAGAACTACGCACTATTTGCCAAGTTATCTCCCAGGGCTCACGTCAGAATCTCTTATACCATTATATCGTTTCCACTGGACAATACTAATTTGCTTATACTGTGCATGAGCCGAACAAAGTTCGGAGCGTGTCAGAAAAGCGGTACACCAAGCTGTGGTCTATGAAACCCGCGACAAACGTTTGCTGCCCGTTCGTCTTTCTGAATAATACAGGTTTTCAACCCCATTTTCAGATGATAGTGGCGGGCAGCATTCGTCAGACATCATGTATTCGAACCAAAGAATCAAGAATGATATCGAATTTGACCACGAAAAGGGATCCCGAAAGCAGCACCCGGGCATTAACAAATGATCTTAAGATCACATGCTGCCCTGTTGAGTGTTGGTGCCATGAAGTGATCCGAGATTTAAGGGACACAAATTTCTGTATCACATCTTAACCGATGTTAGTCTATTCTCATATCACAAAGGCTTTCGATGGATAAACCTTCATTTTCCGCAATGCCGAGTGAACAAAATGTCCCAAAGACTTCTGAGGTAGTTTGGGTCATAACGACACTTTGGCAAGGGAATCAACCGGATACCGAAGAGAATCAGCCAGATTTCAATACAACTCGTGAATAGTTGCATCCTCAAGCTGGAATAAGGTATTGGACTGAAATTCCTAACCAACAGGAAGCGAACATGGTGTTCTAAGAATGAACGTTTATACCACTGAAGAATTCAGGTTTGAAAAATCGTAACAGAGACGTTGAACCCATGATCGGTACATCCTATGGGTCGCTTAATTGATCTCTCCTATTGATTAGAAGAAAAGGCATACGGAGCATCCATGGCTGAATTCAAACAAGAAAGGTGTTATAGCTACCATAGATTGAGAGATCACTCCTCAGAACTTCAGTCAAAAAGTAAGTCGATCAGTGAGGGTTACTTATGCATTTCTGACGGAACTAGCTAAAAATGGAACAAGGGGTTTACTAGATGGAACTATTTCTAGTACAGGAAGAGACACGGGCCTAGGAACTCGAAGTACACCATTGTTTCAGGCAGCACCCTGAGTAACAAAATCTGGAACGACGAGGGTTCCTCAGAGAACCCTGAACAACAATGAAAATTGAATAACTAGTTCTGCTGCGAAATCTCCCGCCTTAATGAGTGTAGACACCACATGAATCGTACGTGTGTCGCTGAAATCCGTCAACTCGTTTGGCGTTTAAGAATACATGCGTATATCCCTAAGGCAGAATAATCAACTGACCTTCCAAAACTTCCATCAAGAATGCCAACTGTGATATTTTATGCAAAGCCTTCTTTTCTATCATTCGGGAGCAGAACGGATTGAAATGTGACACATTTCTGTGGGAAGTTTAAGCGCAAGTCACATGATGTGGTCCGATGCAGCTTCACATTAGCCTGCGTAGACAGGGAACCAATGGGAACATTGACGATAAGCGGTCGTGAAAACCAAACATTCCGCGAAGGCGATGGGACAGAACGTATTCCACCAATCGGAATACTTCCAACTTTGTATGTAAATTCATGAGCTGTAAATATAACCTGAACTTGTTCCTGTTCTCTAGTGGTCATATTGTTGACTCCATTCGCGTAAACTGGGTCGAAGCCAATTCAGTACTTACGAGTAATTCGTATCCGCTTGTTATCGTAACTGACCTAATTTAATCTACTGATTATAAATCAAAACAGTTTGGAGTATTCGAATCCACTCATGTAGGCACCTCGAGCACTTGTAACAAGTGTGCTGTACCAGTCTAATCACGAAGTTTCGCCAGAGGATTTTCGAAAAATCTACTTGACCAGTTACTGAGTTGTACCCACAACTGTAATTCCCGGCGACTCCATTCAACAACCAGTCTCACGTTTGTGCCCAATCAGTAAGTCATGCATTACCAACTCAGCCGCTGCAACTGACGCGAACAGATGTTGTCCAGTTCACCCTGCCGCTCGCCGAAATTTTATTTGAATCATGTCTAGTTTTCAAATAGGATAAAGCTAGCTTATTAGTTAACCCTACCTTTGAATTCTGACTAATCGATGAAGGCTGATTCACGGGGAGATCCCGCTGTTACAGTCAAGTTGGTAAAGGTCACTGCTCCCGCTTAATGTGGGTAGGTAAGCATCGACGTTTAAGCGAAATGTCCGGATCCTATTCAGCAGGGTTTCTTAGCTCAGCCGGTAGAGCAAACGCTTCCCCAATCCGTGGGTTTCATTCAGCCGTGAACTCGAGCCCCGCAGAAGCCGGTGAGCTCAAGTTTGCGTCAATCCTTTATTTCTCAAGTCTGTGAAGACCAAACTTCGTGAGCATGCGAATGCTCACAATAAAGTAACGCGAAAAAAGACAATAGAAAGAAGTAGAGATCAATCAAGATGTAATAATATGAATCTATCACACAAAAGTGTCTAAGACCTTTTCTAGCTGGTGCAAAGTGAATAGAATCATCTAATCCTCCCAATTCTCAAACCTCTTACGTCGCTGAATAATCGAATCAAGCTGCTGCATGTGCTTAAGAAATCTGGACGGGTAATCATTGATGCCTAAGTAAAATATTCGAGTACGGTTTGTCGGAGCCTTCTAGCTCAGCTGGTGCGGCACACGTTGTACAAGTGCGCGGGTTGCATTCGTGCTTGGGTTCCAATCACACCGACGTCGAGGACTATTCACAAGTTACTCAACTTTATGTATGGCATAAATGCAAAACAGACCGGATAAATGTGAGGCCCATTTCTGAGTAACAGATGAGGTAAAGCCTTGTTAAACTACGCGAAAACATCTGGCATTCGAAAAGGACTTAAGGTGTGATCCATCCTTTATTAGGGAGTCAACATTAATGTTGGAAGATGATCTATTGAACGAAGTCTATGGTCTCAAATATCAAACTTTCACCATTCTGCTGTCTCGCACCAAAATTACTTGCAACCCAATGTAAACCGTGATTTGACCTTACTGAAAATTGATTCGTTATTCTAAATTAGGTAAAATTTCGACCTCTGTGAACATTAAGAGTTGATATGGTGCATGTCTTTAGTTTGCAATCTACAGAAGTTGTGCAAAATATATGTTGAGTATTGTCAATTCTCTTGAGGTCTCGTGTAAAACAAAGTTTGCTATTTCTGAAGGAATAGAAAAGTTACTGTTGTATTCCATGATCGAAATGGTGATTGATGGTTAATATTCACAACAACACCGAACATTATTGTGAATGATATAATGTTACTAACACAGCGTTGTTGGTAGATGTAATGTGCCAACGTTCCGACTACCGCGGGTAGTCTTCTCAAGGCAAGTTTTTCAACATTATACCATTCACAATATAAACCAATATAAGGCGCATCGATTTTTTTGATACACGCCTTACGACATCGAACCTTAATTCAGAAAGCGGTTTTTCAGTAGCTTTTAACCGAATCTCATGGAGTTCGTTAGTTTTGAACGGTTCTTATTATGAACGCTCAAATAATATCCAAACGTCTTCGGTGGAGTGTTTGTTTTTGAAGTTATGATTGGTTTATTCCGTAGGGACACCTCGTCATCTTGTTCTTGTACGTTCAATCGTCTTCTAATTGTTTGAGAATACTGTCGAAGAAAATCGGTGGATGGATAATCTATTCTGGGTAAACTGATTCTTCTATATATCAATACCGTTTATTTTGTACGATTCAAATTTTAGATGAGGTTAATTTTGTTATAGAATAAGATTTAAATCACTTCTCAGTTCATTTCGAATTAACCACGTCAGCCCAGTAAACTGTGAAGTGACGTCAAGAAATTCGGTCATCGGAGCCACGGAGAACCATGAAAAACAATCAACAAGAATGAGGAAAGAAAAAGAAACAATTTGTATGATTCAAACCACATACTAGTTCTTCCATTCTCCATCTCCACGTTATCGGCGATCCATAGAAATCCCTGATTCCCCTGTGGGCATCATGCTACGCAGCTGCCCAAACCGAAGTAGAAGGTTGCTTTAGGGAGACCCTACCACGAACCTTTGTCCAAAAGGTCTAAGGGCGGTCTCAGAATAACGTTACCTAGTAGGGACCGGTGACTGACGGCTCAGTTCACACGCCCTTCGGATGGGGCCAGACATTCTGGACCCTCAGTACACTCCTTCGCCACGGATGCTGGTAAACATACAACCGTATCCTTCGTACGCCGACGTGGTTAGCTTGAAATCAAGGTTTAGCCAACTACCCTAGACTGGTTATAAAAAAGCAGTCAACCCAATGGAGAACACCGAGCATTTACCTTTCGGCTTTGATTCAGCGTCACCCTGTGCATTGGACCTTTGGTGGATCTACGTGCAAATTACGTAGCACTGTAGCCTGTAACTGCAACCTGCCAATCAAATCCTTTGGGACTGACGAACGAGAAGCACGTACTTTCCGTAATGGTCATTTCACCAATGGGTAATCTATCAACGGCTTCGCTGTCTAGTTATTATTTATACGAATGTTTTGTAAATAAATTGCATGATGGCTTCTAATTCCTGGAATATTCTAGTTGACTTCCGTTGCATACGTTATCGCAATTGATCATGGACTGTAAGTCTATTACGATTATCAGCATTACAGTGACCCGTGAATTTCACAGTAAAATCTACTCTGCGTGTTCGCGAAAGTACTTTCGCTCCCGCAAGCTCTCAGTCCAGGTAACACTGTTCTACTGTACGAAGCGTCATAGGAGAGGCCTGGTGCCCTACTTCAATGTAATGACCATCTGTGATCTACTGATTGATAAAAGGTTAGTTCAAATAGTACTGTCTCAACCAACCAAGTAACTGATCTCCATCATAAGGCGGAATAGAAGGTTAATCTTCACTGTGTACACCGTGACAAAACATCTGGAGAGGTGCACATTTATGAGCGGCTAGAGCAAAATGCACGCTTTACACTTGGGAACTGAGCACGGACGAGAAAACCTCGTCCGCGTTACATGAAATTAAGCGCAGGAAATAAATCAGAAACTGTGTGGCGGGGAATTAGGCTCTTCACTGGAGGGGACTAGTATGGTCCTGTGTAGATTTCATAATTTTGTATAACCGCACTTGTTGTAGCACGCTTTCGTCACCGAGGGCTGAAAGCAATGTGCGTATTGTGTGCTAATTTATTCCCGATTTCGTAGGAAGTTGCGAAACCATTCGGTATAGAACTTCTTCATCTCCTTAGGTCCGGAGCAAACTTCTCCCGTTTTGTTCAGATACCAGCTGGATGAAAAGAAATGAGGCAAAGACTGACTTACTTGGAATGTTGTCATTCGTTTAGCTTACACTCCTTTCATGGTCAGACTCTGTCAATTGCACACATGGGCGCGCTGGTGAAATCGTTCCAAATTCACCGACTCCATGTCACATGAACCAAATCTCCAAAGGTGCGCTCGTAATCAGACGCAACCATTTCCGTGTTCCAGATCAATCGGACAAACCGGAGTCAGGTGATCAGTCGAACACAAGCTTCAGCAACAAAGGTGATGGAGACAAACCACTCGATCGAATTTGGCTAAACTTCGTCATTTCGCTGTTTTTATTAGTGAAAATGTTTGGGTGGTTATAGCGCTTACGATACAAAACCGATGTCGGTGAAAGGTTGACTATAGTTAGGAGACCTGTTCATTGGAAAAGTTATCAAGTTTGGGCTGAACTGCATTCAGTGCGACAAAGTTACAACTGTAATCAAAATGATCAGTTCTAGTAGTAATTCACATAGTATTTATCGGGAGCAGCCGATCAATTGCAAGATTTGTAAAACAAACTACTACTATCAAGCATCGCGGCATCCATGAGAGGTAACCGGTTTGTCTCTAAAAGATTCAGTTAGACCTATATTTTTTTAAGTGACGCCTATGCGCGTGATGTACTCCCGTGAACCAGTCAAGTGGACGCTTGATCGACCGGACTGAAAACGGAAGCACGCGTGAACCATTGGACAGTGGTCGATTCCTGTGGTGCAGGCCCATGACAGTGATGTTCAAGCTCGCACACAAAATGGACTCTTTTGGTTCACCTTAAAAACCGTCGAGGTTATCGACCCACCCTGGGAGAGTACTGGTTTCCGACTTGTATTTGCATTTGAGCTTTAGCAGATTGTGGATAAGCTTTTAACCAAGGAAAAATATATATATATATATATATAAACAATGTCAAAAAAGAAACAAGGACAAAAATTTTTAAATACTGACTGCATATACGTAACTGTTAAATACTAAATGAGTTGGGAAATTTAGTGCAAACCTTCACCTTGTACATCAGATATTGTTTCAACGAATTTCCATATGCCGTTGAGTGAGATGGGACAAATCGGATTCTGCAATGGGTGGAGGAAAGGGGTCCGGATGCATTCGCGTCGGTACATAATGGATGAGTGTAGTCGGACAGAACCTTTTCTGCGAATCTCAAACAGGCTTTATTATGCTCTTCACACATGTTGTTCACAAGAAACAAATCAGTCTTCAGAAGCCCGGGGAAGATGGCAAAAGAACAATAAAGCGGAATAGAGGGAACACTTTGTTGAACAAAACTTGCTATCACCGTCTCATCAGAGCAAAACTGACGCGGAATTTTTTTATTTCAAAGGGAAAGCCTTACAGCCTTCGAACCATTGCGTGTGTATGTTAGGGTCATCGAAAATTGCGTTCGGGATGACACCTGATTATTTTACCTGTCTGACTCTGTTCATTTCCTTTCCATTAATTTACACATCAAAGGAGAGAGGTAACGGACGACATAAGGTAAAAATGCGCATAATGCATTTGTCAAGGTTAAGACTTAGACCGCGTGATAAGGAATATAAGACGATGTCTGAGACGTCAGCGTTGTGCGGTGTGTTTACTGACTGGTTAGAATTGATTATGGGAACAGAACTGTCATCAGCATACTTAAACAGTCGAAGGGTAGCAGGTAGGTCAGAGATGCAAGCTGAGAAATGAAAAGAACAACAACCTGTAGGGAACGAACTTTATCGCTTAAAACGATGGTTAACGTCAACTTGCTAGCGACTGTGTGGTCAAGACCAGTATATCAATCACCACGTATATACTTTCCTGTGTTTCGGATTTCATAGGCCAACCCGACTCTTTGTAAGCCAGCCAGGTCAGTGTGTCTCTAGATCTGTAAATATTTCATTAGCAGGATGAACTATCTATTAAATGCATAGGGATCACGCATATTTTGATAGTGAGTTTAATAAATTTCTGGGCTCAACTGAGGTGACAAATTGTAGCGCAGCCGTTCAATGGGCATGTTTTTGTTTGTTTTCAGGTGGCACAAAGGACCGGACGCTGTATTGAGTGGAAATCCGCTTTTTGTTTTTCACATCCAAAAGTCAGCCGTGGTGCTGCGTACATTTCGCTAACTGTCTGCTATGTGGCCACCTACTACACTGCTTGTTCATCGATTGTCCAATCCGTTATTGTAGTGATGTGCTCCGCAAATGAACTCATTGGCTTCTTACATGTTTACCTTTTCAAGTTCGAAACACGAAAGCATCCAAAGCAGAATATCCGCTCGCAGTTTTTACCCAGAGTATAATCATATTTTATTGAGGCAAAACTTTTAGCTTTTGAAAGCTAGTTTCATGTCCGGATTGACTGTTGGAATCCGAGTCACACAAAACGCAATAGTTTGGAGTTGTCACTCATTGGATAAAAGTAGCTATTTTAGTAAGCTATGATGAGTTTTCCATACATATTATTGTTACTTTTAGACAAACAGCTAGCCGAAGCACAAAGCTGATCTGCGCTTAGTAAAAAGTTCTGCTTTAATATTTGATTTGATGAATTTTTTACCGACTGCAAACTCGTCCCAAAATAATATTTAAAGAATTCAGCTTAGCGGCTTCTTTTTTGTTTCACCAATAGGACCGGTTCAGTTATTTTAACATTTACGACTAACCCCACGTGACTATGCTCATAAAGAACCAGGAGTAACCATAATTCACAGCGCATGCTTCCATGACTGATCGGGGCTTCAATTCATACACGAACAAACAAACAGACCAAGACTTTCTCATTCACAGTCGATTAGCCTTTCACGTGTGTTCACGTATGCCAAAAATCACCAAGACTGAGTTCCAACTTCAATGCTCCTTACTTGCGTGATGAAGGCTTTGGATAGTGGAATCACTTGCAGCGACTGGAACTGCTATCGATGTGACATATTTGTTCAAAATTATGTTATGTAAGGACTCAGGAAACTCCCTCGAACCTGGTTAGTATAAGGCTTAGAACATCCATCTAACTGATGGTGTAAATCAGGATCCGAACTTCCTACCGTATTGTTCCGACACCTTACCTCCGAGGTGAGATAAATGGTTTTTTGGTGGCTACTGGCTCATAAACGAATTTGACCTGCATGGATTTTCACTGGGTTCTTTTTAATGTTGATAATTTTCTCTTAACAACAAACCACCAGAACAGTCAACTTTGCACATTTTAATTTCAGTCATTGACAACTTCCAAAAAGACGTATTGGTTTCGTTAATGAAATTAACCTTGAAACGCCTCGAAACTAGGTGTATGTCGGGCTCAGTTTACGCACTTCAAATAGTCAAGATAACTATCGCGTGATCTGACGTGAATCGACCAGTCGTAAACAAGGCTCCGCAAAAATAGAACTGGTCGATCGAAAAGAATATCTCTGTAGGTCACGGAAATTTTCCAAATCGACCAGTGTTTTAAAATCCGATTAACCCAATAGCTATCCCTAACGCTTTCAGCCAGTCGTCTCGAATGAACATTCCTACCCCGTTTAATCAAACGAGAAACATCAAATTTTCTCTGCCCGGTCAATACTACTGGTCATTAGTTGTTATGGTCAAGAAATTTGTCTTCTCAGATTAAAGCTCATTTACCAATAGTTCCCATCCAACGGGCCCATCGTCACTTATTTCCCCCTTTTTGAATCCATCTGATGGCCGCGGCCTCCTTCCTGAAAATGCCACACATTGTTATTTCATTAATAAAAGGAAGTCATATATTAAAGATGATGAAAGCTAAAAACATTCGGACTTCGTTTCACTCAACATCCCCGGTTGTCTCTATGCGTGTCACAAAAGTCAGATCAATCTCATTGCATTCTCAAATTAGGATACTTTGTTGATTCCATATTTGTTCTCTGTCTTACAGTCGATCTGATGCTAAGTCTGTGCGTTATTCGACTGATGCCAGAGGACTTTACCGGTCGGTCCTGTTCTTCCACACATAATCGTGCGTCACATCTGCGAGTCATAGCACCGAAGTGGCCTTGACTATTTGAGATGTGTTAGCAGTCTCCCTTTGCAACCTGCGTAGTCGGTAGGTGCTAAATGAGGCCGTTTCGACAGAGCTGATTGACAAATAGGCGAAATGAATTTCCGGTCTGGGTCACTTTGGTCAGTCCACTTGCAAGTTAATCGACACAATCCGATATAGCTTTGTTGTCTTTTGGAAATCCAACCAACCAGTCAGAGACATGAAAGTAGAAACGAATATTTCGCGATGGTCACTGGTTCAAAGCTATTGTGATATTGCATTATTAGATTATAGGGTTCCTCCGCTGTCTGTCATAGAATCAGAATACGAACACAAGCGGAATGTATCACAGTGTGCTCATGAAACATGTGCCGAAAATCCATGCAATACCAACACACAAAAATACAACGGAAATACCAGGGATTAGCAATATGGTCAATTATGCGTAAAACAGGTAGTCAGCCAATAGTGTATGAATGGATACGAACACCATCTAAATGAACTGGAAGGCGATTTCCAACTGTTGGGTCCCCTCACTGTATTCAAAGGCATAGCCCGGGTTGAAGATATTTCCAGACCAGCTGGTGATTCTTTTCTATGTTTCATCACGACCGATTACAATCAAAACCGCTGTCCCTTTAGCTGAAACCCTTGATCTCTGCTTCATTGGCACATACTCGAAATTCCCCTATCACAGTAACTTCCTGGGTGGTCAAATATAACTATTCCGGTTGTCTCAAGCTTCGTAAATCGAATTTAGAAACATGCAATCAACGGGCCAAAACAAAGGCTACCGGGACAATCGGTTTGCTTCTATCACTACTTCCTCGTTCGACTCCGAACAAAAGCGGAATAGAATTCGAATCCGTGAGTCCGTTTTTGTATATGCTACCGATCGCTATCCAAAAAGCTTGGATGGGTATTAGCACCAATCGGTCAATAATGGCCAAACTTATTTTTGGACATTTTAAAAGGAAACAAACCAGTGTTTTCCCGGGAACTTCAAGAAATTTTACAGACCAAAACAGTCATCTGGATCAACTCCAGTGATGTATTTACACGTCCCGAAGTGATATGCCAGTTCACAGAACCGATTTCTTCGAGAAAAGTCGAAGTAATAAATTTCTAATAAAAACACTCGGCAGACGACACGGTTATCGACAACGTGCTGAAAACGTGAATGATGAACAAAGAACCGATTCAGACAATATGGTAAAAACCCACAATCTGGTAATATTTCTCAAATCACCTTGTTCTGATCCATTACCAGTTGAGTCGTAAGTTCAGCAAGCAAACCAAACTGATGAGAGACCATTAAGGGAGGAAATTTGTGGTTAGTCTATGTGCAAATACCACGACATACCTCGGTACAGCTTCCTTGTAGTCTGTCATGATCATCCTCGTTCAGCTTTGAACAGCAAGGCAAGCCTCACTGACCGCTGCTGTCCCCCCAGAGTTACACGCTTCTATAAAGAGTGAATATCCAATGGAAACAAGGAGTGGGCCTACACAGGCGGGAAAAGATAAGATGCTGCTGCAGCCAACACACGGAACACAGCCTAACTGTACAAACGCACGTGTTTTCAATCATTCTGATTCGATAGAAAATGACAGCACGATCGCCACTGTTCACGGCTCACTGCCATATCCTTCAGTGTCTCCAGCCAGCTAGTTAATGAGTCTACAATCGTTAGTTCCTCTTCACTCAACACCAAGTTCGACGCTGCTGTCGTCCAGTCCTGCAACAGCACTTTGCAATTTGAAGGTGCAAAGCACATGCCAAAGCGAGCAACCGACCTCGAGAGTTTATCTAGTGCCCGTTATGCATGGTCCGCGGATTCGAAGTCACACGACGTGGTCTGCCTAATCTGGATCACACAGCTTTCCTCCATTTCCCAGTTTGACTCCTACATTCTGAAGACCTCCTTAAGCATCTTCCGTCGTCTCGTCCATGACGAAGTTGAACAAGAATGGAGAGATGGGACAACCTTATAGAACGCCAGTAGTCGGTTGGAATGAGCTTGATAGGTCACCGTATACCCTAACGCGACCATAGGTATGCGAGTACAATGCTCGCAACAGGTTCACAAACTTAGTTGGCATACCCTTCCGGTGGAGAGCACTGAATAGTGCTGGTCGATCCGCCGAGTCGAAAGCACCTTTGAAGTCGAGGAAGTCTACGACCGTAGGGCGCCGGTGCGTGTTGCGCGGTTCGAGTGTCTGTCGAAGAGTGAATATTTGGTCGATGCAATCTCGACCTGGTCGAAATCCGGCCTGTTGTTCGCGGATATTACTCTCGCAAATAGGTGTCAGACGACACAGCATTACCAAAGCTAAAACCTCAGTAACTATCGGAATTAAACTAGTCCCACGATGATTGCCACAGTCACTCCGTGTGCCCTTCTTAAAGATGGGCACAGTCAGTGACTCACCCCACGATAGCGGGATACGCTCCTCCTCTTGTAGCCTGTGAACACAACCAGTCAAGGAAAACCCTGGAGACACGAACAAGAAATTCATATTTGCCCCAAATGTCATTGGGCGGAGGATATTTTACCAATGGGTATTACTCGTATTTTGTACATAAACGCCTTATAAAACTTGAACGAATGTTTTCTGCATCTGCCATGGTTTTCTCGTTTTCTTCAGTTGCTTAGTTTGGGTCGGATTTATTCCATTGAGAACAGATAATCAGTATTCCTGCTACATGGCTTGAGGCCGGATTCCTCAGTACCAATCTAACTGCAAATTCCACTAGATTCTTTGCTGAAGTTCTGATTGGAAACATTATTTTTACCTGATACGTTTTCATGTATAGTCAAACATATCTGGGACACTATGGAACTGAATTTTTACGTAACGCATTCTACAGAGTAGAACGGTCTGAGGGAGAACTGCGCACGAGCTGCTAGAAATTAGGTGAACTGTTCGAAATGATTCTTGGAGTTTGTAAATAACTGTCTTCGGGTCACTTTTTACAACCACTACTCCTCAGTGATGAATTCCGATTTTAGACACCGCCTCACGGAACAGCCTACGCAGTACGGTATCTGGCTAGTTTTATTTTGATTCAGTAACTCCGGTGACTGGTTGCGATTGGAGTCCTTTGAACACGCCGTCCGCCAGCTTGATCTGATTGGAGTTGAATGAAAGCCATTTAAAACCTCAGGCAGTAGTGTCAGCCTCCGGCATCCTCGTGCATTTCAGGCTGGAATAATGTCACCAGCCTGACTTTCTACTTACATGCAGAGTCAGTAGGCTTATACAGCTGAATAGTTGTGATTATATCGGTACGTCGTTCTTGTTTCATACTGAGAAAGTTGCCTACTGAACGAAATGCACAGTTTCGAATCCGAAAGTTCTTATTGAAGTACGCGGTTACCGTCTGGTGTACGGCGTACTTCCATAGACCTGTTCACCCCGTTTTAAGCGCAGTCATTCTGGTCAGGATATTGAACTTCACTCCAGAAGTCGGAGTCATTCTGACTTCTTTTGCTTTCAAGATAAGATGTATTGATGTTGAGATTAGTAGATGTCAGTAACCTAGTCGAAGCACATCGTTCAGGTCCTAGTAAGGTATGAACTTCATCGTTTGCACTGAGGTCATTTGACGTTTCTGGACTCCTGACACGTAAATCATAGTGCCTAACTTACCAGTCCACAATCGCAGATCCCAATTATCGTTTCACTGGCGACAGGCATGTGATTTTGCATTTGTGTCCTGTCTTTTAGTCTGTTGCTTAATTCACGGAATTCCAGTCTCCGTCGTCGAACTTTTTAGAGTAGATAACCGTCAACTATAGGATTGAACTCAGTTAGACTATTCTCCAACTCACGAGAAGCTAGCTAACTCAATTAGCATCATAATGCACACACACAAACATAGATAAGCGCGTCAATCGACTATTCGTTGGCTTGTTACCACTGCTTCAGACCGCATCAACGTAGCAATCGATTATGAACTCTCACGCACACAGGACCGTAAACCGACAGCCAATCTGGGTCGACTAATCGATCAGGGAATCACGCTCCTCATGCCTCACGTGAATGAATAGTCCAACGATGCATTTCACCAGACTTTGGCACGTGCAAATCTGTTTGCTTCTTTGTCATGATATCAATGTTCACACAACCACACTTGGGTCCACCACAGGGCTCTTGGACAGAGTAATTACTTTCTCCTATTGTTTGTCTAACGCAAGAGCTTGTGAACAATGAACAGAGTGCAGTGGGAATATCACATTTTATAAGTTTATTAGTCCATCATCTCACTAAGTATACTCATGGGCTTGTCACTTCGATGGGACGGAGACAAATAAACTATAGTTACCAAAATAATTAGGCACAGTACCTCACGCCGTCAGAACCAATTCGTGCAAGTCATGAACGCCGGTACCACAAATAGCTGAGGCTAGCGATATGTGGACTCGTGAAGTCATTCGTCGATTTTGACGAAAATCAACATTCGAACAATAACACCTTAGCTATGAACCTTCATGGCTTTGGTAACTACATCATTTTTCACACTTCGGAAGCAAGCAGAATAATATTGCCGGTTGTGTTCAGACAGTTCGGAACTCCCATCCCATTGACCTACTGCGATCTTGTTGACTTAGGTCTGAAACCCGATACATCTTATACACGGGCATGCATGCGCCTAATTAGTATGATGCCTACCGCCTAGCTGTGCATTATTGTTTACTTTCTCAGGATAAGCATTTTTTTCGGATTTCGAGAATGCGTGACAAGTTTGTTTCGTAACGTAGAAACCTTACTTCCTGAACCTGAACGATCGAAATCGACCGTCGAAGGATGGAAAGGTGGGAAACGGATTAATTCTTTTTATTTTTGCGGGCATCATAAATTTATCTGTTTAGTCGGATGACTATCAGTTGGTGATAGTGTATGACCATACTGTATGGTTGATGAAGCGAGAAAAATTTTGTTCACTTTGTTATTTAGTGATGAAGCTGAGAGAACACAACCCTTAACGGCATCGAAGAGGATGAAAAAAAATCCTGTGTGGACCACTCGAGAGAACTGACCAAGAAATCCCTATTTCGACCCGGAAATATCTAGTGGATTCTATTTCTCTGTCGCTACTGACCGTTTCTACTAACTCCAGTGACAAAGGCCAAGTCGAGTAGACGAAAGCACTCGTTTTATAGCCAAAATCGAATCGTTTATATTGGTCTTCTATGATCAACATTAACTGATCGATTATCCTTTTAGCTAATTTGGTTTGTCGTTATTCCTTAATCCTTTCATGCGAATTTTTCGGTCAGATAATCAAGTCACATGATCTGAGCGATGCCAACGCAACTGTGTTGATCTCTGACCAGGCAGGTCGGCACTCACTGCCCTTTCAAAGCTGTCGCCCAGTTTGGAACTGGTGGCACAAATCCCATTAATCTTATTATAATTTCAAACTGAGGTCAAAAGTGGGGTAGATAGTCGCGGGAAATTTTTGTGTGAATGTAATACGGCCGCAAGTTAGATAAGATTTGGGACAGAACAACGAGTTTTGACCGCATTTGTGATTACGACTGGAAAACATGCATCACACACCAACTTACACGATCGTTCAATGTCAATATTTGCTATATGTTCACACTCTGACAGTCAGGATAGCTGACATCCTGAATGCATCGGAGACACTAGTCTTGTAACAGGGCACAAAGACGAAAAGCTGGTAGAGTTCATAAGATCCTTGCTTCTGCTGGTACATGGATGCTAAAAGCTGCAATTCCTTATTGAAAAATACCATGTCCGACCTGTTAGACTGTCAGTACTGTGCATGGAAAGCGTTCTTCCTGCATTTAAAACAGCTTCAAGGTCTGACTAGCCTAGTGTTATCAAAAGCCTTTCCACCATCAGGGTACAGGGACTTAACGTTGCTACAGGCTAGGTAATAAAAATCCATCCCAGTTGTGGATGGTACTATGGAAGTTCTGCTACCACAGGGCAAGGTCCAATTTGAATGCCGAAGAACTTATTCCACTATGTTTTCCGTACTCCACCTCGTTCACCCTTCCCTCCACCCTATCCTATATATCACTACCCAATTGGGAAGATCTAAATCAACTCTAAGAGTTGTAAGGCAAACTAAATGTGATACGTCTTGAGGTCCAGACGTAATTACACTAGCTGTTGTGACCGTCTGTTCGATTTAACTCAACAGGCATACTGATCCTGTAGAGAATCTTGAATGTTGGAAATCCGTGCGGGTTACTGCCACGCTGCAAAAGGGTTTCACTCACTTCACCCGATGACCTATATTTCCTGCTCACTGCAAGTGTTTGAGTTTACAATGCTGTTCAAAGGCGTGACAACCGAAGTTGTCACTCGTGATTCATCGCAAGCCTTGACCGACAATGGCCAGGCGGACAAGACAGTGGGTCCTGGATCTGAAGGTCGTGAACTGAACTGTTTGCCGATCAACTTCTCATTTGATAGCCTTCAAACAGTCACTGTCCCCTTGTTGGAATATTGCACATTTATCTTGTTGTAAACACAAAAATTGGAAAATATATTATTACAAACCATGTTGTACCATATCCGGACCAAACGACGTAAGGAGTGTATCGAAAAATCGATGCGCCATGTATTGGTTTTTATTGTGAATGATATAATATTAATAACACAGCGTTGTTGGTAGATGTAATGCGCCAACGTTTCGACTACCGTGGGTAGTCTTTCTCAAGGCAAGTTTTACAATCAAATCTTGTAAAACTTGCCTTGAGAAAGACTACCCACGGTAGTCGAAACGTTGGCGCATTACATCTACCAACAACGCTGTGTTATTAATATTATATCATTCACAATATGTTGTACCATGTTTTATTATATCATATTGTAAACTCCGTCGTCTCCAATTATGACATTTTTCGGGCTAATGTTCGTCGATTATGCAAATACTTTTGTTTTCATGACTCACAACATTGTTGTGCGCGTGTTTCACGACAGTGACGTTGAAAATAAACCATTAAATAGCCTTCGCGATTGTTTTTCCAATCGCATGGAGTTCATTACTTCTTAGGAAAGAAAGCCATCCTTTGGTTCACCCGAACTCAGGGGTATCAATATGCCTTCTTTCTTTTCCTTCCATAAAATAACCAGCTGCGGATTGCCATTCTTCTGTCGAAACTGTTTCCAGTTGTTCCTACAACAGATGTAGAAACCTAAATATCTTTCAAAATAGTTTCCACAGGTTTTAATCTCATCTGTTCGAATTTCTTAAATTCCTTAATGTACTTTTTATTCGTCGGGTGATTCTGATTATCAAGCTGTTTTATTTATTCATCAGTGACCGAAGCACCGCTACGACACCTCCATTCGGTATCTTGGAGTTATTCCAAACTATCATCTTCCCTGTTTGCAACGTGTTGAGACGATATTTGCAAGGTTCGGAAGCATTCTGTTCTGCTCTAACAAGGTTGAAACAGCTGTAGTTTTTTCATGGTTTCTAAATGGTCAGTTGAGCGATGATATCACGGTGAGTTGCTGCACTTCACAAGTAATTGGTATCCTGCAAAAGTGGACTGTTACCGGTAACTTGCATTCTTCCTTATGGGTTCTATTACTCCCTGAGAAATTTTGCAGAAGAGATTCATTCTTATTGTTAGATCTCTGAGAGTACTTTCTCGTTGCGTCGGCATCACCGAACGAACACACACGAACTTCTTCATCAGGATGTTTGTAACAGATTCGTAGCAAACTCGGCATAGGTGCTTTTGCAATGTCCAAGAGTGATTTCGAATCCCGCCAAGGTCAAAGACTGTTTACATCCGAATCAAGTCTCCGGTTGCCAGATCGCCCAAGCCGAACTTCGTAACCGATTTCGCCCTCCAAAATTGTTTTCCACTGGTCTACTTGATCGAAATTTGCTTTTTTTTTCTTTATCTTAATTCTGCGTATTAGGTGCAGCTTAACTTTATTTCTTTCATCGTTGTCTGTAACTAAGTAGTCTCCAAACTTATCGCTTATCTTTATTGACAATTCCTTTTGCATTATCAACCCATTCGAATTTCTCATTGACATGTGTGCATTGACCTTTACAACAATGAAATTCTCTGCGTATAATCAGTCATCTAGCGTCTCAGCCTATTTGGGTACACAGACTCGTTTACTGACTAGACTTGATTTAAACTACAGGATTCATTCTTGCATCGACTGTCGATGCCTTGTTATCCCTGAGCTTAAAATTCCGGGGTTCAACGGAAAAATCACTGTGACATTTGACGGAAAGTCTATAACCATATGAAAATTCAAATTCGGAAATAGACTTGTTTATTCGAGGATGCACCTTCAACTCTTGTGAAACCAAGCGCGATTCGAACGACAACAGATTCATTCCAGACAAGTCAGTGCCCGTTAGTGTGTTCATATTGTCTTTTCTGGAGAACTTTGCCAGGTCAGTGGATCACGACATCTGGCTTACTAGCTACACTCACCAGGTCACATTTCCATCAGTGGGCTCTCGTGTTTCTGTTTTAAGGGGATACTTACCAGACGAAACTCCACCACGTCCCTGATACCGCCACTGATTGTCGGCTGCTGCTTATCCAATGATCCTGAGCCCGCTTAGCTCACGGTTAATCAATTGAATGATGGCCGTTCGCCTATCCGCAACCAAGGGACAAGCCCCCTCGTATAAGTACGAAGTAGATCGCAGTCGTCAACGCATTCCAGGCCTGTGACCTAACAACTGTGGCCGAGTAGTATTGCTTGAGATTTGTTGAATGTTGTACATGAGCGGAGCATGTGCACGAAAGTCATAAATAGAAGACAACTTATTCGGACAACTTTGAAAGTCTTCGGCGCTACTAATGCCTTGAGGGTGTACTATCGGTACCATACGTAAACCAGGGGGTTGAGGAAATAATTGCAAACTGTAGGCATGGAGCATATATGGAGAAAGCAGCACCCTTAGGTGCGTTTAAGTTGCTAAGATTTTTACGTTCTTCCGCCCACTCAAGCTCGCTGGATTCTGTTGGTAAGGTAATCATACAGCAAAGCTAATAAGAGGAAACCAAATGCTTCCACTTTGTAAGGTACGAGAGACCATGGAACAAAATCGAATGTAGACGAATAGTCTAAAGATTTGCAAATAAGATGAACAAGAAGGTCGTCAGATTCCAAAGTAGACCGATATGATTGATGTGGATCGTCGGGAGGGTTCATGGAAGAACGTAGACGCTTATGCACACCAAGTAGTCAGTCTGAGACCTTAAGGCAATGGGATGAGAACGTTTAGCTAAAGCAGTAGGACTGCTAGATTTTGGCATGGGAACAACAGTGACGGATCTCCAACAGTCAGAGTTAGGAGACAAGCTTAATGTTATGTTAGCCAGATAAGTTAATGCATCAGTCACAGTCGCAGCACTGTCTAGAAGAAATAAAGATGGACTAACAGGACTAAACCCTGTAGTAACTTCAGTGCTGCTAATAAGTTCAAACATGTCTTTCCGGAAAAATGGGTAAATGGGATACCGTCATCCTGTTCCAACGTGATTGGGATTTAATCATAAAGTTAAACGAAGACGCAAATAGTACTGTCAACATTCGCAGCACATTTCACAGGTCTTTTTCTTCTGCACAACAGTCGGATGCCTTACCATGGGGAAGCGTAGTCGCTGATTATAGAAATTCGGATCAATGTGTTTGATTTCAACCTTTACTGAGTTAATCTTGTATCTTACATGCGGATTTTCAAGGGATTTGTAAACGTGCTCCTTTTTTCGCCTTAGGAAAGAGTTAAGGCTATTTTAAAAGAGTAGAATCTTTAAGAGACGGTAAAAATCGAAGATTACATTGACCGTCTCTGTGAAAAGTCTAACACTGTCAATTTGCGAGGGTTCGAAAGAGAAACAAGTGGATGAGCGAAAGAAGGAAGGTTGGATTACTGTGTAAAAAAACGTTACAGATGCCTTTTTCGTTTACTTTGTTTGCTTGTATGAATGGAAATTAGATAAATACCGTATCTTAGGCTTCAGTGGGAACAATTTAGGATAGTTGGCGGTTACTCTGCCTAAAATGGAATTTGCTCTGTTAAGAAAAGCGCAGAGATTTCTTGGATCAAAGGTAGTCAGTGGTCGGAGTCGATATATGGTTGAATTCTTGCACAGTAATGTGTGGATTACCCTCAACAAGGGGAAAACAAATATCAGAAAGAACCAAAATGTTGAGATACTGTGTTGTAGGCCAAAAGGCTGTTTATTGGTTTGTTATAATTATACTGCTACCGCAAGAAAACCAGGTATGATTCTGAGTTAGTAGGTGGTCAGTGCTGATAAGAGAGTATGTATGTATAGATAACGTCAGACTTGGCAAACCAGAAAGAGTCTGTTTGTTGTCACATCAGCTCCAGTGATTTTGCTGGAAACTCTATCCTGCACGTATAGCCTAAATTTATCGATCAGTGCGATTAAAGCCCTCAACATCTGGGTTTAGTCGAGATTGTTGTTGTATGTAGGTGACGCAAGTATGAACTTGAATCACGGACTGGAGCAAGAGGGATGGAACCAACATTTTCGCGAATGGAGAACGGATATTGGCACTGAACAAGGCCAGAATGGGCACTTTGACCGGCACTGTGTACTTAAGAAATACCTGTCAGACAGCCACAAGTGCTTCTTGTGGGCCGAATAAATCTCTGAGGTCCAGCAGTGCATGAGTCCAGTCAAGAGTAAAACTCAGCCTAGATTTTCAAACAGCAGCACTTCCGAATGAGTATATCGGATAGCGGAAAACATAATGAAGCGGAATTTCCACCAGAAAAACAATGAGGTGATGGTGACGCAGAACGGCAGTGCAACCAATCAAAAGACTAACTGTTTGATTATTGAATTTTGTCCATAATTCATTCGCGGCAGCTTGCCTTACAGTGTTCACAACGCTCTATCCAACAAAAATGGTGCTGTTGAGTTTACGACACTATCGGGTTCCGACCAAATCTAACCCTATTGAACGTTTAAGGATGGTGGGTTTCCCTACAGTTCTACTTATTTTCTTGCAATTTAGTAGCTTCTGGTTGTCATTTAGTAGCCTCACGTAGCTTTTAGCAACCATGACCCCAATTGCAATGAGCACACCTATTAGCTAAGCAGAGCTATTGAAGAAATTCACATTAGACTGGTAAGGCATGTTTGCTACGTCACTCTACTACCATATGATGTGCCGATCTTTGACATGCGTTGTCCAAAAATGTGTATTTATTCTACTTAGTGCTGGGGCTTGTAAAACTAGCCTGAACCTATTACAAGACAGTTAGGGACCACTAAACTACAGTCAGAGGATACTAAGTGCCAGAAAAATCCGTATTATGAAGTCTAATCAAAGGATTGTTATATTACCCTGTCAAGAAAATAATTGGATCGTGTAAGCATGCGGAGCAGCATCGCCCCGTTGGTAATTGCCCCACCACATAATCAGCAAAGCAGACATTGTTGAAATGTATAGGTGAACGTGCTGTTTTGCCAGCATTTTAAACGTATGCCTTTTTATAACACGACGGTTCCTTGAACAATTCCAGAAGAAGCTCATTCAGCCTATTGACTGGTTAGGACCAGTGGATCAGTGCGTTAAAATGCGAGTAGCTCGGATTCGATTCTTGGCGCCAATGGGGAATTCGTCCATCTACAGCCTTCTTCGACCAATGTCCGCACACCGTTCAGCGTGGCCTCGTGGCTCACCTTATAGAACACATGCTACAACTGCGTAGGCTGCATCCATGCGTGAGTTCGGATCCCCGCGAATTCAAAGATTTCCACAGCTGGGTCCCCTGTCAAACTCTGCCGACCAAACGTGCAAGCTTTTCAATGAAAAAAGTTAAAGGGTCATTTTCAACTTAGGCGTACGTGGTGAGTTGCGCTTCATGTGATTTAGGGATAGAACGACCAGATGTTCGTACGAACCCTCTTCCTCAAAACTTGATAAAGGAATGTCCCCCAAAAGGGACTTCCATGCATTTCGAGTACTTATGATGAGATCACTGACTCACATCGATAGACGACCGATATGCCCCCATGGTGATCGAAAAATCCCAAATTTTTGTTTTCGGGAACCTCGTTTACCATCCCAAAAACCTGGCCAAGTTTGAACTGAGTCGGTATCACTTCCTGATCTGCTTGCGTTTAAGGTTTGGTTATCAGTCTTCGTAAGGCCTAAGCAGATAACATCCACGTGACCTGGTTCTTGAAAAAGGCTATGCCTTAATTGGTAACCTTCAGCAAAAACTGGTGAATGCGTGCGAAATCCGCAGTAGGGATAAGCCAAAGAGTGCCATCGAATTTCTACAAGAAACAAAAAAGTTTTATCGCCATCTTTATTCACCTTGGACACTTGCATCTCAACTAAAAACCTTTCATTACTTTACTGTCCTGCAGGTGGTCGAAATTAGTGTAACTTCATAAAAGTAATGTTATGTCCCGTCTTAGTATTACTTCATTATATTGACCTATGTAAACTGTAGTTTTGCATTATGGTTCACCTTTGACCACTGCTCGCCAACTGGCGTGATGTAAAACTCGATTTTCACAGCAGCTGCGTCAAGCGTATAATGAACATCATTAGTTAGATGATACTACCGGGATATCAATGAGAAACGCTGACTTGCTTGTTCCCAATCGCCCTGGAAAAAATAGTGTCTGAACACAATACTGTCCGGACATTCGTACAAGATCAACCCCAAAGGCTTGCACTTACTCCTGAATTAGGACAGCTGATTGTTCAATTTTTTTCTTTCAAAACTTGTTCGCTTCGGTGTATTTACAGTCGTTATCGAATAAGATATCACCAACTATCGCATACTAACATTAATGAACGTTTTGAATGCAGCTGTCCCTAAATCTACTGGTACCTGTTACCGTTGTTTATGTAGCGTATGAATGTGCCAACTTATTCGTCAATGTTAGCTGGCCCTTTATAACAAAATTTTGTTGGCTTTATTCAGCTTCTGTCCCAATACCTTGAGCACTTTCTGTTTTGCGAAAGGTTTGATTCATTAGATTTCCGCATCGTAAGTTCCATTTTACTCGGTTATTTCGTTTGATTTTAGCGAATCAAGTATTCTTGATTTTTACCCCTGTTTTTGGACATCCTTTTTGTACCGCAACTCGGTTGAGATTTTCATGTTATATGCAGGCTTGAACAATGTTTCTCGCACTCCGAGTTTGCAACTTAATGCTATAGTCCAATTAAGCCGTTGTTTTGTCACAGTCTCGCTGCCCATGCGATGGCCACAGCTCTGTGACTAGCGGAACGCGCTACCCTGTAACCTCAAAGCATTAGACATCATCGCTCCGTCCTACAAAACCCCCAATTGGATCAGCGGTAGAATGGGACGGTTTTCTCCTGGCTCAAGCCACGTTGAGGACAGCAGAAATTCAAACAGGTCGGAAAACCTCAAGTGGTAACCAATCCATATTTGACACTTGTTTTGCTCTGGTTTTCATTACGCTGACTCCCTAACCACCGTCACTCATGATTGGGGATTACGCCTAACCGACCTTTCCTTCTTTAGTTCGTTGGCTAATGCGCCATTCACCTCAGTCTCCGGCTGTGCTACTTCCTGCTTGTGTATGGCAAGCGGACAACGCAGACCAATGTGTCGCACGTACCGCATCTATTGATCTGTCTCTGTACGGGCCGCGAAATGATTGGCTGTTGGGTCGGCTATCGCGCGACCAGCCGGATTGATAACGCGCTTGAGCGGTCAATACAATCGCGAGAATGGCATAGCAGATTTCGCATCGAATCTATGTGAAGTTCGCAAAAGACTTGTTGGTGTTCTATCTCCAACCCCGTTAGTTGGTTGCCCAGCTGAGTAAATCAGTTTTCACTGAATAATTCCGTTGCAAGATAGCGGAAAAGAACACGATAACGAGCAAGCTCGTTTTCCGTAACTTCATCCTCCGGCTAGTACGGTTTCATATATGGGCTGGCATGAATACATTTTTGTGAATAGTGTTAGTATCAAGGTGTGATTGGTTAATGAAAATAATTTGTGGAATGGGGTTCGTAAAATAAGAGTGAGATGTAGTTGATTGTTCGTGGTTGGGAAAGGTCCACCGAACAAAGTACACGAGACGGGTTAACTGCTTTCGGTCACGCGTGAATGGTCACGGTCAGGTACATGACTGGTATTCTCGGATCGGGCCCAAAGTGGTTGGAGTGATTTGACAAAAATTTTGTATGAACATAACTTTGGGTTTAACAACCTAATTGCTATTGATTCTGCTGTCGCTAACTTTAGCTGGCGAACAGCTTTTGATGAATTGCCCGGTTCATTGCAGATCACCTTGAAGACCTCGTAATCCATCTGGTGCACAGTGTCTCCGAGGTACGCTACGATCTCACTAGTCATGGATTTTTTTGTTCCCATCTTCTCGGATGATTCCACGTTCACAAGAATCATGGGAGCATAAACTGGAGATGTAAAAACGCTGAATTTATCAGCTCATTTGTAAGCTTTATTTTATCGTGTAGATTCTTAGGATTAATGTGTCTTGTGGTTCAATTTCACTCAATTATGCATGAATTACTTCTTCCCTGATGCTACCGCCCAAATGACTGTTATGCATTGGGTCAGATACTAGGTCGCAGTCGATGCGCCTGTTCACTTGTTCCCCGAAAAACTTAAACAAATCGTTTTGTTTATAACCCATTGAAGTTTGTCGATTTCAGCTAAGTCGTTCTGGATCCTTATCATTTTGTACATGAGCTGTTCCTATATTCTGCTGTTCCCTTCAGATGGTGTGGGCTTTCTATGCCTAAAGCCGGTGTTGTGACAACGTTATATATATATATATATATATATATATATATATATATATATATATATATATATATATAGTCGGAAGTATGTTTGCGAATAAACAAATAGTCCCGGAAGCATAGGCCTAGTTTCGCGGTTATTGCTACCCATCAGGCATACGTGTCCAGTACTCCCGTATCAATTCATCTTGAAAACTCCGACTGTAATTTCGTACCAGAATCTTGTTTGTATGGCAATGTGAATGGATGGGGAATCCATTTTTGGGTTCACATCTGTAATCACTGGTTTTCCTGTGTGGGTTAGGCACTGTCAATCAGTAGCTTGTAGACGAGCGGAAATATCTGCTGCTCAAGGTGAATATTGTAGAGGTCAGAAGGCCTATACGTTCATTTTGACATTTGAATCCAAACTAGGGCTCATTGTCAAGCGTCATTGAGTGATTTAATGGGATCACTAAGTCCGCTCATTTTGGTGCTGTTTCTCTGTTTGCCTACCTATCAGTTGGTCTCTCCTTTATGTATCGTGGATCTTGTTAAGGCGACTTAATGTCTACCTTTTTCGACTGTCTTCGTCTATCTGAAAGCGACATTCGAGTAAGTCGACGTGCAGATCTGTAGTGTTGTTTTCACTGAAGAGTGTGCCAGCGAAAATCATTTCACTCGTATTATCTCTGTTTGTGAACATTTGAAGCCGAGTTCGTGCTTACAGGGATCTTCCACCACGAGAAAAGGTGTTCGTCAAGTTCCCTTCCTTTCACCCTGTCTTTTTAGTTTTATCAGTCAGATAATAAAGAAAGTACTCCTATCCTCATGTCGACATATTAAAAACGCCAACTTCTCGGACAGGAAACCGTTTGACTTGGAATATGTGGACAACGTTGTGCTACTGAATGAAGACACATGTAAGTTGCAGGTTTTCCTCAGTTGTCTGAACATCAGTGCATTTTTGTTTGGGATGGGCTTTACACCCCCAAATTGTAAAACGCTGTTGCAGAATTATTTTGGCTCCAAGCCAAAACTTGTTCTTGTAGAGGATTAACTGGCTGAAGTGGATAGAATTGATTAATTGGATAGTTCTGTCTCACCTGGTGGTCGTATAGCGGAGGAGGTGTGTTCGCACATATAGAAGGCTTGACTGGCATTCACTAATCAGAGGCATCTGCGCCCTCGCATGACATCCGATTCTCCATCACAGGCCCGGTAGGCGTGGCACTAGCGAGCTCGGTACGGCTATGCGACTCAAGAACATGGCGTTTGGGGGCAGAATACATGAAAATACTGCTGTCTTCATAGGGCTGATGGAATATGGTGGGAGAAATTGTGAAATAAACTCAGAGGTTAGGTGTAAGTTACTGGGTCATAGGGTTCAGTCTTCTAAACATGCATTGAGTCAGAATGGGTTGTGGTGTTTGGAGCATGTTTTGGGCATGTCCACAAAACGACTGCCTCCTGACACGCTTTTCTTCGAGGCAGGTAATGATTGGAAGTTGGTTCGGGATAACCAGCCGATGACATGAAGAAAAATATGAAGAAACCATTGACGAAAAACACACTAGGCTACTGGGTTACGTGACTTTGCTCATCAATTCGTACGCGATGGATGTGTATTATCCAAGAGTTTCTTTCACTTCATGGTGAGACTGTAGCCTGGATCCAGGAAATGACATCCATAAGATAGAGACCAATAGCCAGACACTACCAAATTATTGCTGGAGGGCAAAGGGCTGCAGGAAAACCGACAGTTAGGATGTTTTGTTCCGTTCGGCTTCCAATCTTCCGAGCGATGTGAGTTGCATTTGTTCGTTCAGGTTCAAAATATAACTTTCATCGAGTGCATCCAAGTATTGTAAATCCAGGTGACCGAATGCAGCTGTGGACATCAAGTGCAGGTCTAGCTGTGAGTGTTGGAGTTAAACTTCCTGAACCTAATCGAAGATTCTTTTGAAACCAAGCATGTCTTTGAGAGTGGGTTCAGTCCATATGTGACTGAAGCGACAAACGAGCATTCTGTAACGGATTTTCCGATACTTTCATACTGGTGTTCAGCCAAACGAAATTCGAAGCCAACGCCACAAAAAAAATCGAAAATCAAATCATCGCCTTTCAGTTGTTGTTCCTCACATGGATAGCCCCGTCTTCGATTGCACTCCCCATTTGGCAAGGTGGTAAGTCACTCCAGGGGAAAATCGGGTGCATCTGATAGGTTGGTGACCAATCTATGTGCAAGGTCGCAGATACTAATCCAGAGAATTTAAAAGCAGACCTGAGGCTCAGATACCCTTTGTCAACTTTCACTACATGTAGTCAGTTTCTCTATAAAAGTGTAATTTCAGACATAAATTTATTGTGAATGCCGAGATCCGCTAGTCTATTTGAATTATCACATCATAGGAATTGCCAAACTCTTCTGGAAAATAAAAACGAAAATTGGGAAGTAACCGACGACGGGACATATTATTCCCTTGAAAAAGGAATCCACTGAATTGATAAGTCGTAGTCTAAGAAAAAAGCACGGTAACCTATCCTCGAACTATCCGAAGAAAATTCTGAACTGGATCCAGCCGTCACAACGTTACATTTGTGTGCATGCAAGGTATTGCTAGACCCCACCCCTTTTGTCTAGCAAAGTAATGGTGAAACGTGCCTTTACAATCGATGGCAAACCTACCTTGAAAAGGCCATCTACGTAATCGAAATGTCGGCCCGTTACAAAAATTCCCGATCCCATTCTGTTTCAGTATTTTTAAGAACCCAAATCACGGTCACGTGCTTCTTGCTAAAATAAATTTGAGGACAGTTCATTCTGTTTTGTTGGCCATCTGTATGCGTGCACGTGTGAACGTATCTATATGTGTAACAATAGTTGATCGACCACTCCTAAGGTGTGTGCGCGCGCTCGTCCGCCCTGACACAACAGGGTTGAAGGGCCCCAACAACAAGATCTGTCATGGATCAGTGAACGGTTCAGATGCTGATTGCCAGGTGCTGTAGTACAAAGATACAATGATCATACAGCGTACGAATTCGGAGTTCGATGGTGATCCCATGTTCTTGGAACAATCACTGGTGCTAACGCGGGGTTTAAGTACTCCTACCTAAGTAGAAGTTGATGTTGTTGCACAGGCAAAGCCATCAGTGGATTTCATCAAAGTGATGATCGGTAGCATTTACTTAGCCATAATTGAGTTAGCCAATGCTTATCTGAAAGTTTTTCAACACCACTTTTTACCCTATGGGTTGTATTTGCCTTCTGCAATTTTCGAGGCAGCAGCTGAAAAACTGATCCGCGGCATCAGAACGAGAAAAACAAGTTTTAAACTTCAAAGAAGAAACAGTATTCCCGGCTGAGGCAGTATGGTCATTTATGTGGTCATTTGCTGGTCTGCCAAGTTTTGACTTATTTATACTTTGTAGTTGAAGGGCACTGACCGTTTACTAACTCATTATCATCCTAAATTTCCTTGATACATAGGTACCAACATATAACAAAATTGCACACTACTCCGTTTGTATGAGTACTTTGTATCACTGAAAAGCAATGTCAAGCTCGTAGAGATACATTCATTTCTATTTTTGGCATAAGCTCTACTCTAGAAACGCTTTACGTACTGTTTGTACTCGAAAAGATAATACGGAAATTGGCCAGTAGCAATACAGCATGGATACGGACTGCCAATATGTACTAGAATGACTCCGACCCATGCCAGACAACTGAGGATAGGGAGAATAATGTAGGAGCTGGAAAACGCGTTAGAGTTTAGTTATGGATCTTCGAGCCAGTGTCACTTGGAGTATGTCTGTACGTCTCGTTAGTGTGTCGTCACAGTCCTTATTGACTAGTTGTGTACGTAGACCATAGCGAATCTGTGCCCAACTGTAGCATGCGATTTAGTCGGGAACTTATAGACAGCTTTACTTGTGTGACAATCGTGTTCCATAATAGCTACTGTGATCGTTACTGGGGCGAAAGAAACATCTGTACCAGTTAAACGTTTCCCTGGAAGTCAGATAACGAAAGAAACAAAAAAGGTTGACCCGTGGAACACCAGTCACATCTCACCCAGATAGAATGGTACACGTCTGCTAATGACTTGGGCAGCAAATGTAGAAAGTATGAACTATGCGCCTATACATGTAGGTTTTAACTGTCCAAATTGGTGGCTCCGGGATGAATGTTGTCACATAGGACCATTCTTCAGTAAAGAAGTGTCCAACCATTTTTTTAGCCCAAATGATCGATGACGGGGATTTTGACGGTACGTTGTCATTATTTCTAAACCATAGTACCGCTTCTCACTAGTATCTTATTTGAATCAGTTGCGTTGATCTTTCACCAGGACAATGGATACGACGCGTCAACATCCACTACCCCTACGGTGTGGTTGTCCCAAGCCCTTGTCGGTATCGCCATTTGATTATTTCACCAACGAAACCCAGTACGCTCATCGCAGAAAGCATTCGTGCCCATGGTTAGGTAATTCCAACGTTGTCCAACAAACCACTTTTTCCTCTTATTTTTTGGCATACACTGGTGACCTGTCATCTAATTCTTACCGCTAGTTATTAAGATAGTCGCAGGGCCGAAATATTTCCTCTCCCTTGAAGAATCGTGCTGTACATGTTCGCATGAAGCTACCTCATTCCCCATCACGTGATTTGGGCAAGCTGGTCTCTGCGACACGAAGATAAATCAGCTCATTCGCGTAGATCGATTTTGTTTCATTTTCGGAAAGCCAGTGCAAGCTCGATTTGGCGGTTGCATTGGGAAAACCTGTGCTGTTCAGACCGGATCGTTGATATTGCTGATACATTCACCTGTGCACCTTTGGGCGGGTCGGCGGTGGTCAAACGGATAAGGTAGCGCTATATGGATAATGAAGGTAGTTGGTTCGAATCCTCCAACCGCCGGCCAACTTTCCCACTCGGCAGCCCACCGTTGGCCGCGGCCTCCTTCCTGTAGATGATATGCACTAGTTCTTCATTAATAAGTTGAGTAAAAAATACTTAAACCCGTGGCAGGAAGGAAACCACGTTTATTCAGAAATGACCAATTGACAGGTGAACTGTGTAAATGTAAATGTAAAATTATCCTTACCCTTCATTATCGGAGTATTGGAGGTTGTTAGAAGAAGCTTGGAAAAATGGATCCAAAGTTACAAGCACATCAGAGATCACGTATCTTATCCAGGGGGTGAATTATGAAGGAAAACCCCCAATGGGAAAGACATGTCGTAAGAATCACTGTCTAGTCTTTCGAGGAGACAATACATGAATCGTTACAAGAACTCTGAAGAAACAGATTCTCTCCCATGACCGCCAAGGTTTCCGAATCCGAATCTAATTGAAAACATATAGGACTGTTTAGCAAAAAAAATATTGTGCTATTGGTAAAATTCCCAGGTCGTCAGGATTTGTGCGATTTGCACACAAGAGCTTAGACCGAAACATCACTGCGGATGTCACGAACAGTTGCGTCCTGGTGTTATTAAAAAGACCCTATTTTGAGCTTACGAATAATGTCAACAAGATTTCCATACAATTTTTCATTTCGGAACAGGGAGGAATAGGTTTGTACGAATATCTCGTCTTGTTCATGGATATTTGTTTGTGGCGTTATGCTCAGTCCCAGTAGTTTCCATACGTTACTTTATCGACAACCAATAATCAGGTGTACTTTAGTGTTTTATGAATTCAGTGGTCAGTTCACCGTACCAACTACACGACTGTTGGCACTTCGGGTAATAGTTGATCTCGCTATACTTTCATGCCCAGCCTACCGCCTTATCAGGTATACCTGATTCAATGGTTTCGCTAGGCAGCACGTTGGTCGGTGGGTTATTAACCTGCATGCCCTGTCGTAATGAGTCAAGCGTTCTGTGTACGAATGGAAGCGTAGGGACACGCAGACAGGACCAAGCTAGGTCAACTCAACTCAGTGAATCACAGGATATTCTGGTTCTGTGAGAACCATGCCACCTACCGACAAACTGACAACGAATACAGCTTAGCAGACTGGTTGATCGATCGATCGATTAATCGATGGACCCAACTGTCGATCGACGTGGACCAACCTGTAAGCATTTGCGTCGTCTGTGTGCGGTGCGTTCGTGGTTATGTGCGCACCGTCGCCATGGCCGCGTTGGCGCATGTATCCACCGCACTCCAGGCTGTGGTTTGTCGAGGGCGCCTGAATAATGTGCACCGAGCTGTTGGGTTGCAGGCACAGTTCATCCGTGTAGGACTGCGTAGATCACAGCCCGGGATGATTATCTAGACCACCGTTTCAATGTGTAGCTGCAATGGATATGCAAACTTTCGACATTTTCCACGGTTCAATACGGTATAAACGGGGCATGAAAATCCCCCACACACACCCAAAGGACTGGCCTCTTGTGTTAACTACGGTTACACTGATACGCAAGATGCGTTCGGGAATCGTTGCGAAAAGAATCACAAATAATAAGGTATGGCAGGGGAATAAAAGGTGTCAATCTTCATCGAATACTGTTGTCCCCTTAGGCAGTAAGTGGCCGTACAATCATCTATTTGGTGCCTAAGAACATTTCGATAAATATGACCGATATTTTGCATTAACATTTGTCAGAACACTTGACAACCTGAAGATTCGATAGGCTTTACATTGGCATAATCCTTTTCAGATAGTTCCAAGTATTTTCACTAAGCCTCAAATCCAGAATCTCGGTTCTTTTGGAAAATATTCTGTCTCCCCATGATTGATGGTCAATAGGGCCTTCCTTCGTCGTACTGAAAGACTAGCGGTTCAATTTAGTGATTCCGATAAGTTGCCTCAATTTACTCATGGAAGTTCACGTTCGGAACCAAACTCCTTAGATTATACCTGAGCTTCATGACGACCGTAGGTCACATGAACGTGGATGAATAAAGGGAATTCTGCGTGCATGCTGGATGGCAGTAAATCCATAAGTGGAGCACTAAGTCTCCCGTGTAAATAGAAATGTATCCAACAGATGGGAGACTGCAACTGTTACATTGCAACACAGAAAAAAGTGCACAGAGTCCGAAGCAAAGGGAAAGAAGAGAAAACGAAAAGATATGCAGCAACCGCGGAAACAACAAAAACAGCCCGAAATATAAAACGAACGAAAATGTAAGTAATCCAAAGGCAAATGAAATGAATCGACATGAAATGAAGTGAACTGAGCTGAAATAATCAGAACTGAATTAAACTAACGGATTTGCAAATAGCTTAGCTGAACTGATCAGTTCAGTTCAAACTGAACAGCAATGAACCGAAAGAAAGTGATCTAATATGAACTGAACTGAACTTCAGTGAGCTGAAATTAACTAAAATGAACTGAGATTAAATGATGTTTTTTTGAACTGAATTGAACTTAACCGAAAGAAATGAGCTGAACTGAAATGAGCGGAAATGATCGAAAATGCACGGAACTGACCTGTGCTGTTCTGTACTGCATGCAACTGAAGTGAAATTTCGCTGGACTGAGCTGAATGTAACTGAAGATTCGCTGCCCAGAACTGAACAGAACAGAACACAAGTGAACTGAAATAAAGTGAACAGAACTGTATTTTCGCTAAACTGAAATGAACGGAAGTGAAATTTCGCTTAGCTGAAATTTAGTTGAACTCAAATGAAGTGAAATGAAATGAAATGAAAAGAACCAAAAGGAAATGAATTGAAATTTCACTAATCTGAAATGATCTGAAATGAAATGAATTGAAGTGGACTGAACTGAACAGAATTGAAAATTGTGAATTATATAATGTTGATAACACAGCGTTTCGACTACCGCGGATAGTCTTTTTCAAAGGCAAGATTGCAAAACTGAAGTGAAGCAAACTATACTGATCAGAAAAGAAACGAAATGAACTAGCAACGTTATCCGTTTTAGATGGGTTGCTGGCCATCTTCCTCCAGATGTAAACCTTCATGTTACGGACGTCATAGCATCTTCGCGCTGTTACTAACTGTTAAAGGAGGCTGCTATTACTCGAACTGCCCCTACGGAAGATCAGCGCATCCGACAGTTGTTTCCAGGGTTCGAGCTCTGAAATAGAAAACCCTCAGAGCTACTACATGAAGTGCGGCGTCTCAGAGGCGCACCTTTCGGTGACGACCCGATGTTAAAAGGGCTGTAGCTTCAACGGCTTCCGCCACAACTACCTCTCTTGCTTAGTGCTACCCGTAATTATTCACTAGAGGAGACGGCAGGAATCACTGGCGACATCATATCACGCTACAGCTCAGGTGTCTCAGCATTAAACATCTCCTCGGCCCCCAGAGCCGCATCCTCACCTTCACAAGACAAATTAACAACTATATTGACGAGGGCCGACGCATCGCCACAGCGGCCAACAGTTCATAGAGATCGTCGAGGAAATCGGTTCAGGCGTAGTAGCCCCTCTCCAAAGCGACCCTTACTGGCATCCGCGGAAAGTCACTGCAAGTGTCATAACCGCTTTGGTGGTTTAGCAAAATGATGGGACCCCGGGGGCACATTCCTAAGTAAGAAACAGGGAAACTAGGTTTCGGTTCGTGGTGGCGGCATATGACACCGAGTTGCCTACCAATTGTAGCCTCCGTAACGTCAAGGACCTGACGACTAACAAACTATTCCAGGTGGATACAGGTACTGAGGTCAGTATAATCCCTCTTAACCTGAATAATTTAACCGCTGAACAGGCGGAGATGCTACGGGTTGCGAACGACACCGATATCCACACGTACGGACATTGTTCCCTCACTCTCGACCTAGGCCTGAAGTGTGCATTTCGTTGGGTATTCATCGTCGCCGACGTCCCATACCCTATTATTGGCATAGACTTCCTGCAGCATTTCGACCTGGTAGTCGACGCTCGGCACAAGAAAATTGTAGACCGTCAAACGTCGCTGACCGTGACCGGCTCGTACGCAGTCCTCAACCAGATCACGCCTCAGTACGCTGAACCGCCAGCCAAACAGCCATACAACGAGCTACTTCGCGACTACCCGGGCGTACTGCAAAACACCGGTCCTTGTCCTGCCGTCACTACCCACCGCATAGAGACCACAGGATACACAACTCTTAGTCGGCCTTGTCGCCTAGTTCCTGGCTAGTTCGGTCTAGCCAAGGCAGAATCCGATCACATGTTGGATCTTGGCGTCATCTGACCTTCCAGTGGCCCTTGGGCCTCTCTTCCCATAGTCCCTAAGTCCAACGGCGACTGGCGACCATGTGGGAATTACAGAGCACTTAACAGGTTCACCATTTCCGATAGATAACCGATTCCTCATACGCAGAACCTTGCTTCATCGCTCTCCGGTTGTGCAATCTTCAGCCGCATAGATTTAGTACGAGCATGCAATCAAATCCAGTAGAGAAGACAGACGTACCGAAAACGGTGGTGACCACACCTTTTGGACTGGTAGAGTTCTCGAGGATGCCTTTCGGGCTCAGCAATTCGGCCCAAATCTTCCGAAGGTTTATGCACGAGGTCACACAGGGTTTAGAGGATATGTATGTGTACCTGGACGATATCCTAGTTGCAAGCCACTTGGAGGAGCAACACTATGCTCACCTACGTGCTCTTTTCGACCGCCTCAGCGTAACGATTAAGGCCTCGAAATGTCAGCTTGGAAAACCCAGCATCATATTCTTAGGCATGTCGTCTCGTCTTCAGGTAGAGCTCTATTGACGGATAAAGGCATTGATATTTGGGACTACCCAGAGCTTTATTCTTATCGACAATTAAGGCAATTTGTCGGCTTGGTTAACTTCTATCCCTAATTGTTGGGGAGAGTTAAACGTAAGTTTGCGTTGCCCGATGCTTTGAAACAGATGTTCATTTACATAAAGGATGCTACCACCAAAATAGCACCACTCACACATCCCAACCCTTCAGCACCCGTATCTCTGATAACGGACGCCTCAGACACTGCAGTCGGAGCTGTACTTCAAGAGAAAACCGACGGTTCTTGGAAGCCACTAGCATTTTTTTCCAGGTGGCTGTAACCGGCAGTGTCTAGATATAGCACGTTTGGCAGGGAGTTGCTCGCCGTCTACCTAGCTGTTCGGCCCTTCAGGCACGCATTAGAGGGTCATCCATTTAAGGCGTTCGTAGATCACAAGCCGCTGTTATACGCGTTGTATTCAGCCTATGATCGGTATTTGCAACGCGAAGTCAGCTTCTTAGACTTTTGTTTCACAGTCCACTGTGAACGTATGACGTCTCCGGGGCAAACAACTATGCCGCTGATGCGCTTTCTCGCACACATCAGCTTCGTTTGTCCCCAACACCGACCATCGACCTCGATGCGACGACGCAGGCCCAAGTAATGGATCCTGATATCGAAAATATTCTACGAGACAGTTCCTTAAACTTAACGGTTGTACCTATCACAGGGTCACAGAATACATTTCTTTGTGACGTATCGCGAGGTCTTCCAAGGCCGTGGTCACTGCAGATCACCGTTATCCCACACTTCTGGCCTTCCACACCCTCGCCCACCCGAGTGTAGCTGCTTCAGTGAAGCTAGTGACCGAGTGCTTTTTGTGCTTCAACGTTAAACGTGACGTGCGCCGGTGATGTCGCGCCTGCTGTCCATGCCAAAGAGTAAAAGTCCATTGCCATACCAAAGTTTCATTGGCTGGGTTCCACGAATCCGAGACACGTTTTCGCCACGTGCATGTTGATCTCGTGGGACCTCTCTCGACATCTCACGGTCACGTCTACATGCTCACCTGTGAAGACTACTTTACTCGCTGGCCACGGGCAATTCTAATCTCTGTCCTACGTCAGAAGATGCAGCGAAGGCCTTCTTGGTCGGTTGGGTCAGTATATTTGGTGGTTCCGCTGTAGTGACCGCCAGCCGTGGCTCTCTCAAATTTGATTGAAAAAAACATGGTCGTTACCATATCAGAACAAGTACCTACCACCCACAAGCTAACGGTCTGGTGGAAAGAATTCACCGCGAACCCAAAGCCCCTCTGCGAGCCGGGGTCAACCGGCTTTGGAGCGAAATACTACTGTTAGCTCTTTCAAGACTTTGCAGTTCTTTTACAAAAGAAATACGCACTACACCAAACGAGCTTGTGTTTGGTTGCACGCTTCGCCTCTCCGGAGAGCTGGTGGCTCCGTCGAGATCCACGCACTTCAAGTATGGTGACTATGCAAAACGTCTCGCACAGCACATGCGAACACTTCATTCCAGTCCATCACGGGACCGACGATCTTCGGGCCACATTCTAACCTCATTCATTACTTCAACTCACGTTTTCGTGAGCGCTGACGGTGTTTCGCGTGGTAAGACGCGGTCCCAAAACCTTCATTTTGGACGTTGCCAGCCGACAGGACATGGTGTCTGTCAATCGCATCAAACCTGCCACTGTGGAATGCGGATTGAACGACGGACTCCTCATCTCATGAGTCTCACCATTCAGGTCGAGTCCGGCCACTACCAGCGGTGCCCGTGGAGAATTCTGGTGGAGCCGAAGCCACAGCGTCACCAATCGCACCAGCAGTACCGGATATGCGAACCAGCCGTGCTTAACGGGATAACACGCGTATCGTGATAATTTTTGCGCTGATGGACATATCGCTTCCATGTTGCACGACAAAGACAGCACCGAATGCTGTTGTATGTTCGCCACAAAGTCAAACATCCACGGGCGCTCACGATCACCCTTTCCACAAGTGTTTTTGCTTTCCTCTCTATCAGAAGAATCCCTAGGACCAAGGTGGCTCCACTGACTCCAGCGCGACAACGATTGTTCCCGTAGTCGACGTCATGCACACACCGGAAGATGAAGAGAACCCGAGGTCAGACACTCGTCTTCAGCCCCTTCTGGCGAATATTCTTGACGAGCATGAGACTCACGGGTGTAGGACGCGGTCAGATCCATCGTTCTGACCGACGCACATGGGGCGGGCAGCTCGGCTGTAGTGATTTTCGGGCACAGCTAGGCCGGGCGATCACACCTCCTGCGTTCAGATCCTAATCGCGTTTTTCAGGTTGGGTGTACGGCGCACGGTCAGCTTCCAACAACTAACACCCACGGGACGGCAAATTTTCCCATTGGCGATCGGTGCCAAGGCCCCAAGACATCCGATAGTCTTCGGCCTTTCCTGTGTGGTCCCATTCGTAGCCCTTCTCCAACGGTCTTCTAGGAGGAGGCTCCCATAGCGGTAAACGGATCTGTTTCTCCGGATAGCTTGTTTAACCGAACGTTGACCACACAGTGCTGTAGCCATCTGCCCGTTGCTCACGCAAGCTCCTCTCGCACGCTCCTATTAAAATATATTCAATCTTCTACCACTTCCGACTGTCTCTTCGTTTTAACGGTCGAGTGTCATGGTTGCCTGCATTGCGATCGTACAGAGCCGAGTAAGGATGACGCACAAGTGGTCATAAACGGTTAAGGGCAAGCAAACGCAATACGAGATTCGTAATAAGACAACCATTCTTACAGAACTCAGCGGAAATGAAATGACCTGAAGTGTAGTCAACTGAAATGATCTGAGTAGAATGGAACTGAACTGAACTTTCTCAAACTGAACTCAATTGATACGAGCTGAGCTGAGCTGAATTTAAGGGAAATGAAATTCCGCTGAACTGAACTGAAATGAACTGGACTAAATCGAACTAAGCTGAAGTGAAGGGAAATGAACTGAACAGAACTTAAATTAATTGAACTCAGCTGACTTGACTTCAGCTGAAATGAACAGAACGGAGGTGAACTGAACGGAACTGAACTTTCGCTAAACTGTAACGTATGGAACTGAAGTGAACGAAACTGAAGATTCGCCGATATATACTGAACTGGACTGAGCTAAACTGAAATGAACTGAACTAAAGTGAATCAAAATTACTTTTCCTTGAAATGACGTCAAATGAACCGTAAATAAAAAAAACAGAATTGAACATTCGCTTAAATGAGATTTCGCTGAAGTGAACTGAACTAAACGGAACTAAACATTTGCTGAACTGAACTAATCTGAACTGAGCAGAATATTTTGTTGATGTGAACTGAAATCAATTGAACTGATGTGAACTGAACTGAACTAAACTGATCTGCTCTGAATTGAAGAAAACTGAACTGAGATGGACTGAATCGAAGTGAACTAAACTGGACCGAACTGAACAGACCTGAACTTAACTGAAACAGCGCTGAACTGAAATGAACTGAACTTAGCTGAACTATAGTTTCACTGAACTGAATTTAACTGAACTAAACTTTAGTGGAACATAACTGTCTTGAACAGAACCGAAATGAATTGAATAGAACTGAACTGAACTGAACTGAAGTGAGTTTCTCTGAACTGTACTGAAATGAACAGAACTGAACTGAACATTCGGTGAACCGAACTTAAAGTTTACCAGAACTGAACTTAACTGAACAGATCTTAATTTAACTGCGCTTTCGTCGTACGGGAAATCAGCTGAAAAAGAAATAAAATGAACTTAACGTCACTGAGGTGAGCTGAAGTGAAATGAACTGAAATGAACGGAGCTGAAGGAAATGGAACTGAATCGAACTGAGTTTAACTGAACTGAACCGAGGTGAACTGAACAGAACAGAACTGAATATTCGCTGAACAGTACTGAACCGTTTTGAACTGACCTGTATTGATACTTCGCTGCACTGATGTGAACTAAACTTAAAATAAACATCGCTGAACTGTACTGATAAGGACAGAAATAAACTGAACCTTCGATGAACTGAGCTGAACTTAAATAAAATTTATTTGAAATAAACAGAACAGAACTGAACCGAAATGCATTGCACTGTGCGGAAATGAACTGAACTGAAAATTCGTTGGATTAAAGTTTCGCTGAGTTGAATTGAATCGAATTAAAATTTCGTTGAACAGAACTGATTTGGACTGTACTGGAATGAGTTGAACTGAACCAAATATTCGGTGAACTGAACTGAACTGCAGTGTACTGAGCTGAAAGTAACTGAACTTTAGTTAACTGAATTGAACTTTTGCGGAAATGAACTGAAATTAAGTGTACTGAACTGAACCGAACCGAAATGAACGGATTGAAACATTCGCTGAACTGAAATGAAAGTTGACTAACTGAACTAAAGTGAAGTTTTGCTGAACTGAAAGAATCTAAACAGAACTGAACTGAATTTAACTCGCTGAAAGGAACCGAATCGATAAAGAGATTCGATGAAATTTCGCTTAACTAAAGTGAACAGAACTGAACTAAAATGGGCTGAACTTAAATGAACCGAAATGGGCTCAGACAAGCTGAACTGAAATGAGCTGAGCTCGACTAAACTGAAATTTCGCTGAACTTATCGGAACCGAACTAACCGGAAATTCCACAGATTTGTACTGATCTGAACATAATCGAATTTTCTCCGAAATGATTTGTACTGAAGTTAACTGAACTTAAAAGAATCAGAACTGAACTGAACTGAACATTCGCTGGACTGATAGGAACTGAATGGAACTCAACGTCATTGCACGGAAAGGAAATGAAGTGTACTGAACTTGGGCTGAGCTCAACTAAAATGAAATGAACATTCGCTGAAATGAGGGGAATTGAACTGAACTGAACTGAAATTTCGCTGAACTTAGCTGACCTGAAATGAAATGAACTGACATAAACTGCACTGAAACTTCGCGGTAATGGATTCACCCGAACTGGAGAGAATCTGCAGTGAATTCACCTGAACTGAATTGAACATTCACGGAAACGAACTGAAAATTCGCTGAGCTGAAAAGAACGTTCACTGACTTGCACTGAAAAGAAATGAAATTTCGCTGAACTGAACTCAACTGAATAAATCATTCTCAGAACTTAGGCGAACTGAAATGAACTGATCTGAACGGAAGTGAAATTATCTGAACTGAAATGAAGTAAGCATAAATAAACTGAACACCCGCCGGGAATTCAGATGAAATAAGCTGAACTGAAATGAAATGAACTGAATTGAATAGATCATCCGTTGACCTGAGCTGAACTGAACTGAACTAACCTGGACTGAAATCTATCTGAAGTGAAATGTACTGAACTGAAAAGAAATGATCTGAATTTTCGCGCAAATGATCTGAAATAAAATGAGCTGAACTTAAAAGAAACAAAAGAGATGAACTGAACGTTCGCTGAAATGAAGTCAAATGAATTAAAGTGAAATGGCATGAACTGAACCTTACTGTAACTAACTGGCGTGAACTGAACTGACCTGTCTTGCAGTGATCAGAACTGAACTGTACTAAACTAAAATGAAGTGAAAGTACTGAACTAAATGAACTGAACAATAATGAACTGAACTGACCTGAAGGTTTGCTGAAATGAACTGAAGTGAACTTAAAAGAACTTAGATTTACTAAACTGGACGTATTAATTTGGACTTAATATTCTCTGAACTCAAATAACATGAACTGTATTGAAATTAAATGAACTAAACTGAGTATTAGCTGACCTGAGACTAAATGAACTCAAATTAACTCAATGGAACTGAACTGATATGATCCTAACCGTGCTGGACGAAAATCTTACCGATCTGAAATGCAATGAACTGAAGTAAAAATAACATAAGTGAACATTCTCCGAACTAATAGGACTGAATTGACCTGAATTGAGCTTCACTGGAATTAACTAATCTGAATGAAACTGTAAGTATATGCACTGAACCCAACTGAAATAAAATGGATATTAACTGAAATGTACTGAAATGAACTGATCTGAAATGATCCAATTTGAACTGAATTGATCAGAAAGGAACTAGAACGAACTGTAATGGACTGAACTCAGCTGAACTAAGCTGAACCGAAATGATCTGAAATGAACTGAATTGGATTGATTTGAACTGGACTGAAATTAATTATGCGTGCTCTAAAATGAACTGAACTGAAATCCATTGAACTGAATTAACTGAAGATTAGCAGAAATGAAGTGATCGGTATTGAAGTGTAATGAACTGAACTTAAAGGACTGCAATGAACGGCACTGACATTTATCTGAACAGTAATGGACTGATTTGTAGTGATTTGTACTGAAATTGGCTGAACCGAGAAATCACCGATCTGAGCTAAAATTCAGTGATCTGGAGCGAAACGAACCGGACTGAACTAAACTGAAATGAAATGAACTGAAATCAATTGAACTGAACTGAAGTGAACTGACGTGAACTGAACTTTCGATGAACTTTAATGAAATGAAGTTAACTAAACTGGACTGAACTGATATGCAGCGAAAGAAAGTGAACCAAAATGAAGTGAACTGAACCGAACTCAACTCAACTGAAATCAACTGTACTGGCGCTTAAACGAACTGAACTGAAATTTACTGAAATTAAATTAACTGAAAATTCGCCGAAATGAACTGAACTGAATCGAGATGAACTGAACTGGAATGAAATGAACTGAATGGACTTGAACATTCCCTTAACTGAACGGAAGTGTATTGAATATTCGCAGAAATTACATTATGTAAAATGAAGTGAACTGAAATTATTTAAAAGTGATTTCGCCGTTCGTACCCGAATTGCACTGAGCTGATCTGAATTGGATTGAATTGAACATAAGTGAAGAAAATTAAATGAACTTAACGTTCGCCGAGATGTAATAAAACCAAGTGAACCAATTTGATCTGACCTGAACTGAAATCAGCCGAACTCATTTGAACTGTGCATACTTGACAGGAAGTTTCTCCGACATGAGCAGAAATGCATTGAAATGACCTAAAATCAAGTAAACTGGAGTGAAAATATTTGCAAAAGAACTAAACAATCACTGAACTGAATTGAACTGAGGTGAAATTCCACTGGACTGGACAGAAATTCAATGGTTTGAACTGCAATGAATTGATGTGAATTGAATTATTTTGAATTGAGGTGAACCAACCGAAACTAAAGTAAACTGAAATATTATGAACTGAACCGGTCTGAACTCAGCTTGCCGGAAGTTTCACTAAAATGAAATGAAGTGGCAAAAAGTGGCATGAAATGAACTGAATTGACCTGAACACAACCTAAACGGGATTTTGCCGATCAGAAAAGGATTGCTAAGCAAAGAACAATATTAACTGAACTGAATGTAAATGAACTGAACTGAACTGAACTAGAATGAGAATTCGTTGAAATGAACTGAAATTAAGTGAACTCAATATTCGCCTATCAGAGATGAAGTGTAATGAACCGAACTAAACTGAAAAGAACAACGATTTGGCGATCTGAAATGAAATGCACTGAAATGAACTAAAGCGATCTGAACTGAGCTTTCGCTAAACCGAAGTAAAAGAAATAAAACGAACTTAACTTAAGTGATCTCAGATGAACTGTAAGGATCTGATGCTAACTTAGGGAAACTGAAGTAAGTTAAATTGAACTGAAGTGAAGTGAACGGAACGGAAATTTCATGAACCTGAAAGCACTGGTCTGAACTGAATGAAATTGAATTGAAGAGAGATGAAGTGAACCTAACTAATCTAAACTAAACTGAGAGGAACTGAATCAAATTTCTCTGATATGAAATGAAATGACGTGAACTGAACTGACCCGACCAGAACTGAACTGGATTGATTTGAACTGAACTGAACTTTAGCTGAAGTGATCTAAACGGAATTGAACTGAGTTGAACTGAACACAGTTGAAAGAAATTTCGTAGACTTGAAAAGAAATGCAGTGAAATGAACAAAACTGGACTAAACTGAAATAAACTAAACGGAGCTAGTAAGAACTGAAGTAAACTGCACTGAAGTGATGTGAACTAAACTGAACTGAATTGAAATGAACTGTACGTCCGTTTGGGTGCAGTAAAATGAAGTGAACTGAATTGGCTGAAATCAACTGAAATGAATTAAACCTGACACATGTGAAAGGAGTTTACAGCCATTTGACTTGAAATGCACAAAAATGAACTGAACTGATCTTATCTGAAAATAACTGAACGGAAGTGAACTGAACTGAATTGTACTGAACTAAACGGAACTTAACTGAAAGGTTGCTGAAATGCTCTGAACTGAACTGAACTCACCTGATGGAAAATGAGTTGAGCGCTCGCTGATATGAAATGAAATGAAGTAAGTTGAAATAACCTAGACATAACTGAACGGATTTGAATTTGGCTGAACTGAACTGCAGCTGAGCTGATCTAAACGGCATTGAACTGAAATGAACTGAACTTAAATGAAATAAAATTTCGCCGATCTCAACCGAAATACACTGAAATGAAATAAACTGAACTGTCCCGCACTAAAGTGAACCGAACAGAAATGCACTGAAATGAAATTCCGCTGAAATGAACTGAACTGCAATTTACTGGCCTTAACTACGTTCAGCTTATCTAAATTAAACTAAACCGAATTGAACAAAGCGGAAGTAAAATTTCGCCGATGTGAACAGAAATCCAACGTAATGAACAGAGCTGGGATGAAGTGAAATGAACCAAACCGAACTGAACTGAAATGAACTATGGTGGACTGAACTGAAATGTATTGAACCGAAGTGAAGCAAAATAACCTGGTTTGAACAGGACTGCATTGAAAGTTTGCTGAAATGCAATGAAATCAATGAATGAATTGAAATGAACTGAACTGAAATGAACTGAAATGAATTGGACTGAACTGAACTCAACTGAGCCGAACTGAAAAGAAATGAACTGAACGTTCGCTATTATAAAATGAAATGGAGTGAAGTGAACTGGCTGGATCATAACTGACCTGAACTGAATCGAACTGGGCTGAACCTTTCGTTTAACTAAAATTAAAAGAACTGAAATGAAATTACGCTGAAGTGAACCGAACTAAACTGAACCTTCGCCGAAATGTGACGTATTTTCGGTGAACTCAGAAGAAAATTGGCTGAACTAAACTGAATTGATCTAAAATAAAGTGAAATGAAGTGAACTGAAAGGACCTAAAATGTACTGAACTGAAGTGAACTGAACCGAACTGAATTGAAGGATCACTGAAATGTCATATATTTTCGGTGAACACATGGGATATTTCGGCGACTTGGACTAAACTGAACTGAACTGAAAGGAGCAGAACTAAAGTGATCAGAAATTAACTCATCTGACCTGAGCTAAACTGAAATTTCGCTGAAATGAACAGATCCGAACAGAAATGAACGGCGTTAAAGTGAACTGAACTTCACCGAAGTGAGCGGGTTTTAACGGAACTGAAGTAAACTGAAGTTATTACCAGATCCAGATGACATAAGGAGTGCATCGGAAAATCGATGTACCATGTGTCGATTTTTTATTGCAAAACTTGCCTTGAGAAATACTACTCATGGTAGTCGAAAGGTTGGCGCATTATATCAACCAACAACGCTGTGTTATTAATATTATATCGTTCACAATATAAAATGAAGTTACCTTATATGAAGTCTACTGAATTGAACTGGACTGATCCGGACTATACCGAATCGAAATGAACTGAACCGAAGTGAACTGACTAGAAACCTGCTGAATTAAGGTGAATGAATCTGTACCAAACTGAACTGAAATGAACTGTACTGAATCTTCGGTGAACTGAGTGGAATTTTCGCTGAAGTAACTTGTGCGGCGCTAAATTGATAGGAATAGAAGTGAACTTAACTGAACAAAACTAAAGATGAAGTGAGTTGAACTGTCTTGAGCTGTCCAGAACGAACTTTGGCTTAAGTGATCTCAACTCAACTAAAATGAACCTTCGTTGAAGTGAACCGAACTGAACGGAACTAACCTGAAATGAACTGAGATGTAGCGGAAATTATCTTTCGTTCACGTGACATGAGTTTAGCCGCACAGAACTTTCGACGAAACCACCTGAACTGATGTGAACTGAATTGAACAGACCTGAACGAATATCCGATGAATTAAACTGACCTGAACATAACCGAATTGAATGTTCACAGAACTGTATTAAACTGAACTGATCTTAACTGAACTTTCGCTTAACTGACATGAACTAAACGGGACAGAGCTGAAAAGAACTGATGTGAACTGAACTGAAATGAAGTGAAATGAAGAGAAAAGAAATTTCACTGAACTGAAGTGATCTGAAATGAAATTTAGATGCCGTGGCGTTTCTCCGAACTGAGATTGTGTTAACGGAAGATTCGCTGAAATGAGACAAAGTATACTGAACTGAACTGAGTTGAACGAACTTTGGTTGAAGTTAATTAAACTGAAATGAACCAGACGGATCATTTGCTGAAACGACCTGAACCGAAGTGAGCTGAGCAGCAGGACGCGTTCGACGAATGCAACTGCAATGAAGTGAACGGAAATTTCACTGGTCGGGACATAAATGATAAGAAGTGAACTGAAGTGAACTGATCTGAACTAAACTGAAGGGAATTGAACTTAACTGAACTGCGGTGAACTGAGCTGATTCCTCGATGAACTGAACTTACTTGAACCGAACGAATCAAATGAGCTTCTACTAAGAAAAAAATTAGGAGCGCACTAATATAGAGGTGGTTAGATAGAAGAATACTGGGTACGCGTAGGTGAAAATCGGCAATAACCGCAAATCTGTCGTGTGTTTCCACGGAAATTTTGTACATCCATCCGTATCAGAAAGTTACTAGTGAGATGAAATGAACATTCGCTCAAATGAACTGAACTGAACTAAACATTCGCTCAACTGTGGTTTCGTAAAGTGAAATGTATTGAACTGAACTGAACTGAACTGCACTGAACTGAACTGAACTGAACTTTCGCTAAAATTTTGCTGAAGTGAAGTGAAGTGAAGTGAAGTGAAGTGAAGTGAAGTGAAGTGAATTGACCACTCCCTGCACTGAAATTAACTGAACATTCGAAAATGAATTGAAAGTTCGCTGAACTGAACTGATTTTAGCTTAACAGAACTCAACATTCTATCGTCGGTATTGAAATTTCCCTGAACCTAAATGAAATTTTGTTGAAATTTCTTTGAATCGACCTTAACAGAACATTTGGTGTTCTGAACAGAAATCTTGATGAAATGAACTGAACTCAACGTAGCAGAACTGAGCTTCAATATACTGAGCCGCCGTTTGCTTGATCTGAAATAATATGACTTGGAGTTTCACTGAACTGAACTGAACTGAACTGAACTTGTGTTTGCTGAAATAAATTTTCATATCTGAACTGAAGTTTAGCTGACGTAAGTTGAAGTGAAATGAACTGAAATGAAATTGGCTGAACTGAACTAAACTGTACTGAACTTGAATTTACTGAACTGAATTTTCATATAACTCATCATATCTGAACTGAAGTGAGGTCGATTGAAATGAAGAGAACTTTATCTGAAGGGAAATTAAATAACCGGAAATGAACGGATCCACGAATGAAGCGAAATGAAATGAACTGAACTGAACTGAATATTTGCCTAATTGAAATGAACTGAAGCTTAGTGAACACTCGCTAGAATGAAATGATCCGAACTGAACTGAACTGAACTGAACTGAACTGCATTTACATTGAACTGACCTGAAATGAAATTAACTGAAATAAGCTGAAATGAACACAAAATTCGATGCTCGGTATTGATCTTTCGCTGAAAGTTCGCTGTACTGAACTGGACTAAAGTGAACTGAAGTGAAGCGAACTGAATTGAATAGAAATGAGCTGAAGTGGAACTTCGATGAACTGCATTCAAGGAAAATTTCGTTGGACGGAAATGAAACGAAATGAACTGAACTGAAATTAACATTCACTAAACCGAATTTTGCATAAATAGACTGAACTAAAGTGAAGTGATCTGAACAAAGTAAAATTCTGCTGAACTGAAATTTGCTGAAGTAAACTCAACGGAACGTTCGTTGGACTGATCTGAATCGAAAGGAAATGAGCTTAAGTGAAACGAACTGAACTAGAATTTCGCTCAACCGCACTCAGATGTTCTCTCCATCAAATGATTTGAAATTCTGCCGAACTGAAACGAACCGAAATTTTTTAAAAATGAACTGAAATGAAAAGAAACTGAACTGAACTGAGATGAAATAAAGGGAACTAAAGTGAACTGAATTTTCGCTGAACCAAACGAAATCGAGCTGAACTGAAGTAAATCTCGGTGAACTGAAACGTCGCTGAACTGAACTGACCTGTGATGGCCTGAAGTGCAATTACTGAAGTGACCTTTCACTGACTAAAATGATATGACCTGAAGTTTCGCCGAATTGAAGTTATGTGAACTGAATTCCACTGAAGTGAACCGAACTAAACTTTCTTTCCACTGAACTGAACTGAACTTTCGCTCAACTAAACATGATCGGAACTGAACATTATCGGATGTGAACTTTCGCTGAACTAAACTGCCCTTTCGAGCAACTGGACTTTCGCTCACGTGAACTGAAATTTCTGTGAACTGAATTGAACTTGAATTTACTGCACTGACGTTTCCTTGGTCAAAATTTAATTGAACTTAATTTCCGCTGAATCGAAGTAAAGTGAACATAACGGCCCTAAATACACTTTCTCGGATAGGAACTGAGATGAACTGCTTCAGCTAAATTGATCTTCACTCGAATGTGCTGAGCTTACGTTGAAATGGTTTAATCTGCAAATGAGCTGAAACGAATTGAAATAAACTGTATTGAACTGAACTGATCTTTGGAGGAATGGATCGGATGTTCCACTGAACTGAACGTTCTCTCAGCCCAACTCAAACAATCTTTTGATCTAATGATCTGAAATTTCGCTGAAATGAACTGATCTGAATCTTCGCTGAGCTGAACGGAACTGACTATTCGATGAACTGTAATAAATTGTCGCATACTGATGCAAACTCGAATTTGCTGGCCTGACATTTCTCTGAACAATTTCAATTCCGCAATAATGATCAACCAGAAATTATCTGAACTGAACTGAAATTCACTTGACTAAGGTGATAATAAGCTGAAATGAACTGGATTGAAATATCGCTGAACTGAACTGCACCGTACTGAAATGAACTGAATTAAACGGAGCTGAACTGAACTAAACTGGACCGAACATCCTTGAAATTGAATTGAAATGAACTGGACTGAAATGATAAGCAGTAATATGAACTGAAATTTTCCTGTTAATTAATGAACTGGAACGAACTGAACTTTCGCTCAACTGGACCTTCACCTAAATGAACTGAAAATTGAATGAACTGAACTGAACTGAACTGAATTTTCGCTGAACTGAATTGAAGTAAATTTAACGGACCTAAATTCACTTTCGCGGATTGGAACTGAGATAAACTGGCTTCAACTGTATTGATCTCCACTTGACTGGGCTTATCTTATGCTGAGATGGTTTGAATTGGCATCCAGCTGAAATGAACTGAATTGAACTGAATTTTACTTTTTCTGAAATTATCTGCACTGGTCCGAAATGAAATTTCCCTGAAACGAAATGAACTTAAACGAACTGAAATTTTGCCCAAATTAAATGAACTGAACTATAAATCTGATGGCTTGGACTGAACTGCGCGGACCTAAAGTGAACTGGACTGGCCTGAACAAAATTGTACTGTGCTGAACATTCGCTGAACTGAATTGAACAGTCATATCAGTTGGCATATTTCCTGGGTTTTCGTTTTCCATCTGGATCTAATCCAAATACACGTTGGTCATATTCAGTTCTCTGAATCAGAGCTATCATGTCACTCAAATAGGTTTTTAGGCTGTTGGTCGGCCTCAGTGTCCTCGAGCTAGAGGAAGGTTAACTCCACGAAGTTTAGCAACGTTACTCATACCTGTGGTGAGTCTACCTGCACATCATGTGACAGTTCGACATAGTCTCACTACCGCCTACAGTCGCCAGTTTACCGTCAGTTTCGTGTTAACGAACAAACGAGAACAGCAAACATTCGGATGTTGTTACTGTACCAAAGATTTTCTGCCACTGATACACCTGTGTAGGTAGTAATTACGTATGACTTGTGAATAAACCATGGCGTTATTTCTGGTTGCCGTGGTCTTCTTGTTATCTTCGGTGGCGTGGGCCTGGTTTGGGATTAATTCAGTGCATACTTTTAGTTTCGCAGCTTACTACGATAGATAACGGCTTGCGTTGCAGTTTTGCACCTCATTATTATTACAACGTCCTAGGATGCACCGTAATCTTCTGGATTTGAATAACGATTTTACTTTCCTTTGCGGATTCATGTGCCCTGCGACGATGGCGATGAAAGGAACTCTCTGTGAAGGTCTCCAGATCCCGTAGCTTTCGCGGAGTGGCAGGCCCCAGACCGACTTTCAACGATCGTACCAAGTTCTTTGCCGTGCTTTTCGATGATCAGTGACCGGGTGCTGAAGGGATATACCGATATCCAATGCGGTTGGGCCAGCATTTCAGTTCACCTGCGCACAACTGGGATTCGTTGACAGTGACGAAAATGTTCGGGATCAGTTTATGACTGAAACATTTCCTCGACTGTAGAGTTAGAAGCTTATAGGTGGTGTGCGCCAGGAGTAATAAGGTGCTTTGCTGCTATCGAGTACCTCAATACATATGTCCCTTATCCTTCCAGGTACTTCTGTTAAGCATTTCAGACAAGTCGCTGTCTACGGGGATAAAATATCGATTCACGATTGTCATGGAAGATCCAAAAATAGGTGGCAGTCGCGTTAATTATCGCAGGGAGTGGAACGCGCGCGGTCTACTAAATTAACAACAGGTTTGCGGAAACGTCACACGTGGGTTTGATATCAAAAGTTAACACGAAGAATTTGAGGTGTCCCTTACGGGACGTGATTGTCGGTTTTCTATTACCAGTTAGACCTAACTCTTCAAAATGATTGAAATTCCTAAGGGATACTAATCAGATATTGAATTCGGAGCTTCATGGGAATATTGCGAGCAGCTGAGATATCCGACTATTTCGCACATCAAGACCAGAAATTGGTTGGTTGATCATATCAAAACTTTTGTGTGAACCAGTAGTATTACTTAACATGCATGCATTCTGAGCAGTTACTGGCTCGTTAATTCCTAGCAGGGATAATGTATGCTGAATCACTTCATGTCTTACTGTCCCGGGTTGCTAGTAGGTCCGATTAATCTATACATTTAAGCTTGTCGAACCAGATAGCATATTCGTGTTGTTCGTTCAGTTTGACATATTTGAAGCATCGTTTACGTCTCGTTGAATCAGCGAGTGAACAAAGATGAGGTTCGTCTTAGTGTGTTTGTTGATAGTCTCCCTCTTACGGAAGACTTCTCTATTTACCACTTCCGACCTATGTGCTGCGTAAGTGACTCTTCAGTCTGGCTATGACTTCACGTAAGTTTGCTGGGAAGTTAGTCTGCGTTTTGGTTTTAGCTGGCGCTTGGTGACGTCCATGCTGAGACCCAAGATGTAAGGATTACCGTGGGTTAGAAGTGCAGAAAGATTTGTCTCAGAGGGGAAACCACTGTCACGCAAACTACGTTCAAATGAGGAATATGTATAGAGTTTGGAAATTTGTCGCTGTATTTGAATGGTTCTCATTCCTCACAAATGAGAAGTAAAAACTCCCGAAATATGTATGGTGAAGTGAACATTTTTGTATTTTCGTTTATCCTTTCCTCTCGTCCTATGGTAACTCTTTAAATAGTTTTTTGATGTCATTACTTTACCAGTGTGCTTCATTGGAAACCGAAGAGTTAATCATTGACAGACTAATGTAGATTGTCTCCTACCAGGAAGTGAACTGAAAGTTGCAAGTTCCTCATATTCACTGTGATTCATTTCGTTTTTTCACGCTTCTTGCTTCTCATCTTTTTTAAACAAAGCCTGATCATTGTGACTACAGGTGACACATTAATCTGGACCTGAAAAATTGCGGAATCAGGCAGTTTTTTGGTCATTGCAGGGCACCTTCAGAATTCCGATGAGATGAGTATCAGTATTTCAACCTTAAGTCAACGATGAGAGGTAAAAACGTGAAAGCCTTCGTTTTTTTGGTTTTAATCACATGTGCACATGGATAACGTAATAACCATGTGGAAACTAGTCAACCACTGTTTTTTAGGTTTCCTTCCATTATTTCCATACAAATACTTTTGAAACTTATGTTTTGTGTGTTGCTACCCGTTATGACCAAAGGAGAAAGTAGATGCGGTATAAAGGATACATGCACGCACAGTACGAGCCACATATAAACTTGTCAAATGTCAATACCTAACATATCATGTTTTCTGCAACCCTTTAGTTCTAACCCGTGGTTTCAATCGTTTAATTTACACAAGCTTTCAAGGCAGTCATCAACTAAGTCAGATCAGTTGTGCTAGCCATTAACCTTGTACTGTTGCGCCGTATTGCTAGATAGAACCAACCGGATGGAACCTTAACCCCCTACGGTAGTCAAGGGTGCTGAGAACCTTTTTGGTGCGCGGTGTTACTATTGGGCATTACCTTTTAGGATCTTCTAATGGAGAGATAAACGAACGGGGACCCTAGGGGTTAGCGCGTGACAAAACGTGATTATAAATAAAAAAGCACACAAAATGTACCTGTTTGAGAGTGGATGCCGTCTGAAATTTAATTATCCTGTTAGAGAATATCGGAGTAATGTCGACTATCCGGTTGGTCGTCTAATGGTTCAATCAACCATTTAGGAAAGAGAAAATTAAAGATAATTACTCGGCACTAACTGGGGACTCACAGATATATAGCATTCTTGTCAGAACACTCGTCGAGCTTTTGTTAAGTTATTCGATACCTTATTAACTTGTTGTATGAGAGTAACTCCGTCTAGTCATTTTTAATGCAAATCAGCTTACTGATGTCGGTCCTTAGGGAAACGACAGTATTTTCTATTGAGATGGAAGCTTTTGGTGACGATGGATAAATATAAACATGCTTCGATTGCTGTGTAGCATACATTGGGTCACACTTCTCTTAGCAGAATGATATGGACTGAAGAGCCGCAAAAGGTAATTTGTGATTATTTTAACACCTATGGACAAAGCTTCTTCCATTGTGGTATTGACCGAACCTCATTGACGCTCTTGTTTACGGGTTTAGCATTTTAGTGGAGACCGAACTTCAGGTTGTGAACGATAATGCGTCTGAGCAATCGTTTACGAAATTAACGTTATATTCCCCTGCAAAACTGTAATAGTCTAACTCCTTTCCAAATAACCATTCAGGTGAAAGATCGATCGAACGGCAGATTAACTGACTGATCTATCGACTGTCTCTTATCTGGACGAAATCGGAGCAACTAATTAACGACCTGCAATTAGATCATGTAAAACTTCGTACAAGTAGCTGCACTGGGTCTGCCCCCGAGATGTGTGATAGAATTCTAGAAAGGTGTTTTCCGAGATAACCATTTGTTAACGGTTTGGCGGCACCTTGTCACTTGCATTTTTCGAATAAAGAAAAGGCGAATATCCGAAAGAACGACTGGAGCAATGATAAAACGTTGGAAAATTTTAGTCAAGCAGTTGATCGAAAAATTTTATCAACATCCTTTTGTTTTCGAGGGGGAAGGGGTTTGGGTGGATGGGCCATGTCATATGTACCCTGCATTTTGTCACTCTTCAATAGGCAGAAAGTTCGACACATTTTAAACGCCAACTGAAGCAGAAAGAATTGTAAAAGGAACGCGTATTTTGGCCAAGCTTAAACAAAAAATAATGAAACAACTGGGAGTGCATTTGTTGTTTGTCTGAGTTTCGAGGATTAGTATCATGATCTCAGACGTATCTTAAGCTTCCACTCAGAAGAAAATAAGTGAAAGACAGCTGTACATGGTGGGATACTGCTTGTTTGAATCGAATTTCAAGTATTGTTAGTCGTTTCATTGATTTTCCCACTCTCCTTCCTCATTCTCCTTCTCCACCTCCTCTGCTTCATCATCCTCCTCTTCATCCACCGTCGTGAATGCAGTGTCGATTGAATCCGCTTCACTTTGGGCTCTACTTAGACCGATCGAGCGCACCGTGGGAGTTCGATGCAAATCGATAACAGTCTCCAAATTTCGACGCCTTTGCACCCTTTCCATTCGATAGGACTCCGGCTCCAATCGACATCCGGCCTCCAGTTGACGCAACAGGTCAGCATTGGCACTGGAATCTGCTACCAGAATACTTGCAGCCCATGGGTCATCATCCATATATTCTGCAATTCTTAGGCCAATAGGGCCTCGAAGTTGTGGGACAGATGGCCTGATAGTGGACATTTCAGTCTTGTTCTGAGTAGAGCAAAATAGAAGGATGGTTTGGTGATATTATTTAAAGCGGATTCTCGTCCACTCGATCGATTGTAACAAAGTTGAGAGAGACTGCAAAACCAAGTTTTAGTTTAAGCTACTTATAAGTAGCACATATTTGAAAGTGAATAAACACTATCAACTGTTCACAGACCAGGATCGTAGTGACAGCAGGCCGCTGTTTTGTGGCAGACAGCTGACGATTCTCGGTTGCAAACTACAATCTGGAAAAGCGAATTGATAATAATTCAGTGGAACAAAGCAAACCAATCGTGAGACTATGTACGTAACAAGGACCCAGACTCCCGTTTAGGCCATTGTTTGCGTGTTTTGCATGTCAACGATAACTCTTTGTGAGAATATTTTAGACTCCGTCGCGCGGTTTTGAGCAATCATGAAACTCATGCTTTCAAATTAAGAAAATAGGTTGCTGGCTCAGAAATGAGGGCCATCAAGAATAAAGTAAAACGCTGTTATTTTTTGTAATATTAACACTATTCGAACGTAACATGTTGATCTGCTGGCAAAATGGTATGGTAAGTGTCAGCGAGGACTAATACGAAGGTTCAACGGTACAATTTTGAACGCTACCAGATTTTCTGTGAAAAACTTGTATCCATATATGACTCAGCAAACAAACTGAATGTAGCCGAAAATGACATTATATTTTTAAATTGCAATTAATTGAGAGTAACTAAAATGGGAATTGGTTACTAGTGGCTGATTTTCCAATTAACAATTGGTTGTGCAATTCAATCCGTAATTTGTCGTTGATGACAGCGGCAGCACTGTTCGGGCATTTCAATGTGCAAGCTGGGAACCGTGCACATGATGCCGTATATATCAATCAGCCCTTAAAAACTGAAGCTTCGAATCTGAGGTGAACTACTAATCAATATTTGAACAGTATTTTTAACCATCAGAGTTAATTTGAACACCGATTTCGCAAGAAATGAAAGTACGAAAAGAACGGTAGAAAAATTGTTGATGAAGACAGAAAACGAATTTTGCTCGTACACTCAGTGGTCGCATTTTGAGGGACATTTCACAACATCTGGAATCATGACCATGAGTTACGGTAGCCCAGTATTGTCTGCCGGAGAAAGTGGGAAAATTTCACAAAATTCTGTTTACTTTTCACGTAGAGTACAATTCCAATCACTTGGCTAACGATAAAACCCATCGTCCAATGAAATGGTTATGGATACTGCATAGTGTAAGGCCTAAAAAATTTTCTTTAGTTCATTGTTTTTTGTAGAACGCAGCTATCCACAAGGACTAAGTGAAGAAAGTAACACTACTAAAAATGACAGACAGAAACGCGGAAGAATTTCAAAGTGAAAATACAATAAACAAGGAGTGTATTTGATTTAAGAATACAGAACACGTTCGATTTAGTAAAGTGGGTGACAAAATGAAGGTCTGGTCAATGTCGCACATAAAGACTGTTGCAACAACGAAAAAAAACAAACAATGGAGTTGTTTTATTTTGTGTCGAGGTCATTATGCTGAACTGGGCTTATCAACGCCAAGATGAAATGGTTAGCACTAATCGAGTTCGATGAGAATTTTCAATTCGCTTACCAACGGATGAGTATTTGGCTATGACAGTGATGACGCACTGATGAACCATCCGTGTCCAATCACGTCTGCTACCATGATACAAACAAAATCACGCCGTTTCTAACTTAGGTCTGACAAAGAGGAATTACATAAATTTGACGGGGGTAGCTCGGTCGACAATCACTTGTGATATCGCTCAGACCACTTAAGTTATCATTGTGCTGTCTGATTAATAGTCATGGAGCGCACAAAAGAGTTGTACTTTTAGTTTCGCTGCTTATATATATTACCAATAAATGAACAGAAACATATGATTGCTTATTCGGGTAAGTTTGTTATACTTGAATCCATCTATAGTTTCTTGTTAGCTAATGCTACTTGGCAGTGTAATCTGTGTTGTATGCAGCAAACGTGTTATTAAGCGTGCAATAAAAGGAATGAGACTTTGTGTCTGTTTTTGTACCAATTTTGAGTTCAATCTTGTGAACTTTACTGATTCGCCTCAGTTTTGCTTTTAGTAATAAGTTCGACAAATAATCTAAGTTGTGGTCTATTCTCAGATTCTGACTATCAATGAGGATTCATTAGTCATAATCTTTTCGTACAAAGACTTGATACTCGTTTAGTATAGAGTGATTCTTGTGATAACCTTTTGAGTTCTTGCCAAATAACTTTAACCACATTTCTTAATCTCAACAAAGATATTCGTTCACATCCATTGAAATAAAAGACTAAGAAGAATATGTGCTACTAGAACCCACAGAATTTTCCGTTTACCATAATGAACTGTTTTACTCTGCTCGTGGATGAGAGCATACAGATACAAACAAATTGTGGTCCGGTCTGCTTAACTGCTGGTTTAGGATAGTGAGATACAGCTGGGAATCTATTCACAAGTGCTAGGAAATGCAGTCAGTAACTGAATGGAAGAAGCCTGCAGGGAAATAGTTGACCACCTATTTCATTTTACGTCCACGAGTCGAAAAAAGATTCAGTCCCAGTTCACATTTCATAGCCAATAACCTTGCACCAACATGTTCTAGTTTTGGTTGCTGACTCATAAAACCAACTACGCAAAGAAGAAAAAGAGCAAAAGGTGATAAAAAATCAGCTCCAAGCTTATAGGCTGAACAAATAAAAAAAGAGGAAAGATTTCAAGTGCACGAACGATACGGATTACGGCATTGAGCTACATCATTCATTTCTCCAAACAGAGGCTGGGAGGACTTGTGGACCCCAACCGGGTAGGCTGACTGCATCTATACGAGGCAGTCGCCTGATTAAGATTTTCATACTGTTTTGCCATCTCATCCTTGATCCATTCTGCAATCAGTGTCTGCCTCCGAGGACAGCGTGCAGAGAGGCTACAGTTTTTTGGGCATGCGCAATATATGCCCCAACAACCCTAATCTTTTCACCTTAAGTGACTGTTCATAGGGCTCAACCTTATGGCCCAGCACCTCAGGCTTAATCTCCGACTTACCGCAAAATTCCTCTCATTATTACTACAAAGACATCGGAATTCAACGACTGAAGGTCTTCTCATATCTTCTGCTCTCAAAGGCTATGCTTCGAGGCCGTAGAACAGTACGGATCTCACTGTTGCTTCGCGTACTCAAACTTCGATCTTTAAACGGATGCCAGTTCGATGCCACAGGTGTTTCAAGCTGATGAAGGCCGATCGAACCTTCTGTATGTGCGAACATCGTTCATGCAATGTCCGGCCACGTGTTAAATACTGATACTCAGGTAACTAAATCTATCTACCTGAAGCTATTCGTCCCTTGCGACGTCAAGTTTCAGTGTCATGTCATTCTAATCCAGCAAGAGCATTTTGAAATTTGATATAAAATGCGTTCCATACTCAGATGCACTATTTTTCAAACGACTGAGAAAAAATTGCAGCTTACTTGTGTCTTCACTCGGTATCACAACACCGTTTGCATATTCTAAGTAAGTCATTTTCCTGTCTGAACAAGCATCAATTCAAACAATCTAACCTGAGGATATGACTGTTTCAAATGATAAGGTTGAAAATAAATGATAAAAGGGACAACCCAAAAAATTCTGACATTCATGTAGCTGCTACACGAGTCCCGCCAAGCTTGAACACCTAAGTGTACACAGAGATATGAACAAATATTGTCACATTTGAAGTCTCTCATCTGATTTGACGGCCTATTATTTCAAACGTTTGAAAAATCCCACAGAACACATTGAGAACAACACAACGTGACGAACAAGCTCGTTTACAGTTATTCTTACTCATGCCAAAAGATAACATTAAATATGGTCTGGAGATGGTTCAAGAGAAATTGTCGGTTTGCGGTCACATCAGTTCACAACTCTAATAATGTGTCTGTGTGTATGTGTAATTGACATGTGCAGTTCTTCGTATCATGCTTTATCTAAGTGGTTAGCCAGCCGACTGGAACCAGCCAGGGCAATCATTTCTAGACATAGTGTGCGAGATACATTTCATCTCACAGAAACTACTAAGAGCCTACGTCTTGAAGGGAAGCAGATGTTATCACTGAATGTAGGTTCTCTGTTTACGAATGTTCCGATCAGCGAAACTATTAGTTACATTTACGAATGCATTCAAGGTAACAACATCTCCACAGGGATCCCATTGGATGAACTGAAACAGCTACTCTTTGTGTGCACCAAAAATGTTCAATTTCAATTCATTGGTGAAATATACCGGTAAAAGGACGGAGTGGCAATGGGGTCTCCTTTGGGAGCATTGTTTGCTGATATCTTTATGTCCAAACTGGAGAATAATGAACTGCGCTCACCAATCAGGCACTGTACCGTTTACAAACGTTATGTTGATGATATACTGTGTTGTACAGGAACATGCAGACGTAAACCACATGTTACACACGTTTAACGGTGTCCATCCAAACGTACATTTTACACGAGAAAAAGAAGTAGACCATAGTTTAGCATACTTAGATGTGTACATAAGGCGACGGCAGGACGGATCTGCACAACTATCAGTCTATAGAAAGGCAACACGGAACGGACAGTACATTCATTTTCACAGCTTTGTGCCGTTACAAGCGAAGAGGAACCTAATATGCTGTTTAGTTGATAGAGCAAGAAAAATATGTACGGACGAAACAATTGAAAATGAACTTCGTTTCCTGCGGAGCGTATTCGTACAAAATGGATACCCCGAAGGATTCATAAATAAAACTATGGAAAAACACGAAGTAAAACTAAAAGTAGTAGGATCAATGAAGAAACCCGTATACGTTTGTTTGCCTTTCAAAGGTGACACCGAAGCGGAAACTATCCAACGGAGACCGTCAAGTTCAATCAGTGGAACATTCTTCGCTGCACAGTTAAAATTGTATTCACATGTAAACTGATCATGTGCTTTCAACTAAATCACAGACCGCCAGATTCTGCAGCCTCATTCTGTGCGTATTCATTCACCTGCTTCTGTGGGATCAGGTATATTGGCCGCACGACCAGGCGTTTGTCCGATCGCGTTCGAGAACACCTCCCGGCTTGGTTGAGCACAGGAACAATTAAGGCAATCACTAGCGCGGTGTGTTCACACCTTGTCGAGTCAAACCACTCAGTGAACGTGACAAGTGCTTTTCGCACCATCTAAAAAGTTAGGAGCGGACAATCAAGAATTGTCAAGTGTCGCATCTTGAACACAGCCGAAGCCGTATCTATCCGTTTGTGTAACCCCCCTCTATGGGCTCAGAAACAATTTGTCCAGACTCTTAAACTTCCCTGGCCCATTTGTCATTATCCGACAAGTGGTCTACAACCTGATCGTGTGACTAATTGATCAATTACACATACACACAGACGCATTCTTAGAGTTGTGAACTGATGTGACCGCAAACCGACAATTTCTCTTGAACCATCTCCAGACCATATTTAATGTTATCTTTTGGCATGAGTAAGAATAACTGTAAACGAGCTTGTTCGCCACGTTATGTTATTATTCTCAATGCGTATTATTTGTTACCCATGGAATGGAAAGCCTACTGACCGTCATATTCTGGCTTATTTCTAAGTTCATCCGATTTAATACCCATGAATATGGTTTTAAATACTTTTCCATCCTGATCCGTCCTGTTGGTTCTCGGACCGGGAGGGATATAGTTTATCGAGGGATCTCGGTGAATCAGATTTGCAATGAAGTGATATCCAAGCCGCATCGCACATTAGACACAGATAGCGTTTAACATACATAATTATTTCAACGTAATTTGGACATTAGTGCATCTAGGGATTCATGATGCAATTGATTCAGATTAGTTGATGCTATTCCGGCTAACACTATCACCAGAGTGCTTTGCAATCTCACACATTTTTCGTGTATTTCAAACATTGTCAATGACGAAATGAACTGAACGTCAGCAACTGGCACATGACACACACACAATGTACAAGGAGCGATGCGTATTAAAGGAGGGGTTCATCGAAGTTCTTGTAAGTTACTGTTTTGCCGCATGACCTTGAAAAGAGCGTGTCCAGGTTTTCATTTAACAACTGGTAAAACATGATAGCAAGATGTGCAATGTAGACGTTAATAGTCACAAGGAACTAGTCTGGAGGTGAAATAAGCGAATAACTCTTAAGAGGTCAGGTTTCAGTCTTATTTGCTGTTTATAGTGATTTCTATTTTCCAACAATCAGTTTCAGACTGAAATCGGAAGAGTTCTATGGAAATGAAGTCAGTCCAACAATTTCGACTTATTGGATCGCTAAACCTATAAGAATATGCAAGCGGGTGGTGCACAAAGCGGGCCTGGTGCGACCACAAATTTCATGGTGATTTGGTTCCGTTTTTCGCATTTCTCCCTTGCTCTGAGTTTATTGTTTCATTGCCTTTCTGCTTATCTCGATTCGATTTTTCAAATAGATGGATACATAGCAAATAAGAAAAATGGGAATATGTTGATCACCAGTGACTAGGCATTCGACTAAAGAAAAATATGGAAGCAACTGCTTGCCGAAAGTGACTCGATTAAACATAGAAGCCAAACTGCTATTTATTTCAATTATTTAAGCGTAGTTTGTTAAAAATGACTGTTGATTCATCATCGCCAAACGTAGGGAGAATTCGTGATATTACCACAAGTGGCATAAACTACCCCAACTGAAGACATTCGATGACATGCTTCTCAAAGTGCCAAGTCCATTTCACCCTACCTGCTACTCCTTGTCATAAACAGCTGGGCCCTTCAATAGGGTCCCCCAACAAGAGTAAAAATTGTAGAAGAAATCTGATTTCATTTCATGGGATCCATTTCCGAGCAAAAGAATTTAAAAAAAATAAGTGCGCACTATTTTTGTGTTCGTGTTTGTTTTTCTCCCAGTGAGTATGCCGGATCACGCTGGTAAACGAAGGACACTTACTGTTCGTGAAACAAAACAGTGCGCAAAGTTTATCGTGAGGGCCTAAAAAACAAACAACGGAGTAACTTGTTAACTGCGCTCAAATAAAAACTTATAGAAAACTATGTCGGTTGACTGGAGCTGGGAGACGCATGGTACCCGAATACCGGCCAGATAATTGAAAGTTAGGTCAGTTGTGCGAATCTCAGAGAAGCAACTGCCACACACTTTTTGTCCCGGAAATGTTCAGACAATCCTTTTTTGGCGGGGAAATGTCGCAAAATACTCGCTCATCTAACATCTAGTTGTCGTGAATCGCAATACATTACTGGGATGGATTAGCCCCACCTTGCTCCAGGATGGGTTGGTTTTTGAAACGAACATAAATTACCGCGGGATTATGAGGTGTTCGGATTGTCGTGCACCAAAGCGCGGGGGACAATTTGGTTGCCCGTGCAATTGGTGTGTACTTGCACTTGCTTCAAGAGAACGAGGTTGAGAGATTTCCCGTTCTCACGGTCTGCCGTAGATGCGCAGGCTAAATGTGGGAAGAGGGAAGATACGATCAGATGCTATTATTAATATTTACGATTCTAAGTGCTTTTTCCGTATTGATCCTGGGTTTCTTGGCCCAGTCATTTAAAACTATTTGTGCAAGCGTTCCTGGACCATTTGAAGGTAATTTGCACATATGACAATGAAACTAAAACCCCTGAAAAGTACACCGTTATACACGCAGCAATTTATTACACAATAATTGCATTTAGCTGAGTTATTTTCAGCAGTGCACTTTGTGGTATATTTACACATAAGTCAATCCTGCAGTAGTGACGCCACAAAAGCAATGTAAGAAACTAAGCGGCTCTGGTAAGAGGCATTTCAGATGGGCCGGGGCTTGAACGCTGCACTCACGGCAGTTGAGATTGAACTTCAGTTGTGCAGCACCTTCAAAGGTTTCAAAGGTAAGTTGGATGTTGATAAGTAATGATGAATGTTTTCCAAGTGCATTTATGTATGTATTTCCATGTATATATAGACCATATTTAAAAGTGAGTTCCAGTTTTTAATGTAAATGATATAATTTTGCTAACACAACGTCGTTGGTAGGTGTACTACGTCACTGTTTCGACTACCACGGGTAGTCTTTCTCAAAGCATGTTTCGCAATAGAAAGCATTTGATTTGCATGTTAAATCTACCAATAACGCTGTGTTACTAACATCATATCATTCACAATAACACAGCAACACATGGCGCATCGATTTTTCCATACACTCCTTACGTCACTCGGTCCTGATTTTTACAAACTCGTTACCAATCGGATTGCTGTGAGTTTTAGTTTGCTTCAAAACGACAGGTTATGACTTATAACTCACAGTATGCTCTCGGTTCTTTACAAGGATATATATATATATATTTCTACACCGGACAGAAACAAGACGTCCAGTAGGATAAGTTCAAGCGAGTTCACTTATCAAAACTGTTAACGTACAAAGCATCATAGGTTCAGTGTCGAATACCGATTAACTAACCATAATCAATTTTGCACTTCAGTATAATATGCGCGCGTTTTTATGTATGTACGCGTCCGTGTACGCGGCTTCAGTCGTTATCAGGTAACTGATTAAGAAGTGTTTGTCTGAGCCACAAAATCGGTCCTCTTATTTAGTCAACGAAGGACAACCGAGGTTCTAGCCTCGATAGTACCCGTGTCGGGTACTCTTTTCGAGACAGACAGCTACGTGGTATGATTAGCTCGGTCTAAAAAAATCCTATCTGAAAGGGATAGCTTATTATACTTTCTATAACTATGAGTCTTTGGGGCTATGCGATCCGCTTCTTATACTATTCTGACAAGTATTAAATCAATATAAAATGAGAGTAAATTATTGAAGTTGCAAGGATTTATCCACGGGGTGCATGCTTAGACATGATACAAATACCTCCGATCATCTACTTGTATTTCAAGTCATCTTTATGTCTTTTATTATTCTAAGCCATTCCAACTACATGTTGATTAAAATTTTGGCTATCTAAAAATCTAAGTTTTGCGAGAATCAGTATAAAACCAATTAAACTACTTTAAGCTATCTCAATTATTTGCAAAACGCGATTGGAGCCAGTACCAATTGATCTCACTGCTTTAATGATGCCGTAGGTTGGTACAGTTTTAAACTGAAACTTGAAGTAAAAAATACTTGGTTTCTCATAGATAGCTCCTCATTTATTTTAAATACCTGTTCTTTATTATTGTTAATTATACTCTTTTTTCTCATTGACGTCATTTTCAGTAATTCTGTGAGCACGTGACCAATAAAGCAAATTCTAACGGCCTGCGGACAAGGGCCGCTACAAAAATGGCAACATTTAAATGACATCGAACAACTTGATTTACGAGATTGCATTTGCAAAGCAAAATTGACGAACAATAAAAAATCATTCGGTTTTGTGCATATATGTGTGCATTTACGTGGTAGGTTGTTAATGTACTTTATTAGATAAGGTCAACCATGTGATCAAAGAACATTGCTGTCCATTGTAAATGGTGAATCTGGGCTGAAGACCAATCACAAACTACAGATCGAGTAAACAAATTCAGATGGAAATTCTTTCTGGACTGTCTCAACCCTTAAAAAGCTAGTGTCTTTTCAAAGTAGGCAAATCCAATCAGCGCATGATTTCATTTCGAATTGGACACTTAGCGACAGTGTTATGGTTGTCAACTCGGGTTATTCTAACCTTAGAAATGGGGTCCAACCGATAATATTCTCGCGGACACTGTCGTGGCATTTTGACTCGAGAGTCACAGAAGAGAACGGACTTCTGTCCGGGCAATTCTGTATTCATCAGCCTACAGACTTGAATTGAAGTTCGTCTCCACGGGTTTTCTATGGACCCTTCAGTGATTTTGGAAAATTTGTGTTTACCAAATGAATACTCGACAAAAAACCATGTGCTTGATCCTCTCACCTTTCCCTTCATCTCTCGCCTTTCTAGTAACTAATAAAAACAAAATATAAACCAGTCCATTGAAGACGGATTTTCACAGACGGTGTACATGTTAATTCGAACTTTTAAGGGTGATCACGATAGAAACGAGAAGTGGGAAGGGGGAAGGTTAACGACCGCGCTCACCGAAAAGAACGTGTTAATGTCGGGAACGATGCTAATACTCAAAGAAGCAAGTCATAGCATTCAGTGTTTCTAAATGTTAAGTTAGCTCATCTCATTGGTTTCAACTCGAAGGCTTGGAATGCTAGTTCTAAAACCCACGTCGTGGATAGACTACATATACGCCTCCTCCAACCAGTGTCTGGTTCACAGGTCATTTTGAAACTATATGTTTTCCATTCCCCATAAACAATGGTCACATTTTCGAGGTACACCAGAGAATATATCCAAGTGTAGTGCATCAAATGGTCACATTTTAGAAGGACGGTCTACAAACGCGAAGTGTGTTTACCGAACTCACTGACCCCCTAGTAGAGACCGTTTTCAGAAACTGTCAATTTCTGTGTTCACCAGTTATCAGACTAAAGTAAAATCTACCGAGGTTAAACACATGCGTTTATTTCGCAGATATTTAGCACTGTCGCGCGTCTCGTTAGCACAAATTTTCTTCTGATTGAATCTGCTCTGGCTGATAGCAGGCAGAGCATTTTCAAACTACAAACTCGCGAGAGTATGGTGATGTGCGGGCAATATGATGTGACAAGACGCTTAAAGCAGATACTACGGGAGAAAATTGTCGTACAAATTGATAGCAATTATTATGCGTTCGTTATTAATGAAAATACCCAGTCATACGATGTGCAAACAGTTTCAAACTTTTTTTTTACGTACACCACGTATGAGTATGGTGGAAGGCTACGCGTTATAGCCACTAGAGTCCATCGTACGGGAGGTGCGACAGTGAAACGTGGAATGGAATGAAACCATGTGAATTGTCAATGGTCTGGTGTGGTAACGAACAGAGAAATAGCAGATTACCACCTGCGACCAAGTGACCGGAGGACCAGAGATTCGAACCTTCGACCTGTTTAGCCCCCCCAGTGACCGTCACCACAGGTTGCTGCTGTTCTTGTTATTATTACGAATCAATGTACTAATGCTAATGAGTTTCATTTGTGCCACCCTCATCTATCTAATTATCTGTAATTGTATTTGGCTGTTTCTCTGCTGTTTTAACTTTGAAAACAACTACTGACATAAATGCCAGGTGGCACATATATCCGTCCATCTGGATATTATTTGAAGGCAAGAGTGGAAAATATAAACGGAGACTAAAAGATTGGATGGATGTAATAAATTCACACTGGTCGGTTTGTTTCTCCATCTACGTCTTTCCATATTCCATGGATTTTGCTTTCCACTAATCCAGGCCAGGTAAAATTCCTATCCTAAAGTAACCACGGGTTTAGGTCCCAATGGTAGGACCTCATCATTCCCGAGGATTGTTGCTGTGTCTCAGAATGAGGCTTTCATTTCCCCAGTTAACGGTTAACTAAAATTATCTTCTAGTCCCAAATTCTAAGAATTATTCGCTACTGTTTCACTTTTCAAACCTTGCAATTTCAATGTTTTAACCGAATGCTTTCGCCCCATTTTCCTAATCATTTGTAGTCAGAATCAAGTACAACTTGCCTTACCAAAGACTCTAAGTTGCCTCATAAATCCTTCCCCCATTCCCTTTCAGCATGCTTATAAACCTGATAGGTCCATTTCGAGGGTTTTCGTCTTCTTGCTTCTTCACATATGTACGTCATTAGGTGCGTTGTTTAGATCTAAAGGTATTACTTCCGTAGACTTTTAGTTTGGACACTACTCCCTTTTACGGCTCATCTTGCTTCACGAACAGGAAGAACTCGGTGCGAAAGACTGAAGATGAAGATATCAAACCAGTTGGGTGACAATTCAGAAGGGTTCTGGAACTGTTGTTTCTTATTATTTATTTTCTGTCTGCATCAGTTTGCTGACAGACTGTTCCTGTTGTCATATATTTAGGTTCGCCGATGTTGTTGTAGCTTGTCAATCGGTATTTAGAAACTGAAGTTTCTCAGGTTTTTTAAAATTGTTTTTGGTTGCAATTTTGATTTTCGTCATGGCTCAAACTCTGATTTAACCGAATGTTTTGAAATTTCTTTCAATTCTCGATCTGTCCATACAATTCGTTTCTTTTGCGTTGAAAAGGACATACACAATGGTAAATTCCTTTAGATCTTTTGCAATCGTCCTGCCGATAGGCGATTCCGTTACCGCCCGGGTCTCTACCTTATCTGACTTAATGAGGCCTTATCTGACTCGCCCACTTAAATCCCAGGAGCACAGCTATCCTTTTTCTCTCTTACAAAGAACAACACTAAGTGGTCATTACCTTTCTCATTCTAAAGCTATTACAACGCCCATCCACATTCATTAGGGATCTAGTACTTGCGCCAAAGTACGCTGACTGAACTGTCCATAAGTTTCCTCAATCTTCTGTTGTCTTCCATGTGGGATGCCACCCACCTCCAATTTTCCAATTTCACCGTCTAGTCCTCTCTTGTTCCCGAAGCGGATGTCTATGCTCTTGCTAACAATTCAGTTACCCCAACCGGATGTTGAATCTTGACTTTTCAAATGACAATTACCAACTCATGTGGCTGAAACTTCACTTCCTTTCCTTCAATCATTACGTTTATAATGTTTATCATCCTCCAAACAGTGATGACTCCTCAATCTTCAAGAACTGAATATCTGTCTGTTGCACACCCCAGCTGTCCAGTTATTATCTTGGGAGATTTCATTGTTTGCGACTTAGAGTACTTAGCATACCATTCTGAAGTCCCGGTCATGGAGCGTCAAACCGAACAATTTGCTGTAGTTAACACATTTTCCTCAAACTTAAATCCGATCGATCTGGTGATTGCGCTTTTGCTGTCGGACTTACCGTCACGTACATTCCTTCTAACTACATAAACAATTCTATCCGTACCCTAATCTGCCGATCGCATAATTGTTTCATTGTGTCTTCAATTAACCTCATCCTCGACAGCCCTCAGCTATCTACATAATACATTTTTATACCACAGATCAGGCCATTGAGATGACTTCTACTGCTCATTAGCTTCAAGTCAGTGGAATGGTTATTAGTTCACTACGGACGCTTCTGTATCCGTTTCTAGTTTCGCCTACATTATTCTCGAACGTTTTATTTTATGCCTTTTCAAATCAGGCTAATTTGAGTCGCCCGATTATTTCAATCATGTTTTGTGATCGTGCTCAGTGCTGTGCGTTTTACAGTTGGCAACGCACAATAACTTTTACTTTCCACCACTACTATACAGAGAGCCCCAAAACGCTTTGTTCGTTGCCAAACCGAACGTCCACTCTCATACGGCATCGGAATATCCGGATATTTTTATCCCTTGCTAAAGCACTCATCCCTGGGAATTTCGCCTTTTCAATCTCCCTCACATCTAGAATTCCCTTCGTGACCTTGTCTATGAGTCATTTGAAAAAAGTGAAATTCTTTTCCTTCTGGTTTGGATCCATTTTCAATTTTTCCAATTATCGTAGACTTCCGATTTCTTCCTTTCTTACTGTTCTCTTATTTTATCTCATGCTGACATTGCGAAGAGCAGCCAAAGGCCTCGTTCTCTGGACTTTTGCAAACCACCATGTCCGAACGGTATTCCGCTTGTCGTCCCTAAGGCATATGTTGCTGATTTAGTTCCTGATTGACGTGGAGTTTTACATCTTTCTCCCCCACCCGTTAGAATCACCTCAAAGATTTCTTCGTTCTAAACACAATGAGCCCTATGACTCAAAGAACTACCGTCTAATGACCCTCATTAAAGTCATTTAGGAAGTATTCGAAATTGTTATCACTAAAAGGCTTCATTCAGTTCTCGAGAGCAAAGGACCACTGAGCGACTGCCATTATGGATTCTGACAACGTTGTTCTATCTGTGACCTTTGGCAGTTCGTCTTGCACTCCTAGTCGGTGGTACTACGTGACTACACAGAAACATACCTGGTCTCGTTTGAAATCTTCAAGGCCTTTGATCGAGTCTGGCATGAGGGTCTGGTGACGAAACTAGCCTCACTAGAGTTCGCTTCATCTCGCCTTTTGTGGATATCAAGATTGTTCAGTGGGCCAGTCATCGTTGTCTGAGTTGGCAGGGTCCTATCCCAGCATTGCCTGTGATTACTGACGTTTCCCGAGGTTCAGCACGTGCGCCTACCCTTTTCCTTTTATCCACTGATGTCCAATGCACCAACTCTGACCCAGCCCACTGTTTTGCCGATGACGTCATCCTCTGTCATTTGCCTTCTTATAGCACTCCTCATCGTTTACTCAGCAACATCGATTGCGACCGTTATGTCGCCAGCGTATCTCTAAACTCTGACCTTGAACCCATCTTCCGGGGTTCCGAAAACCATGTGCTTCCAAACTTCTCTCTTTCCGACTTCTTTGAAACGTAATTTCTTTCCACGACTGTTTTTTATTCACCTGATCTGAGTTCCACAGAATCTGCTTCTCTACCTTGTTTATCCATTAATTGTTTGTTGTGCTGTTCCTCCCTCGTATCTGAGCTTCAATCTCCCGCTTCTTGAAAATTTTATTTCCGTTTTGAGCTGGTGGGCTCCTTTTACTGCCTACATTAATCTGTTGTATTAAGTTCAGATCCACCTGCACTCGAATACTGTAATCAGGTTTGGAATGGGACTTCGTATATATCCCTTCCTATTCTTTATCAGTTCAAAAAGAGTTACCCAGCTGGTCGAAAATCCCTCTTTAGTATCTAATTTGAAGACACTAGGCCATTGTAAAAGAGTTGCTTTGTGACAAGTTGGTGGTTGTACTTCGGAGGCCGCCGCACCAGTCTCTCAGCCTGAAACACTTTCCTGCCGTTTTAGCATACAGGCAGCTAGTTGCTCTAATAGATCTCTGCAATCAGATACCTCACGTCCATCTTCCAATCTTGTTTCCCCCGCACTTCAGCATCTTATCGTTCTGACCAACTAAAACATTTTTGCTGTTCAAAAGCAAGATAAGTGGGCTGGGTTTTGTGTGAGTGTGCTCTGGTTTACCTTATTAGAGTATGCTTTTGTTACCGTGGGGCTTATAACTTATACTGCATTTCACTTTGTGTAATAAGAAAAGGAAATCGTTTGAGGTGTTGTCCCTATGCCAGCTCAAAGAAGTTTCCAGGACTAGCGTTTGAAGAAGGCCCCGCACTTCAACGTCAAGCAGTGTACGACCATCCGTTTTGTTTAATGATATTGTTTCTGCTCTTCGTTGCTGATCGCATGTCACTTTTCGTCCATATACCAAGAGAATAATTCAGGATTCCTCACCGGATGCTCTCTGCTATTAGAATGGAATATTCAAACGACTGAAGGTGCAGTCTGGAAGACTGTGTCGTCATCTTTTGTCTCCTTGGGGCAATTTGTACATGAGGTTCTTTCTTGTCGCAGCTGTTCTCTGCATAATGACCCATCATCGTGTCACTCTACTGTCTGGATAAGTTCCACTTTCCGTTCCGTAATCTCCAGAGGATCATAAGTACTCGGCTGAAATTCCTACAGATCAGGAGTAACCCCTGGTTGAAGTTCTCTGCGATTTTTCAAGAATAATCATTTTACTCCTTTAACGACTTCTGTCTCCGACACTTTGGTCAAGTGATGAGTGCGAACTTTTGAATGAAGTACGGGCTTCTCTGCATATAGAAGACTGTGCAAATATGAAGTACCATAGAAATGTGTGCAGCACGAATCGTCATCCGGTTTGCTTAGATTATTGTATCGATTTGCGCACGTGTACATGGAATTGAGTCAGATGTGCAAGTAGGTGGACGAACGAAGGGAGAACAGAAGGGAGTCAATTGTTCTACTGGGTAAGCAGTTTGGAGAGGTGGATCGCTTGAAGAAAACCCAGTTTCATCTAGTTAAAGAGTGGATTTGCCGAATAAATACTTCGTCATAGCCTGACTGCCAGCGAAAATTACAGAACCAGTGAACATCTGCCTCAGCTGGTTTGTTAGGATTCACAATCAGCAGTGGTTATGCACGAAATCCAAACAAGGACCTGGGATGGGCAGTCGTGAGTCGAATACCCTATCGGATAGGCCATCTACGCCGGCCCGGAATGATTAATTAAATGCTTTTTATGGAAGGCGAATTGGAGTTGCTAGATGATTGTTGGTCAGAGATTTGGTTAGGGACACTGCTTAGGTGAATTCATTTTTCATATAGATACCAAATAAATAAACCACTGAAGAATAAATTGGTACCTAACGAGTGTCTGAGAATTAGTACACTGGTTAAATGATGTGAACCGCAGCCGTTTCGAGTCCAAGTTGGGAGTTAGCGTATTTGCCACGATGGTTATTCTCAGCAAACATGACAGAACAGCAGGATTGTATAGCCGGTTTTCAAGAGCAGAAGACACACTGATGAGACAAGAGGAATCATATGAACAGACCAACGTCGAGTTTTTACAAACCAAGTACGGGCATGATCAAAAATGCAGTTGCTCACCCTCACTTCATCTCAGTTTATATTCCTTAACAATGGTCAGTTCTCATCGACGAAGCTTCAGCTAAGCAGATGGTGGACCAACCAACGTCAAAACCTGGAGCGATACACACGGTTCAAGTATAAGAGTGCAAAAGTTCACGACGTCATGCAGTTAGAAGAATTTTCAAGAATATCCCGATGATGTACAAATTGCCAGAATATACTCCCCTTAAGTTTAGTTTTCCGAATGAAATTCTTTCTGAATTTGACATTCGCATAAATATTATCTCATTTCTAACTATAAATCTAGTGATTTGAGTTTCTGCTTGCTATATATTCTTAACCTGTCCTATGATGCTTGTCGCTTACAGGTAGGCAAACCAGGTAACATGCTCACCAAACTTCACTTGAATACCGACAGCATAGCCAGGATTGAAACGCATCCTACCTATTATCGCGACGACTTGGATCATATAGCATCACTGAAGGTGAATGGGTGAACCAAACAGCAATAGTAACCTAAAGTAGCAATCATTATAAAACGACCTTATTAGACTATCGATCACATAGTCACTTCTATTTGGCTGGTAGTGAAAAAGCGATTAACATTGCATGGTTTCAAATGCTAATATCATGCACTTGTGACCCTTACTGCTGGTCATTTCTCTATTTTATCCCCTTTTCAGTAACCATAGTCTCCTTTTTGAAAATCCTGTGCATCAATGCGTCATCCACAAAAACAAAATAAGGAGTAAAAGATGTATAATTTATGCTTGCTTACTACTATATATATTCTGCATCAATCCCAGACACTACTGCTAAGTAATTGTGAGATATGAGTATAAAATTGTGAAGCAGGCCAGTAGCGATTTTTTCCCATTTTGTGGAGAAGACCTAATTTGGTGGGAAGCATTGAATTAGAGCTAACGGTAAGTTCTCTGCTTCATGATTCCAATTTGTCTAGCATCGTTCACTGCCATTGAGGCTAACGTCTGTAGAAATCTGACACGGTAACCCGGATTGGAGCTGGTGGTACATTGGTAGCACAAACGCATTCCAATTTAAATATTCTTTATTTTTATCTTTTATCTTTTATTTCCTTCGATAATGACTATGTCACAGCTTCCAGGAAGCAGATCGTAGCGAACAAAGGGTTGCTAATTTGGGAAGTTGGCCGACTGTAGTAGGACTCGAACCTGCAACCTTCAAGTCCAAACTCTTGACCGCCGCCAGTCAGAACCTAAGTACAATGATGGACGTGCACCGAATGATGAACTGTATTGAGTCTGACGCTTACGGTTGTAAGGCTGATCGGATGATCTTAGGTCTATACATAAAAGGAGTAGACCGATAGGCTGTCATCCACGAGCAGCGATTCCCATATTAGGCAAAATATCCCGCTTACAACTCCTTAGCATTGCTTTACCCAGCTCATCTTATCACTATTGCCAAAAATAAAGAACGGGGTGTGAATTTTAATTTTACATTAAACAAATCAGTTCAGGTGTCGCCAGTCTAAATTCGATAGTGTTTACCCGGTTGCAGAGTAGGCAACCCACTTTGTGCATTTGATCTAACTTGATTTCGTTCGACTAACACAGGACGCCTGGTAAACCAGGCTGCTGAAACCGGTAATTCAGTAACCACTCTTGAATGCAGATAAAAGTAATTTTGCTAGCAAAATTGACATTGTCGTGATAACTTTAAAGCGGTTGCTGCAGTGCTTATAGTTAGAAGCCTTCCAATGGAATATTCAATCCATTACAATAGTCTTCCCGATTATCGTAATCACACAACAATTTTTACGGTCGGTTATTTGTAATAGGGTAGTTCAGTATTTAGTAACGAAACATACTCTTTCTGTGATTTTTAATCTCAAAATTGCGGTCACAGTTTTCCTTTGATTAATACCACTGCTCGCTGTGTTTGTTAATGTACCGATTGCACTGCTGCGTTGATTTTCTAAACCGATTAACGATTCTGGAAGTGGCTAGACTATGATTCTTTTCTGATCTTATCTAACCCAGTTTGCAAGCCGACCACCCGACAGTACGCTATCCAGATCTTTAGAATCCCACAACTACCAAGGCCACCTGCACATTTGTATATATATATATATATATATATCCACGATTCTGCATTATCTGCACTGAGACAAAATTTGTGGCGCTTTTCCTTTGGGTATGTGAGCAATGTACGGCCGGACACGGTACAACAAAGTAAAGAGAAACACCAGTAACCTTCATCGTCCAGCCGCATCACGGATGATGACAATCGTGACACAGTCGACTATATTTGCGAAAGAATGTTAACCAGGTGAACAGCGTGTTCATAGGTTTGCTTGAAGGTATTTGAAGATTACTATAATCTCTATACTGTGATGATATAACCTCGACTGATGACGTTCTTTGTCCCTTACCAACGGGTAGCAAGAACCATCACTGATCTGTTCAAACACCATGTACCAACGATGCATGGAGAAGCAACTGCTTGGCAGTGTTTCGCAGATTAAAAAATGCATAGTGGAACTGAACGAAATTTTGTCTTTTGGTAAACTTTGACGGGTATTCAACGCATTTAGATGTTGCCTGACAAAGAAAACTGCTGGTGGGTTATGCACCAGTAGGAGAACGACTGAGCGCGAATATATTCTCAAGTTAACTGGTCTTTGAGAACAGTATATGAAGGTGTGATGATATTCAGGTTTATAGCCACAGAATAAACATGTCAAATGGATATTGGATTTGTTCTATCCTAGTGTTTAGCTGACAAAGAATTCTTACACACCATTTGCTCTCATTTGATTTGGTTGGTGGTTTTCACATTTCGGGTTGGATAGGATTGGGCATTATTTTTTTCAATCATGCGGACGTAAAACTGTTGTTTGTTTGTCTTCAATAGAAAATTGAACTGGAAAAAAAACTACGTCGTGGGCATATTTGTTTTTGTTTCCTGAGAACAGTGGTTTATTCCTAAATTTGTGTTGGTTCCAAACCGGTTACTGGGCGACAGTAGCCTTATTCCTGATTTGCTCAGCGGGTTCTCTGCAAGGTTTTTATTTTCCGTATAGATCGTTATTGGGCCACCCCGTTGATTTTACTTTTCATTTCTAATTAACAAATAGATATTATAGTAGTAGGAGATTGAATGTTTTCATGAAATGATTCACCATGTGATATCATCGCCCAACTCACCATAAAGAAACCATGGAAGCACTGTACAGCTGTTTCATCCTTGTTAGGAATCATCAGCAGTGCATATGCACTGCGCCCGAACTGGGTGGATATGCACTGCTGATGATTTCTAACAAGGATGAAACAGCTGTACAGTGCTTCCATGGTTTCTTTATGGTGAGTTGGGCGATGATATCACATGGTGAATTATTTCATGAAGTAGATATTATTTTGTCTTATTTCTCCAAAACTCACCACAACCCTTCCGCACGACTTTCACGGGTAGGGCTGGGTTACCGACCTTGAAAATAGCTTCACACACAGTCAAAGTCACTCAGGCACACATCATTCATTCATTATACTATCGGTCTAATCTGAAATTCATTTGTATTTTCTTAATTGTACGAAAGCCAAAGGCACATAGTTACCGTGCGTTGGTGTTGCATTTGTGATGCCACCTAGGACAGTTGTAGTAATCCCGTTATGCGCAAGATTAATTGTTGAGCACGTTATGAAGTATTCCAGTTAACGTTTGGTAAACGTTTGCTTTTGTTTAGTTAACATTGGCATTGCTTTGTTTTAGGTCTGGTTGAAGTTTACTGCTTGGTGGCTGCTTCTGGCATCGGTTTCTGTAAATTTCTTCCTTTGATGTGATTGGTGAAGTGTCCTGTAATTGTTTTTTAAACTAATAATCGTGGTCAGTATATTTTTCAGCATTCCACACAAACACTGTTACCAAGCTCTATTTAATTCATGAGTGCTGAGAGCTCTAAGCCTCGTCCACCTACACCAGCACATATGCATACAATGCCAGGTCAATGAAAGTTTGTTTCAGAAGATTTTGCAAACACAGAGGCCATTCAGATTAGGAATGTCTTACAACTCAGCCGGATTTTGACAAAAGCATGGGCGCCAATCACGCGTCAATGTCACATGCTCCACTAATTGAGGCCCGAGGCTACACTCACCGTAGCTCAGCTGGTGATACACCCGTAGCACTAACGTGTGGCTCGTTTCTCACAGAGTCCGAATGGTTCACATATTTGAAAAAGTGAAAGATTTTTAATCATTGAATTTATCAACTTATAAGGTAATCCACTATTTTTATTAGAAATGCTATTCAAAGAATACATTCGCCGCGCAAAATGATCACCAGATTACACATTAGGTGGCAACGGCAGTTGATACAAACATGACAGACAACCAAGTGATTCTAGAAGGAATAACAATAGAGTATATAGTATTGCATTAGCAATGAATGAAAACGTCTAACCAAAGAAAACGCAACAAACCAATTGTTGTTGTGATACTAGCAACAGAAATAACGAAAATGATTATTAATAAGAACTGAATGGTAACCCCTTGCTGCATGCGTATAAGACAATCAGAGTGCATTTGTAATTTTATCGCAGTCGAGTCACAGTTAATCGTTATATCTTCGCCAATCGGTTCGATGTCATTTTCCACAGCCAATAACCTTGCACCAACGTGGTCTGGTTTTGATCTCTACCCTGTTGCACTGTCCACCGAAAGAGATTTATCGAAGAAGAAAGGTTTTCAATGCAAAGACACCAGTGACTGGGGGATTGAGTCTTAACACCTCCACCCACTCCGTAGGGTAAGGGCGATCCCGAGAACCCCAACCAAGTAGTCTAACTGGGTCCGAAATAGATAAAACCCTGGCTAAGATTTTCAAACCAATTTTCCGTGCCATCGACTGGCTACCTCGAACCGTTTTCCAACCGTCAGCTGCCTCAAAGAACAGGTTACATCGATGCAATCGTTTTGTGGGCATGGTTCAAACATCTCCTAGCCATCTTAACTTATTTTGATTCAACTGGTCTTCTAAAGATTCGACTCTAAGGTTCAGTAGCTTAAATCCGAACTTTGAGTTACTCACAAAGTTTCCACCATATTATATCAATAATGCAAAGGGAATGATGTCCAGGGAAAAAACGACTTCTTACATTCGTCCATGGCGGTCATATTCCTGAGTCGTATAGGAGAACTGACTTAACTGCTACTGTGTAAACTAGGTCCTTGATCGACACCCGGCTGTCAAGCCAACGCCATAGATGCCTGAAGTAAGTGAATGCCAATGGTGCCTCCTGTATACGTGAACACAGTTCATCCGGTTTACGACTACCAGTTGAGATGCAACTACCCAACTAAACAAATTTATCTACCTCAACCATTTAACGATACATTTTTTAATCTGCGAAACACTACAAACCAGTTGCCATCAGACGGACAGCCAACTGTTCAACTAACTAAGAACGTCGTGAGGCAAAAGTTGTATATCTGTAATCATCGATCTGAATTATATATATTGAAACACTTATGAAAATGAATCGCCAAGTATTGTAATACACGAAATAGAGACAGCAACAGAGAGTTGAAGGAGTTAAACTGCCCAAAACAAATGCGCAATGCGCACTGGGACTGCGATCTTCGAAAGCATTCTCTGGTCGACCGGAAATACTCAAAAGCAGAAAAACCAACGAGGCCGAAACCAAGTTAGTTCATCAGCCGGCACGAACGCTTGTGCAAGCAACAGCCTTCCAACGCCAAAATTCAAGCTAGCAGAAGTCAAGTAGTAAAATGTTTGGCTAAGGATGGAAGGTCGTCGAGAAGGTCCAAGGTCAAAGCTATAAATGCAGAAGAACAGTATCATCTGTGGCTATGTCTTAACTGTTTAAAACTATTGGAAACCATTACTATCTAAACAGCAAGTTCGGCAATGAGCGCTTCATGAGGGCTAAAAAGAATCTGAATTGCGCTCAACAAGAGTTCTTAGAATCACTAAGCATAAAATATTTGCACAATACAAGTGGTCATCTTGCATCTCAAGCTTAGGGGATCAGCCTGAAGTTCTCTCAAACGTTCTGCTGAAAAAAACCTAAAATCTCGCTAGTTGGGTTATTTTACCTAGATTTGGCCTCCTTACAGACAATCCTTACTGTGAAAGAAGTAAAAACTCAACCCTGACCTAAACTAGTAGTCAAATTCTGGCTGGTTGAATCACTGTATGTCTATACGTTGGTATTATCCGGTAAGTCAAAAACTCACAGAATCGAATACACACGCATTTACTCCTAGAGTTTACTTGCTTACCACATACACAGGTGCAAACACGCACGGTTGAACTCTAAGGAAGTCTGACACCTGACCTAATATCTCAAATAAGTGCATGAACGCACGCCGCTTACCCTACCACAGACGATCCACTTTTTGATGAAAGATAAGTTTGCTACATCCCCATCAGTGAATTGATTCTAATACACTGGATACTACGTGACTGCGTAATTTGTGCGGTAATCAATGACCCCTACGTACAAAGTCCGAAAAACGTCCTTTGTGCACTCGCGGCTCAGCTATTAGGGCACACACGGTCCAAATGGGTGAGTTACATCCTTGCATGGATTAGAATCCAACCAGGGAAATCTTGCAGGTATTTCAAATACCTTCCTAATTTGGGATAGATTTATTCTCCTAACGGATTGTTTTCTGACTGTTGAACCTGTTCGCTAAATGCACGGCTGCTCTGACTAAGTATATCGAAGTGTTAGTTAGTAATTCACTCATTCACTCATTCATTCACTCATTCACTTAATCAATAGATCAGTCGATTAGTCATTCAGTCATTTAGTCACCAAATCAGTCAGTCAGGCAGTCAGTCAGTGTGTCAGCCACCCAACCTTGATTCCACTGATGTGTTAATAGAACGTTTCACATTCACGCTGTATTTTCTTCTCTGCATTCAAAGTAAATGCAAGTAGTCTCGTTTCGCATTGTACTCATCATTCATATGCTATCCTGAAATGGAGGTTGTTAAATGAGCGGAGTAAGTTGTGATCTGTAGACAAAATCAAAAATAAATTAGACGATGAACCTTTTTGCTAGCCTACTGAATGCATTCAGTTATCTAGTTTGACAAAAATGCAGTATTTCGGAAGATTAAAGCCATCGTTATACCCTAGATCGTTTGCACCACGCAGAAGCTGGACAGTTCAATTTTTAGGCTTACGGGAAAGTTGAAGTCCGTCACAAACGCCTAAAGCTAATTTGATGTTCCAGTAACACTCGTTCATCCGAATTTCAAATCCAGATGAATTCTGATAAATAGATGAACTGTTAAGCAAGGATAATAAGAAGTTATTTATTTCAGATTCCATTTTGATTACCATTATTGTTACAATAATGCTTTCCGAACTTGTTTGGATCTAGGCAAAACCAGCTACTCAGAAGTGATGTAAGTAGTGAACAGTTGATTTGAAGGCAACGAGTAAGAATCATATGGAGCAGTACAGAATTATCTCTTTCCTACTGTTTACGTTGAAACTTCATAAAATCTTAATCATAGATTTCGATCATTGCTATTCCCCGGAAACAACTCAGTATGTATGTATAAAGCATCTGCCATTCGTTAAACTTTATCTGTTAACCCTAGGAACAAGAGCAAAATGTTGCCTTCATATACACTCCTGACAATCCAGATGGATTGGTAATGATGTACTCAAGCATTGATCGCACAATTACGGAGTGATTTAACAGGAGATTAAATTCATCAGATGAGATACAATAACCACAATACTGCTTTTGTGGTTTCAGAAAAATTATATCCAATCATTCAGCTAGCAATAATAATCAATATAAATATGTATGGTGAGCTTATCATCCTTCTGTTATTTGGACATGAAAACATCCGTGACAGCTAACTTAATTTTGTGGATATTAGTCACGTACTCGTTTGATACTATCAGACCTATAGGTGAGGAATATTGCAGCTTTGCTAGTTTACTTCGTGAGTAAACAGAAGAATTCTGTAGTGCTTATGGGGTAGCTGGCTAGGAACGGACATGTTTCAAAACTTCGGCTTTTCTAAATTTCTTCGTCCTGGTGAGCGAAGTTCCAAACTGTCCTACGGAAATTGCAATGAGTGAAAACGGTACTCGTCACGGCGCTTAGGATTTCACGCATTCTCGTTGGCAGCATTGTGGAATGGATCGTTCTATATTGTCACCAGTTAACTTGCCGTCCAGAGTTGGGGCAGAACTGGGTGACTGTTCAATCTAGTTTGTTACGAATCAATATTGTATTGTATATTCACCCAAAACCAAGTTTGGAAGGAAAACACGGTATACAAACTTCTGCTTGACGGGACTTTCCAGTCAAATATTTGAATTATGATGTGTTTGGAGTAGGGATAACCCTAGATAATGGAAACCAAAAGGCATAAAATCACTGCTTTCAAGCTGCTCGGTAGTTCGAGAGCGACAGCCGGGGACAAAATGAGGGGCTAGTGAATCGTTGGCTAGTCCACTGAAGAAAGTCGCTGAATCGATACACGTTGACTATTTTCCCTAAGATCTCACGCAATTCATCTTTTTCGTACTCCACAAAAGTGCAACAGTTTCATTTCAATCCGCTGCCGGGTAGAATGCAGCGGGTTTGTTGTTTAATAAACAAATGTTTTCAGTCAAGGAAGCATTCCATTTTGGGATCAAAAACTGAGAAATATACATTATGCATAGGGCAACCGTAGTTGGCGCGCGAAACACTTAACGCATCAAGTAACGTTAGAAATAGAACAAACGTACAGGTACGTTTTGCTCGTCCGTCTAGTTCTTATGGATAGCCCCAAAACTCTTAAGTACAGGCATTTTCAGTGGTACTCTCTCGGACAGTAAATATAATGAACACGTCGGTGAAAAAACATAAATATATCTCACTGAAAAGGAACACGTTAATTTTGACTTACTATGAACCATAAAAAACAAAACACGTTATTTTCAAAAACCTTGTTCGATTTATTCGATTTTAATATTAAAAATCACTTGATCAAGTTAGTTAAATTCAAAGCTGTCTACCGTTAGTTTTCATCCTCTTTTTTATGTTATTGGGAACCATTAAAAAAACAGATAGTCAAAACGATAATTCGGCTTTTCCTCACTAGCTTTAGACTTCAACAATGCAACCTAGCGAATGCATTTAACAAGAAAAAAAGCCAGTTTTGTCTAAAACGTTTACTTTGGTAACAAAACCTGAAATGAAAGAGATTCCTTAATGCGTGATTTATAGTCTGAAACATTTATAAAATCCTTAAATGGGATGTCATCTCCATGATGGATGGTTTATTTGTACTGGTATCTTCCATGTGTACAGAGTTGGATAGAGTGATCCAAGTCAGTGTTTGTATGTGTGCGTATGTGTAATCGGATACAGGCACAAACTACTCTGGCACAGTTTATGTTGATTTGATGTGGTACTCAATTTAATACACCAAAACACATTACGAAACAGATTTGTATCGTTCTAAATGTAATAGCTATTCTCGTCTTCCCCCGCTAGTATTGTTTAATTTCATCCATTGAGTTGAACACGAAAAACTGAAAACGAGCTTGTTCGTCAAGCTGTATTACTTTCAAATTTGAAAAACTAAACCCTGCAACAAAAGCCTTACGGTTGTCTTGGTTTCTGTGTCAACGAATCTTGTGAAAAGCCAGTGAGACAGCCGATTCGTATCCTGATTTTGGTTCATTTAGGCGCTAATATGTTCCAACACCTCTCCATCGATAGAGTTGCTTGTGGAACGGCTCTTTTGCACCCAGTTTTGGACCTTTAATTTGCCCATCCAGGAGTTAAATCACGTGATAAAGAACCAAGGTGGGCAGTGTGCGTGGTTGAATTTTATCCAGGCGGACTCCATTTATGCGACTGCAATGCGATAGTTGCTGTAAAAGTTCGAGGTCACCAAGGCCAAGCAAACTGCTATCAAGACTTGAATCAGAGGTTCCCACATTCGAGCTATGGCTTTAGTCTTTTTTACCGGATACAATACCATAGACCAAAGATTTTCTAAGCTGATGTCAAGACGTATTCCCAACTGGTTGGTCAAAACGAGGCAATAAAACAGTGCTAACAGTCATCCTCGTCGCGTCCTACTGTCATTAGTTTCAACCAAACGGATGACTAACCCTATTTCATTGCAAAACCGTTGGTATACAGTAATAATGGAAATTTGTTAGATTTCAGCGGGTCTGTGTTAATGCGATTACGTAATCCAGTAATTCGCGCCCAGAAGCTGTTAACATGTACTTTGGATATGGCATGGCATGAAATGCAATACCAATGCCCATTCACTGCAGTTTATAAATGGATGTTACATAATTTTCAGATCGTTTCCCTTCGTTGGTTAGAAACAATAATGCGGCGTGTTAACAGCCCCGTACTGGTTTTCTTTATGGGCCGTTAAATTTACGAGATAACCAGAAAATGAGGCCAATAAAAGCCTGCTGTGATATGAAATATCGTTGGGCAGACTTGAGTTTTGTTAAGTGAATCCATCCCTCGGTGTCGATTGTAGTTCTGTTCGTGTGATATTCCCAACACCAGAGCAAGGGAGGCATCTGCAGGTGTTTCCGAACTGCATCGCGATCAGTGACTTTTCAGTTGGCCTTGCCTAACTACCTTTACGATTCATCAGATTATGAAAGCAAATACACTTGATTGTTATATACTAAAGCCGGTGACTTAAAACGGTCGCCTTTGCATTGCCTTTCGGTAAGATCTTGACAAACTTTTCAACCGCAGGCATCCACTGTTGTTCTGTGGCTAATATCTCCAGCCTGTGGAGACAGTCTCAGTTATTCTGCCTCAGGGAATACATCATAGTGAAGGAATAAGCGAATCAGCGGATGTGCAAAAAACACTGAAACAAAAAGTGATCTTTTTAACATTCAGATTTACTGAAATCGCGCAGATGCCATGACCAAAACGGGCCATGCTTGCGTGCCGTTCGTCTGGCCGTGCTACATTCCCACTCTGGCTGCCACCGTCTCAGCAATTTAAAGAATTTTGTTTTTCATCACGAGCATTGTTCGTCTTCATTCACGGCCGGATTTTCTCCTACTCAAAAGCTCCCGAATTTCCTACTTGATTGGACTTAACTGCGCATATACACCATGAATTTCCCACTAAACCTAAAAAGCGCATTCGTGCCGGTTGGCGGGCTGCTCTTAAATGCACCCCGCCAGCCAAAATGCCTATTTCATCTCTGCTGAATATCAGCATAAGCTCACAAAATTACCAGATCTATCTCTTATTGTTTGCTCTCAGATACATGTCCATAATTACGTGATTTGCATTCAGGAGTTCGGCAGTTCCAATCCCCCTGTTGGTATAGCTATCAGATTACATCACCAACGGGACTCAGAACACCAGACTGGGGAGAAACAAATTTACCCCTCGGTAAATAATTTTGGAGTCCTTCAAGAAGCTGTCCTTTCTCCTTTTTGGTCTCAACTTACACCAACCACCTTCATGCTAGTTACCCCGTTCAACTATTCATGTATCCGGATGTCATCGCTGCCTGTCAGTCCGTATCCGGAATTGAAAATTTCCTCATTTCTTCCCACAAATTGCCTTCCATTGATAATTCTTCTCTTTGCTCCGGTCTAAATCTTCATTTTTTAAATTTGTCCAATGTTTGTTTACTTCGCTTCGGTTAGCTTATTCTTCCGCCTTCTCTTTCATTAACACAGAACCTTTCTCCGTCAGGTACTTGAGAAGTACTACTGACAAAAACTTAGGACAGTTCCCTCACACTTCCAGTTGTCCAAAAAATCATGAAGACTACGGCATCTCCAGGTTAGGCAAAGCATCATCGCCCTATTTGTCTACCAGCATGTTTTTTCCGCTCTGCTCTATTGTTCCCCTATCATTTTTGCTGGTTTACTAAATAGAGACTTCAGAAACTTTCGTCATGGTTTGTTAGTTATAAGTTTTTTGTATCTTACGTACCGCTGAAAAAACTCCAAACTGCGTGACATGGATCTATCCGCGTGCGAAATGTTTCGACATAAGATTCTTTCGGATCGGTCCCATATCTTATACAATGACCTTTCTAAATGCTGTTTAAGTACCAGGACAAGTCCTACCTTCCCCATCATATCGTACAAAGATCTATAAGAACTCAACTATTCGTACCTGGCCCGAATTCCTACCAATCGAGAACAGACTATGACTGGTTTTTACGCAATCTCTGGCGAATTTCTTTTTCACCATGTTTTTATTAACTCTGATCCTGATGAGGTGCCAAGCGTATCCTCTTTTGACTGAAATGTAGACACCAATGTATGCAAAAGTCCAAATATATATTATAAAAAAGGTAGGAAGCAAATGACCACTTCACTCAATCTTATTCGTCCACAAACCGCAGGGTCGTGGTACTTTGTCATGGGATTTAGATAGGACAGTGAACACTGGCGAAATTCATCATAACTCAGGTCAATATAAATCACTTAGTTATCTTTTATAGTGTAGGAGTGATTAAATGTGGTTTGGAAAAGTGCTAATTTTCCCTCTCATGAGGCGCGGTTTACACTGGTGGTGAAATTCTCGGGGACAGATCTGGACGCCAATTACTATAGAGCACGGTGAAATGAATTGAGTTCTGACTGAACCGCTAGCGCCATCAAGAAGAACCAACGTAGCTACAAAAACCGCCGTTACATGTAGCTGGAATCCCAGTTTAGGGTAAATGAAATATGGATGTGTCATAATCATCTTCCCACATGTGTGTTGTTCGAGGTCAAATGGAAAATGGCTACGGACAGAATGTTCAAGCCAAATCAGGTGAATGCATCCCCTGGAGGCGGATGTTCTCTTGAGGCAACATATTCGGTGCTGTAAAATACTGCTGCCAGACAAATTCGGTATCATTCGACTTTTCGGCTGATATCTATAGACGATGATCAGTTGGCCTCATTAGTATGGCTGCCCTGGGATTCACGCCATAAGCCTGGGATTAATTGCAACTGCAATTCTGCCTTAGGAGATTCATTGGACTAGAACGTATTTTATTCTGTATTTTGTAAAGCGTGATAGTCTTAGAATTTAGACCCCAAATGAAGAACACGTGGTTTGGGACCAGCAAATCCGATGAGAATATCAACAGACATTGGAATGGAATAAATTTGTTCATAATCCGTAAAAGTAAAGAACTACTGAGCAAGAAAAATCAATTGTTAGTTAATACAGACACTCGTTTATGAGTACGGTAGTGTTTACATGAAACCAGAAGTAAGATAAACAACCGACGCGAAAATGAAAGTGACGACAAGACGGTGAAAAACAGGCAACTACAGATACGAAACACACAACACTTGGATTAAGGCGTCTGGAGAACAACGCTGATTGCATTCTGAATTGTGCTTCAGAGTTTTGCCTCGTACGACCAAATCGCTTGAATAGAAGGAAATTGGATCTAGTTTCCTTAACGAACTCATCAACTTTTGTTGTATAGACTTTTGGTTATAATAAGTAATGCCGCATTTCAGTCGTCTCCTCAATAAAATCGATATCGATCGGTTTTGGGCTTTATTAAGCCACATTTATTGTGGTCAGATTATAGATATTCCATCTACATTATAACTGATTTTGCTCGCATTGTTTCAGGTAGGAGAAAAATTATGCCGTGCTCTGTGCACGACAACTGCAAGGACTTCCCGTTGTATTTAATGGACACGAAGTTATGCGAATACTTGAGCAGGATTCTTTTGTTCACAGGCCTTCCGCTTGCTTTTCCCTCAGTCGCTCTGTTTATTTGCGCGTGGTCGTCTGTCTGACCGTCTGACTGTCTGCCTGTCTATCCGGTTGACTGCCCGCCTGCTGCCTGCTTGCCGGTTTATCTGGTACATCCATAAATACCGAGTGGTTGATTGTACCCTTTTCATTTGTCCCCCTAATTTGACCAAATATAAAACAGCCTTATTCTAGACTTGGGAAACTGAAAGGTAGTGTATGCCAGATTTCACTACTCATTTCTACTCCCTGTGATTTTCTCAGATTTTAATGAACGCTTCAGTCCATTGCTTGAACATGGTGGTTTCACTAGTAAACAATTCGAATTCGTGGCAAACCCATTTGTGACACTGATTTCTTTATTAAGCAAAATATCCCTACTATAGACAAAGTTTTCCTTTGTAAAGGGTTAGTAACAGGTAAGAATTCATAGATTTGATAAACAGATTGCATTTTTTACAAACTCCTTCATGCAATTGCAGAAGTTTGCTTCTTGCCTAGTTGGTTCGGCTAAACACTCCATTCTCATAGGGTAGCTCCCCATGATTCCGAGCAACGCAACAAAAACATTAAGCAGCGTTACAAACAAATACACCATTTCGGTGGTCAAAAACTTGCCGATAATTTTGCATCCTACTCTGTGTTAGGATTTTGAGTTGACGGGATAAATAAAAACTGGCGTAGACACAAACAGGATGGTAAGCGAGAATCACCTCAGCGGAGGGAAGCATGCAACAATAGGGACTAGAACTGAAGAGGATTCACGGTACACTCAGTGAACACACAGAACTAGAAATTCATGAACTAACAGAACATGACATATCGAACTCCTACGAGTTCCAAAATGAACAGCATTAGGATAGTGCACTAGGAATTTGTTCACACTTCTTTCAACCTGAAAAAATGTTGCCGCACTCTTTAGTATTCGGATGTGGTTTCTGGCGATTTCGCGTGACTGGGAATGACGCAGAGTGTTGGTACATGATGGTGACTCACGCTAAGATTTCGAGAGCCAGACAAAAGACATTGAATAGCTTGATTTCTAGATGGGCACTTACGTACTTGGTGAAATATCCGGATATGCATACTGGAACATCACAGATGATATCGCGGCCAGTAGATTTTTTGACCTCTAGCTTATACATCTTACAACTTGGAAATTCTGGACATATATTTTCCTGGACAGGAATAGGAGGAGCAACGTTTGTCTTGAAAAGTTACGGATTCCCAAAGGAAAACTGCTTGTTATTTTTATTTCCTGACTAGAATTCATAATATTTCTGGTTAGCCTTTCTTTACCGGCTAGGAAATTTTGACGAATCACCGTGTGGTTCTTAAATGCACCTAGGATTCATTCAACTGAGATTCTAGCGAGAAACCAATTGAATGCAAGGAGGTGGCCGAACAGGAACTTACCGGTGCGCATACCTGATGAGCAGCAATAATCGCGAAACTGGTCGTGTGCTTCCGACGAAATTTCGTTCCTCCATATGCATGCAAACCTTAATACTGATGACAAAACTGTACATCCTTTTATCGAAAAATTGGCATATTCGAAAATTTCTGGTTTAGTTTAAGAAGCACTTGGTCATGCATTATTTCCTACCCTTGAAGTTTGAAACAACTGAACAACAACACTTTCACTTTGTGATGTGAGCGATGAGCCAACTGATTCATGAATTCATTTTGCAATGACAAACACAAGATCTCAGACGCGGTTTTGGTGACCAGTCGGAAATGAAGTAACCAGACAGAAGAAGGGCAAAAATCGATGGCTTTGATTTGCGACGATGTCACCTTCTGCTTCAACGTTGTACGTCTAACTCAGTTTACTTAATATATGAACAGTATTAGTAAATTTGAGCTACCATTATTTCCCTATCCCAGCCGATGTTCAGTATTGGAAATTTCCATTCGCTTACTGGTCGATGAAACCAGTCTGCCAGGTGTGACGCCGACTGTGAAATTTGAACGTTGATATCCGTTTAAGCCAGACAGATGTGTCATAGTAAGCAGCCCAAACACGAATAAACTACGAATTAAAAAGTAAACCGAACATGAAGTCGGACGTATCTTGTTGCTCAATTCAGGGACAAACGTTAAAGGAGGGAACCGATACATGCAAACCGGTTATGCGTGATTACCATGGAGAATTTAATGGAAAAGCATGTCTCACGCGAGCAACTGAAGACTGAGTTTCAACTTTCTAATTGGAACTATGGGTCAAAAGTTTAGGGTTACGTAAGAAACTATGGTTGACAAATCAAAAAAGTCGGCAGAGAACCGGAAAAATACTATCCACAAAAATAACGACAAGGGATTTGTTTTGAGGAGATCTAAAAAGGACTGCGTACAAAAAATTTGACACGGCATTTTTCTTTTTTGCATCGTTGCTTGAGAGGGCAATTTCGAGGGTTGAAAATATTATTTTGTACGAAACACTGCAAAATTGAGGGACCTGAAATCCGTTCTAGTTTCGGCTTCGATAACGGAATCAATCAATATAACACAAGGGCAAATAGTTTCACGATCACACAGATCATTCATCTAGTTGACAAATGTTTAATATACCAATTTCTATACTTTTTAATAATAATGATAACAAAATGTATGATTTTCGCAAAGAAGGTGGCTACCAGGTGAGCCTTGACATGCACCGTGGTTGATGGGCGCTTTTAGTATTCAAACCCGCAGCTTTCACAAAGCCCCTTCCTCGGCTGGATAGTTACCAGCCCCCGAGAACAGAGGACGACGAAAGTGTAATCCATAAAATGAGATCGACCTTCGGGATGGAACCACAAAAACTGACTAATTTGCACCATTTTAAGCTTGTAACATGCATTAGGGAAGAATGAAAACATTTAAATACGAGTGCTGATAAGTATCTTGAGAGTAGAAGGGATTTCTCTTGCAGAATACATTGTCGAGTTCCAACATTACGAAAGCAAGGGAGCACTTCCATCTGTTTCCGCCTTATTAGCAACCATCATGAATGCGCTTCCACCGCTCACAAAATGGGATGTGGACCCACGATAAACGATTGGGAATCGATTACTCTAGCCACTATACTACCAGGTAGGCTTCAGACAATTTTGCTGAAATTCACCACAAGATATAACACACATCGCTCATCAATTTTCCCGACCATGGACCGCTGGCGTAAAGTAACCCACTCCCACCAATGGATGATTTCTCTGTATGTAGTATAAGTATGACGACCTAAGGAGTTTGGCTATCTGATCAATTTTCATAATAAGAAATTATATAGTTTGCGAAACTATTATTATTATCGCTCTTCACTTCGTGGAGGAAAAAGGAAGCATTGTACCACCGTTTCATCAATATGTTGTAAATCGTGCCTATCCGTCGGTTCCAAATTGATGAGAACCCGAGGCGAACTAATTTATTTCCACCTCTACTCAGTGCTGTACTTGGCTTTGAAGCTGAATTCAAATCTGATCTCTTGCTTCTCACGAGGGGTCTTATAATTTAGTTAAAACTTGTCTTTGAATACCGCACGGTAAAGACGAAGTAAAAGTAAATTATCGTTATTATAATGACATCTGACGCGTTAAAATAGTTGTAACCTGCAACCCCCTACTCTCCGCAATGACGCAGACAACTGCTTTTGTCCTTCCGGTCGAAACCTCTGGCGCTCTTGCTCCTGCTCAGTTTGATTAAACTCGGTGAACATTGACACTGATGGATTCTTTGCTAACCATGTGTGTTTATTTTTACGCTGTCAGTTTGCTTGTGTTTTAATGTCTCAATTTCTGGCTATTCCTTCACACAAGGGCCTGGAAACGGCAGAGAATACGATTCGATTCAGCACGTCCGGTGATTACTTGCACTGACACTCTAATGTGGAGTTTCGACAACCGGATTTATTCGCGTTTGCTTTTGCTTCGCTAATATATGTCTTTTCCGTTTTCCAGTCAGTTTGGTTCAAAACAATTTTATGGGTATCAATTACCTGATTTGGAAATCTTGTACTTGTTATGGACACAGCACAGGCCAATTTAAGATAAGCATAGTTTAAATCAGATGAAGAAACTGATGCCCTTCATAACTTTATAAATTTCCTTTAGATTATCACTTACCATGAAGACTTAAAGTTATGCCAAACGTAAATTCGATCGTAATAAATGTTTATTGTGGAACATACTTTGTACATTACCAGACTCGATTGCACTCTCAGTAACGATACATGACACCGTCACGTTTGTAAAAATCCAGGTAACATCGATTATTGAAATACATTGTCTGGCTTGACATGGAAAACATCGTAAAATGTGGACATTATCATCAGTTTATTGCTTAGAAATTTTTCGCAGAAATTCTAACGTGACCAAAACAATAAGGATGTTTTATCCGCGTTCCCATCATACGCCTCAAAGTTAATATTCCTCTTAAAACAACTTTCCTGAACTTGGTTTGAGGGGACAATAAAGTTCAGCGTGCAATTTGGCGGGCTGGTCTACGTCCGGCAATTACTGGGTTTCACTAATTACATCATGTCTACCTTTTTTCCCCCCAAAGGAGTTCATTCTCCTGCACAAATTTCCTATTTCTGACCGTGTTTCTTCATACCTCGTTAATGTTTTTGCCTCAGATCTCTCGTGCCTCCAAGAAGACGCTGTCGCGGAGGCTGGCATGCAATCCCTTGTCACTCACCGCCCAACACAATAAGCGTCTCCTCACCAGTCAGCCTCAGTATGCTCCCTTCGTTGGTTGTCTTATATTCACTGAATTTCTCCATTTGTCATAACGCATGTACGACGTCTGTCGATTACTGACTCGTCTGATTACTTTTGACGATGAGGAGAATGAGTCCAGAAAATCACCAATGGACAAGTAATCGCATTACCTTTTTCTGATATGGAAAGTCGGAGGTGGTCTTTTTACTCATGGATCAGATTTCACTGATAGTCTGTTTCTAGCCATCCTAGGTTCCGTCATTTTGACCCCATTTTTATCAGCAGCGTCTATATCACTCCTTCAAATTTCCAGCCCGTGAGTACTGTTTTTCATTCTCATATTTCTTTAATTGTTTCTTTCCTTAACAATAATCTGCATTTGACTCATGGTAGTCATAACCACGCCCCCAAACCTGTCACAGTGAACTTAGCGAATGAATGCTTCCGCCTTTTCAAACTGTCTTTTGTTCACTACTACCGACGGATCGATACTTTCCTCATTGTTCCTTTGGGAGTAATCAAACTTTGGAACCAATGGAAATGAGACAAATTTCCGGACAGGTTTTATTTCTTTAGTTTGTCTTTCGTCTCGGACATGGATAGTGCTTTTTCTTCCCTTAGCTTGACCATTCTAACTTTGGTCTAGATCCCAACAACCCTTGAGTGACAACGCAGATTGAATTGGTAATAACCGCCCCATTCGTCTTGCCATTTGTGACTGGTCGACTTGGAGAGATGGAGTGCCTCGTTCAGATGTGGTGCACGATTATTCATATATTCATACCACGTTTTATTGAAGAAGTTTAAATTAATAGACTTTTGAACGATTTTTCAAATATTTTGTCTGTCTCCGACTTCCCGAAAATCTTGAGGTTGGTTGGTTTTCGGTAAAACGGTGGCCCGCGAAGACAGCCAAATCTACGTTCGTTTTCCAACAGTTATAGCATAATTTTTTCGATTCTGTTTTTTTGAGGCATTAATAGTTATTGGTTTTTTTTAGTTCGGTCATACTTGTGCAGTGAGTAATTCGTCATTCAGTAGCCTCTTTCAACCCACCGGTGAAAGCCACGGTTCAAACGGAAATGTGAACTGACGACGGTGGTCGGTACTAAGCTGTGCGCGAAACTGTTATGCAGTGGACGAATGAGTGAGCACTTTTTGCATAAGGTTTTGAGCAATACAACAAAATTTCACATGCCACACACTATTACTTCACACAGAGCCAGTTAGCTCAATTTCGGAAACGTTCTTCAACGAGGCATGGGATAGCGGAAGAATTAATTAGAAGGAACTACCTGGGCGGAATAAGTCTCCTTGATCTACTTCTCATATTCAGCACGACGCCTGGTATCTATGAAATTCTGTACAGTAATTAGTTGATCAAACACGGTGATTAATTTTATGTATCATGTCATCTGGTGTATGGATATGCTCCAAAAAGAGGCTCGTTTTGCTCCAACTTTGAACCGCTAATTACATTTGTTTGACGGCTCCCTAATCACAAAATTGGGACAATCTGGAACTCTCCCAGTAACCACAATAGCTAATACTCCTTTGATGTTCTAATTTTATGTCCACAGGGTAGGAGAGAGTCATGGAGGCTGGAAAAAATTACAATGCATGGATTCTTCTAACTTATCGACCTTCTGAAAAGAAATTTTCCGGGTGTTGATTTAGATGGTAATTAATTCCGTGTACTTTATCAACGCTTTGAATAACAAATCAAAGTGAATTAAAAATTGACATCTTTAGTCCCAAAATAGAAAATAGTAAACAAAAAGTGAAATGTTGGTTTTTCGAGCAATAACGTGTGTTAAAATAAAATGAATAATTGGAACGTTGCAATAAACTGAGCCAAAAAAGCGGGGAATATATAAATTGCTTAAATTATAAATTCTTTAATGTTTCTTGACCGAAAACTTAATGTGCTTTGGCACCTTGAGATTTGAGAATCAGAGCCCAAGGCGATCGGGGGTGATCCGTATTGGAGTAACCAACCTCACGGATCGAAACAAGAATGTTTGTTGACAACTGAGCATCTTATGGAATGGTATGGAGTCGGACCACTGCTACAGGGAGCTGTCCAAACAAACTTTCAACTCTTGCAGCCTTACTGAACACGATTAGGTCATTAAGTTCTGTTTTGTGGGTGTCATTGACAGAAACTGGTATCTTCTAGATTACACGAACTGGAACCCATTAGTTTAGCCGTCTAGGACTTACTAACAGTTGAAAAATCTGTTCCGTAATTAACAAAATTCCTAAGTGAAAACATCACGTGGTGTGCCAGATGAAGGGACGAAGGAGCCAGGATTGTACAAAATGAAGTCCTCCACAATGTCGTTCTTACTCCATATTAGGCGGTTTTTCCATTGGGAATTTGGAGTACATAGCCAACCTAGTTAGTCCATTTTGACAAAGAATAACCAGAGGTCGAATGGCTCGTTCTTGGGTCTGAATTAAATGTCACTCTTCTTATCGTCCTATAAATTGATTTGAATTTGGTGAACAATAGTTGGCTTTTCGAAATAACAAGATTTGGCAGGAAATCGCATCAAAATAACGTTTTCTGAAAACACTTAATTAGAGGAATAACTTGCCAAAGCAATTACCATGAATTAACTGACTTCTTGAAAAATAAAAGTTGCTTTGATTTGCTAACACAGTGGGAATTTCAATGAGTTCAGGTCGAATGTGGAAGCATGGATGTTAGGATTTTGTGTTCGGTGTCGAGGAAGCAGCCTTTTATGTCTCCGTGGTGTTCAATAGTGAATAAAATATTTGTCATATTTCGTCTGGACTTTCACAAAGTATTCATCTCACCGCGGAAGTCAAAAACCGATCTAGAGCACGCGTTTTCCTTGAACACATTCCCATAGATCATTTTCCCGCGTGCTAGCCTACCTTCTAGAGTACTGTAAATTTACCGTATGGTACATGAAACGAGTAACATAAAACCATTCGCGTAAAGGTCATCTATGATGAATAGTTCTCAGGCACAGACTATAGAAATCCTATCTATGCAAATATATTGGCAACTACGATCGGATACCTAACCAGGGAGTAATTTATTGCATCATTTGAAAAGAAAATTTGTCAATGATGGAAACTGGTTTGTCTAAAATTTTTAATACCAGGTTAAACAATATGTGCTTATCAATCGCCGGAAGGCGGGTTACTCAGAAGCTCTGAAGCAAACGCTAACCTGTCTGCTGGTTACATTTATTTTCTCGTTTTTCGGCCAATCTACATGGAGCGTGGAGGCAGGAGAACATGGGATTAAAAAATTTGCGAACAATGTATATGAATATAAATACGCGTATACGAATATACTTGTATCACGGGGACCTAGGGTGCATCATCGGGAGTGTGTATGTAAGCTCCACTCTGTAAAGTCCATAAAAATCACAATTGTTATTCGCCAGCAATTTCCTGTCAAAGTCTGGACAGACGGTAGAATACTGCTAGAATTTATACTAGATGAGAATAAAATAAGAAATTTTAGCCAAAAGATTTCTGCGTAGGTGTACAAGACGAGGGACCATGACCATCAAATCGGTCCTGTTTTTAGATAAATTCCCTTTATTTATCCAGGTGCTGTTCGCAGTTAGTAATTGTGTACATAGCCTTAGTCTTTTTCATGACACACACTCGTACGTTTAATGTTTTATGAAAAAACTCGTGTTCTAGCCACATTTGTTTACTCTTATTTGATCTGGAATATGCGTTGAACTATCGTGAGATTATCACAGACATCCGCAGGTGCCAATGATGATAACTCAAGAGGGGCTGAAGTTTATCTACCTACCAAACGTACCAAAAGCAACGGAACACAAATACTACGGCAGCCGTTAGTTTTGATCCTAAATGTGGGTATTATTTAAGGGTATTGGGTAAAGTTCCTTGCAATCACAGAAAGAAATTTGCGAGAAAAAGGTGAGGGTTGTGCAGCCTTATGTTGAGAAATATTCGATTCCTTGATTTAAAACACTTAAAACCATTAAAGAAAAATAATGCCGATAGCGTAGAGTCTGAAAATGACGATGTAGAATTTGCAATTAACTTGTAAATATGGACAACTTTGAATTATTGCCAGCCATTTCTATTCGTATTATCAACCATGAAATAAAGGCGAAAAGCCTCACTAGTCACATCCTATGGATGCCCAGTTAAGTTTACTGGTATGCCAACACCACCGTGAAACGAAGACTGTCACGAGCGAGTAAGTCGCACTACTGCGTTCGGTTGTTCACTGGCAATTGTAAAGCCAGAATTAAAACGGCGTGCTCGGTTGACAGGACTGATCGATTTCCGAGTGGATGGTGTATTGGACAGCGACCACCGTGTCAGCTGCTTTTGTGATTTGGTAACTTATCACTAATTGTTTCAACGCATCACTGAAAATCGACTCCTAAAACACTCCTAACGATTTCTGGTCGTTCGTGTGTTTCTATGGTTCTTATTCAAGGCCTATTAGTCTCAAGCGTGGCCTCACGGTTGCATTCACAAAACGTTGAAAAACTAGTCAGGTAAGGAAAAGTAAGTGAAGTAGTCAGTTCGATAAAGCCATTTACTTAACTGATGCCCCAATAAGACAGAAGACGGTATGTTCTTTCTGGGTGGAATCACTTTAGCAGCTGGGTGACCCAATTTCGGACTGACGCAGAATAGTCCCGCTCAGCGGCCTAGATTCTTCCGTTTACCTCACACTGATTCTGGCCTATTGTCTCCTTTGATGTTAATGTTCGCCGAATACTTTGAATGATTACTACCTCTACTAGTCAGACCATCGGTCCAGATTGGGCATTGTGATATCAACTACTGTGGCCATGAAATGTTTCTGCCTTTGTTGTGCAGCCGGGGAAAGGGGGCTAATGTCACTCTGCGGGTAAATTATTTTCAACCCCTATAATTTACACATAGTCACCCAAGCACGTGCACACACAGACGCCTGAAATGAAACTTTAAAATAGTGAATACTAAGTATTGCAACAAACACATTCATTAAAACTGTTAATAAATTTAAATGAAAAATGTATGACTGAAAAAGATCATTCTTTTAGTGAACTACAAGGACTGGCATTAAACGCACAAAAAAGCCAAAAGCAGCAAGGAATTCAAATTTTCAGGCCTAGGGCAGTGAGCCTAGGTGATTCCACCAAACAGCATCACTCAGAATGTCCTGCAATCTCCCAAAATCTTAGGGGTCTATTTAGGGTGGAAAACTGGTTAAGCGTCGTTTACGACGAAGCCTAAGTGGCGAATCAAGTGTGCCAAATACCGCTGTTTTAATTAACGGTATACTGACACAGAGTGACTCGAGTTGCATCCTTCGTCAAATTTCGAAGAAATAGCTTTGGGTACACAATTTCCGCCTCCCTCTAGCTAAATTCGAAAAGCCAAAATTTGAGACCCAATAACAATTTAGTATGCCCCAAATAATCAGTAAAGTCGCAAGATGATTGTCAACAGTTTTAATTTTCTTTGACCTTTCCCGGATTGAGTTGGAAGGATAAAATTTCACACTATGCACAAATGCACAAATCAGTTGAAACAACAGGTTCATTCTACAGCTTATTGCGTCACGAGCTTCTGATTTGGACTCGTGCCGCAGCAACGTGAGAAGTGAGGTAAAAAATTTAGTCAAGGTGACCGGAATGACTGCTAATTAATGCCTCTAGAGACAAACGTAAATTTGTGTTCACTAATGCCATTGGCTTAATCCCTTGGTGGGGTCAGAGGACAACTGACTGATCAGTTTTATTGCTAGTTTCTTTGTTTTACTCGCTGTTAGGTTTGCCTCATGTCCGTACCGCACGATGCAAATACATAGCGCATCGAACAGCCAAAAACAGTTGTGAGCATTGTGATTCAGCGCAAAACTGTCCAAATGGATTTCTCTCGAGGCCTAATTTGTAGGCACGAAAAGTCTAACACACCCACATGGAACAAATCGACCGACCGTAAACCGCTATCCACCCTTGACCGAAGTTTAGAGACCAACAGAAACAAATAAATGCATGGTACTGATAAACCGAGGAGGCCTACCGTCACCGTTGTTTAGCGTCACAAGACCGCATCGGGAGTAGCTAGTCACTACCAGGCTTATAAGCAAACGATATCAAGTGCCTACAATTTTATTGATCTGGTTTTTTTGTTATTGTCTGGACTTGCATTGCCGAAATTGATGACACCTATTGAGTACATTGTTTTTTTAAGTGCTAACACATTAATGGATTTTTAATGAAGTTTTCCCAAATTATTTTGAACCATCGAACCGCAGAAATCGGGACGGAAATTCGGAACGGTAAAACCGGATAAGTTGTACTATTTGGTCCAATTTTCACTCCTAAATGTTTTACAACACTGTTCAGGGAACCGGTCTCTTACATTTTGTATAATAAAACCGAACAGGTTATGAAGAGTTACGTCTAACAAGCATGTGAGGTACTTCGACAGAAATACAGTCCAGCAGCCAATACAGTAGAAGATAATAGTCCGTCGGAATTCAGGTAGAGTGTATTCATTTTTTGTGTGCACAACTAAAATGAATTTTGCCGCTCAAGACACACAAATTGGTTTGCTTTGTTGGTCTGCCGATTTGGCTGAGCTTTGGGGTGGAGAACTATGTTGGATGGCAAAGTAACGTTTATCATTGGCAAACTGAATTAGTTGTTTATTTGTCCACTAATCAAGTAGAGAAAATCCACTGTTCGTTGAATGCATTTGTCAAACCAAACAATAAATGAATTTCATTTTACCCAAGTGTACCCGAATTTCGAGTGGACTGGGAGAGAATGCCTGGTACTGAGGTATGCGCATTCGTGCTTCTCCTAATTTGCTTGCAGATCATGTGCGCTTATTTCCTGCGCCTACCTAAATAGTCCTGGACACACCCACGCACACGTACAGTCGCAAAGCTGTAGACAGTGGTACATGGCGAATAAGAATATCTCATTCCATCTATACTCGTCCACAGAACTTTTCCACGAATAAATTAACCGTCGAAGGTCAGTCACATCACATCAGTTCATCTTTTCAGTCGTTCATTCGATCAATTGTCCATTTAATTGTTAGTGATCGGGAAGTGTTAGCTGAACTGTTTGGGACAGACCTGGAAGCCGCGGAACTTTGCACCCGTTATCTTGAGATCGATTGCTAACTAGGTTTACTGGACATTTTTCTTCAAAGTTTAATATTTGGGCGGACAAAGTAATCAGTATTATGCCCATAGATATTTTAAGTGAGTTTTTACTTATACATTGTTCTTGAGGTTACAGCAGCAAATAATGGTTTATATACATATCACCCAAAAATTTCTCCTGGAAGTGGAGTATGAGTACGAAGATGGGTGAATAGATGTGTACGGGGTGCGCATGCGTGATAAGTAGCTTTCACGGTGAATTGATCTTTCGCTTAGGGACACTTTCCCACACATCTAGACATATATATATATATATATACATGCGGACAAACCAAAAATATAGGTCACGTAATCAAGAGGAGAGCATCAATTTTCCCGGTCCAATAACTGTGGCAGACCGACATGTGAGAGAGCCCGCCAGATGAGTGAATAGCCGCAACCAGAACAGATGCTCTGATTTCCCATCAAAACCACAGCATAGTGAACAATGTGCAATGTCGAGCTTGAAACAGTTGGAACTATCACCCTGGTAAACTATGCTTTTTGCGTCTGCCGATCGACTGAGACAGTCACGGACCATATCCACGTTATTTCATTGGGACCCTTGTCTGGTGATTTTAATCATTCCAGTTTTCCAGCATTTTCTTGATGTGATCACTGGTTGGCATGATCGTTTACATTCCATGGTATGGCACTATTGCAGTCTTTCAGCTTTTGCCCAGGTTTATCGATTACTGGAATTTCAGATTGCAGTTAATTCGCAGATCAATAAAGCAAAGATGTTTGATATGCCAAAGAGGTCATCTTTAGGGGAAAAATGGGTTGTTAGTTTACCGCTCATCACTTACTCTATTACCCCAGTCGGTGCACTATCAGTTCTGGTAGCTATTAACAAAAGGAAACATTCACAAACTGTTCCTGCCTTTGTAGTTTGCGCGTTTCTGCATTCTAATATTTCTGTCATTCATAAAAGATGTAGCCTAAGAAAAGCCAGGCGTTTGGCTCCCGGTTTTCCGTACAGACAAAATGACAACGGGGAATGATCTACCTGAGTGTGCCACCAAAGCGGGTCAATTTTTCAGCCTTCTGCAAATGTTTTAGTAGACCTTCTTTATCGTGTGAAAAAGCAATCCATCTCGTCACCGAAACACTGATTTAAGTGGTAGTGTCGATGGTTTCGTTAGCACATGCATTGCAGAACAACTTTAACGTATTCACATATTTTTTCATTGTGAGCTGTCCTGGGCCGGCTTGGAAATTCACTCAGTTTAGTTTAGACAACCGTTAGCCTTGCGCCAAAATGGCCTGAATGTGATTGCTGTATTACAGTATCGGTTGCTCAAATAGAAAAAAAGAAATTCGCAGACAAAACAGATGAGTCAGTTCAACTGCACGAAAGTAGATTCCATGTATTCAATAATTTTGCCTCTACCTACGTTGAAGTCTGCAGACCAAATCAATTCACAAGCTGTCAAAATGTGTCCAAGCGGAACTGTTTCAGTTTGTCCCGTTGACATCAGCACAAGAACGTATTCCAAACTGTAGGGTCCATAAAAATAATGAAATTCATACAGTCCAACTTTGATGGAGGTAGATTGGGAAAAACAATTCGGTCATCTTTGCAAATGCTCACCGCATCACTTAAGCGTGTGATTACAAATCAGGCACTGAGTTTCCGGTCTTCCGGCTTCATCGCTTAGCTAGTGATGATTATCTGGATTTCGGGAAAGCAGCTAAGGCTAAGGGCCACTTTACTGCGCAAAACTATTTCAAAGTTTCACACGATAAATTTTTTGACTGAAATTGGGAATATTTGTGTTCCATAGACAAATGTAACCTAATGCCATTGGCTAATGTGAGGTGGAAAAACGGTACTACAAATGGTGCCTTACTTTATTTGATTTGCCTACCAAACAAGCCACTTTCAGCTTGGTTTGAAAGAAGACTTTTTTGGCTATTGTCTTATGCTCATCTCTCAGTCTCTAGGAAAATTTACAAAAAGTAGTTTCTTAGTCTTTAGGTGTTCCTGTCTATCTCTTTTAAAGTGCTTATATGCTTGTTGAACTCGACAGAATCAAGACTAAAATTGCCATGCAAACGAGCTGCCCCATTTCAAACAGGAAGCAAACAGCGCTCACAGAGAAAAGCTGAGGAGTCTCATCGATCTAGTAATTCAACTTCGTTTAAAACTTACGAATGATGTCTTCTGCTGCTTTCTACAACATACTATTAGTATTATTATTGATGTAATGGGAATGACAACAACAAGGAAACAGATTTTGAACTTGAAATATTTCGATCCCATTATGAAATTGGATATGTAAGTCAAAACACAAATTCTACGGTCGGGTTTCCTTATGCACGCTCGCGTTGGTCAGGGACACAATATCGGGTATAAATTCACGGTTACAAAACTAACAAAATCAGCTAGGTTTTAGAGAAAGTGATGCATCGAATATGTCCGTGGCCGTGCACGGTTTGATTCTATTCAACTACAACCGATGAGCGCACGCGGAAGAAATTTTTATTCACCCTGTTTTGGTTTCTGTCTTGCTTGTTCAGAATCTAGAACCATTCGACAAGTGGCCGGCTATCGATTTCATTACGTGACCAGTGATTATTCCTTAATGCAATTTCCTTCTCATCCATTGTGAAACGGGGATGAGGGATGGGGTTGGAAATCCAAATCGGCGATAAAACTGTAAGCATTAGAACCATTTGCGCATAAACTGGATTTACGACGAAACGTTTGCTAATTATTCACAGTTCCGTCCTATATTCACCTAGTAGCACGTGACCATATTACCATGCGACATGCTATATTTGAGTGCAACCTCATGCCATACCAACCTAGTCGCATGGTTATCTGGTTCCACGCAGCTGATAGAAGTGCACTGTCCGACATGGAGAGGTTTGGGGCAGATTCCATAGACTAGAAGATAATTGGTTATCATTTGGTCTGTACTGACAGTGATACACAAACGAGTATTGGTTAGATGTTGTGAAATTCCGTTGTCCTTTAAAGTTTATTGATAATTTATCATCCGGTCATTCGCACCAGATCGGGGACCAGTGGTGTTCTGATCACACGTGACGAATGAGCGTGCGAATGTTGCGGAGAACCAACATGCCTAAAATGGTTTACTGCAGGATTAAGACCTCTGATTTCCACTAATTCATTGACTGAATACTAAATTCGTCTTTCCAGCTTACGCTAATGGACCAGTTTCGGCTATCAAACCTGGATAAGTACACAAAACAGGGAAATGATCTATCCTTTGCATGCGCTATCTAAAGGCTAGGTAATACGGTAAGTGAAAGTTAAAGTCTTGCTCCCTAACGGCAGTGGGTACCTTTAACCTTTATTGATCGCATTTTGAACCGTATCCTGGTCCTGCTCCAACAGACTTTTGATCACTACTTGCAGCTGCCTAGTTAAAACAGCAGATTGCAATCCACCCATAACTAGGCAAAGATGGAGGTCCAGAAATAACTAGCGACGTCGCGGTCGTGTGCCTCCGCGAGTTCTTGATACTTTATATTCATGCTGCTCATTAAACGTATCCGGACTTGCTTTCTTATTGTCGTCGTTAAGCGCTGCTAATCCACAAGAAAGGGTCTTTTATTGCTTTGCGGAAATGCGCACAGGCTTAGAAAAAGCTGTTGGTCAATCAATCCATAGTGGGTGGACCGTACAAGGCAGGATTAAATCATCCTTGGCTTCTCACTGGTTTCTCGAAAAGACTGCCCAGATCCTCTGTGGCTTAAGTGAATTTTTCCGAGCGGGTGACGCATTGACACTCTTGGTTGCCGAATATAGGTTTTGTAATAATCCAACATACTTTAACATCACAAACAACTAGATCTGCAAAAACAACTGAGTATTTAACATTTATACATTTAATAAGTCGTTTTATTTCTATATATTAATTATTCACCATTTCTATGAAGTCAGCTGATAAGTTTTCGGATTCTGACAACCTTAAAGGAAGCAGTTTTATTCGGTTACTTTAAAAACTAGTAAAAACTTTGCCGTTATCAGCTAGGTGTCCATGCTCACGTATTTGCTTGTCTCCGTTAAAGCTATTTTTCCATTCCTGGCCTGGTATTGATAAAGCGGGGTCAAATAGTCCAACTTTTCCAAGGAAATTTTACTCTTATCATCAAAAACAGACCCTCTTCTTTATAAAGGCATCAAAAAACGAAATTTTTCTCGAAGCCTATTCAATATCTGCGAGCTCCCAGAGACGGAACAGTTTTTAGTTTGGCCCAAGAGAAGCCAATACATTCTAATTTGGTCATAGATCACAGCTATCACGTGTATGATTAGGTTGTATTTATATTAGACAAAAGATTCCTGAGATGTTCGGAGCCACGCAGACGAAGTTCTCGAAGTCGATCTGTGAATTCCCTGGAGAAAAATCGATTATAGCTCTCTGGCCTATCCGGATGGCATTCATATTGTGTGCACTGATGCGTCAAAATTGGATCTGACACAACCAGTTTGTAGTTGTGTGGCTGTAATTCGAGAAAACCGATATTTTCCTAATTGACCCTTGGATTTCAAATAATATATCCACTGCGACTAACCAGTGCTATATGGACTGCTTCTTTACGAACAAACCAGTCAGTGTTCATATGTTTTGGCGTAAATAAACAATTCCATAATGGCTACTCAGCCTAAGCGCCTCATTTTATGCAGCAGGAAAGTTTCACACTAGCTTCGCGGGATGATAAAAGAACGGAACTCCGTCGAAGAGAATAAATAATTAACAGCTGTGGATAAAAACATTTCCAGCTGTTGTTGTTTTTTTGGTCACTGTTTCCAACTAGGTATTGCCTAGCAATCTGAGAATACACGAATATGGGGTAGTTGAAAGAATGTGGGCTTCTGTGACTTTAATCATATTGGGGAATACTGCGGGTTTTGCCTGTGCGATTTATCATTGCCAGTGGAGACCCAAGACACGTTTTCTCGAATTCTGGTTATCTGCTTACCGGCAACTAGTGTTTGCACAACCGAGACCAAATCATTTTTACGGTCTGTAAAATTGATTTACCGCCTGAAAGTGATGCATAATTAAAAGCAAAGGTTATTCTCCTGTTTCACCCGATAAAGTGCGAATCATTGTCCGGAGTGTAAGGGTTGCGATATGTGATGTTATCCTAAATAGATGCTGCTGATAGCCAAAGTTCTGTTTCGTCCAATCTTTCTCGTGTGCGACTGATTTTGTCGGTATCAGTTCAAATACTGGGTTAGCAGATGTGACAAAAATTGGAGTAGGCGTTACAAGAAAATGTTTGCTTTCGACTGAGGGTGACCTGAGCCGAATCATTTGATTGACTTGTTTAGGTCAATGAAAAATAATTTTTCAAAACTGAATTGTTTCCACTTACTGTTTTCTTGCTGAAGTAAGTTTCTACCACTGTGTTGAGCTGGAGCCGATAAGTAGTTTGTAATTCGGTTTACCTTTATATTTTGGGCACTGTTGTACACACGTTTGGGGAATCATTCCACTCGTTGTACTACTTACTTGAATATCTGAGAGTTTAGAACAAAAAATTTCGTTCCAATTTCAGACTTAAGATAGAGCCAAAACATTTGTCAGAATATGGAAAATGGAGCCGGATAAATGTGATAAGCTTGTTTGTGACAAATGGCCATGTTTACTTCATAAAACAAACAGAAATTGTCAGTTTACTTAACACATCGTATGCTCGCTCCTCGTCTTATTTCCACGAATCCGTTAGCATTACTGCCTACAAAATGTCTGATAGAATTAATTGAGCACAAAAAAATATGCCTAACAAATTCAGACCCAGAGTAGAACTGGAATGTATTCTTCCCCGTTTCTCGTAAAATACACACTCTAAATGAGGCGATCTTTAAAACATTTTAACCATACTGATCGTTTTTTGCAAAAGTTTGGCGTAAACTGTATAGCCCGTCCTACCTATGGATTGTGGGCGATTTTTCGTGATCGCATTTTATTGTTGGTACAAATAAAACGATCCTACTCTTCACTGGGTGATGGGTTTTCCGCCTTTCACAAGTTCGTTTTTTGGTCTGTTGCAAATTAATGGACATAAATGATGGAATATAATCCATTCCCTGGTGTTTATAACAAAACGTCGAAAAAATTACCATTTTTTACCTCACTTTTTCACTGTCACAAATTCGGAACGAACAAGTAACGAAATGTACCCAAATACATGTGGGAATTTTTCGTTTTTATATATTTTCGCTATTCATCACTAAGAATTAATGATTGAAACATTTCGTTTGAATGTTCTAGTGCGTAAATAAACTCCACCGAAAGTTTGACAGAAAACGTTCCCGAATCGGATTACGAATGAAAATCAACCTGCTTCAAACAAACCAGAAAGTTAACACTTCTGGAAGAATTCGAAGGCAAATTCTCATCCTTCTGGCCAGGTACACGATGTCGCCGTATCTTGACGGGTGTACACGTCCAGCACTCAAACGAGTCCTGATGGCTCAGGTCACACAAATTCAACTACCCCCAGTGCGCATTCGAGAACCAAGTAAAATGAATTTAAACCGTGAATGTGTTTTGCTTTTCTCGCTACTAATGCATTACTTCATCTGTGCTGCAAATTTTGTATTATTCGCGTTGAAAAATAATTCGTAGGCGTCACAGTCCATGTTGACAGCAATTCTAAAAGAACTGTTTATCTTCTGAACAGATAATCAAGGATTTTACGTTTCAAATGCTTCAAAGCGTTCAGAAGCCTTCCAAATCTACGAGTAATCGATAGTGTCGAAAATGTATCCTTCATTGTCTGTTTACGAGAGCAGGGATTTGATTAGATTTCAGTTCTCAGCTAGATTGGTAAAAAATATGACTAAACTAAACATTCTGAACGATCGTGATACTGAATGTATGCACATGCATTTGTACTAAACAGCTTATCTTGTGCTCAAACTTGCTGGTGGTTGTTTCTGTCGAAAACCGGAAGGGGGAAATACGAATTTCTCCAGGTTTCGGGGCTTCGATAAAATTTCTCCTTCATTTTTCAGCCAAAAATGACCTTGAATAACTTCAAATGCACCTGTCTGAGCTGCCTCACGAAATATGAACAATGCATATGGTTTTGCTACAACCGATATTACATTAAAGCATCTTGAAACAGTAACGTCTTTCGTCGTTGGTTCATTGCAAAATGGGATATAAAACTGTATTGTTCATTTATTAATTATTAACAGTTCTGGTGTTTCACTTGTCCAATGATATGAACCAGGTCATCGTGAACTCAACATATTTCTCGGGTTTTGACTTATCATTGTCAAGCCATGCAAATAGTTTACCGGATTAGTGAAAATTCTCGTTACCGGAGAAAAATTGTTGTGTACGGTTTTCCGAAAATGCACACATGCTATCTCTAGTGTGTTGCACATATTTGCAGGTTATTGTAAAATTACGTTGAACATGGATTCCAGTAGAGCGTAATCCAACTGAGTGTTTGGAATAATTGAAGGCGCTAACCAAAAAATAGATGAATCAAATTTTTGCGGGAATGCCACTTTTGTCAGAAAGAAACACATCATAATAGGGCAGATAAACGTGTCTATTGATTGCTCAGTCGAAACATAGCAATGTGATTATCGATGATTTTTACTTCTTAGACAGTCATTACATCGGATAATTGATTGGCCGTGTGACGCGGACCTCAGCTGGCTAAAATGATTCATTCGCGATTCCGTATGCCCACATGAATCTGTCCAAAAAGGAGAAAAACAATTACAACGGTAAGCTTCGCGCTAACCAACTGAAAGTCTCATCTCCGGGTTTAAACAAGTTTTTCTCTATCTTTCGCTAGCTCTCTAATGCACGAGTGATAGATGGGTTCAAGTAGATGCACGAATGCTGATCGCCGACCCGAGCTTCGTCCAAATACGTGCCCTGTACAATCGATCGAACGATTCGCAACCATTGCATAAAGAGTCAGTTCGTGGGGGAATTAGCATACAAGTTTATTGGCTAGATAGATTTTCAGACTTCACATATTTATGTAGAACACGGTAGAAAAAAGAATTAAAATGAAAATGAAGCAATTTATAGGTTGGTGAAAAATGACGTCTATCGGAGTGCTTTGGATAAGACTAGATACCGGAGAAGAAATGGAAGCATATTTTTCAAAAAGGACTTGAAGGACAACTGGTTTCCTCATGATTATTTGAAAACTATTTACAAGCTCTGATGTTTTAGTCACCATGCCTGTTGAATAAAAATTGGAAAAAGAAAGTTACTTAAGCAGCTGCCTGTACTTTTGCTAGATTTGCTGGAGTGATTCTTAACGGCCGGATTAAAAAATCACTTATACACTGGAAAATGTGCTGAAGTTACAATCCAGAACAAAAGTACGCCTGCTCTTTTTCCTGCCCACAAATAACCATTTGTTTTAAAACAAGTATGAATGGATCTGCTTGGGCCTATATCGAGATGGTTGCTGGTTCGAAACCATCCGGGAGGGGCAAGGCTTGTCGGGCTGTCAGCCTAGGGATTCCGATTGACAGCGCATACTCTTATCCGTCCGATTGGGCTGACCGTTAGTTGTCTGTTGCGATTTGCTGTTGCTCACATACAGACTCGTCGACTTACTGGTCCACTTGGTCCTTAATCGTTTCCTGTCTGTTTCTTTAGATTTCTGTCAGACTCGACTCTGCACAATTTGCAACCAATATACTTTTATGATTTGTAAGCATTTATGGGTCTCGAAACAGTACTTATTGAATATCAAACTGGCATAACCTTGGTAGAACCGTAAATTGTGTCGGAATTTCATGAGTTTTGTTTCATTTGATTTTTTGATATATGCTGTGTAACCTGTTGATGCAACCCTGAAGGTATAGAGAATAAAAATGAGTTTCTGTGTTGTGTTTCTATGTAAATAAATGATCTTTTCTTATCCTTGTTTTATTCTGTGTATGCGTCTATGGTTACTCATCAACTGTTGACATTGTTGGATTTTGATTTTCCATGATGGCTGACTGTAAAGTAGTATGAGTCCGTTTAGTTGAAAGTGCTCATTCACATCAAAAGTAATGTCGTCCACCTGCCGTCTCATAGGTGGGATTCCCATCTTTATCTCGAATCCCGAATAAAGTCAGGGTTGTTGGTCTCGCTTGGACTCAGATCAGAGCATGGACACCTATGGATTAGCCGACCAGTCAACAGTTTTCAGTTAACAAATACGGATGGAGTTCAGCCTTCAGTAGCAGTTGGTCATGAGGATGCCGCCAACGTTTTGAAGAAAGCTTCCTTTTTTCTTTTTCTTTTTCTTCAGTACAAGATTTTAGGTATTCGCTTGATCACTAATCAGACTGATTGTGTCTAGGCTGCTCTGTACAATTGCACCAATGGACGGTATAGTTTGACAATACATTTGTTTCTTAATTGTTTTGTACCGATTCAAACAGCACGGGTTGCCAATGGCCCGTTTTTGTCCCTAACCCCACTGTCACTCTACCTAGTCCCATGTACACATTACATCTTATGCCTTCAAGATTCCTATGTATTCGGTTCCCGTGTGAGTTGTGATCTTGTCATGTACACTGGCTTCTTAACGTAGAATCCGTATATGGAGAGAGGCTACTCAAATAACACACTGACTTAACAAGCCTGATGAAAGCCAGCCAATTTACGAACTTAACCTAGGCACCGATGAGTGTAACTTGATAAAACGTTTGAGGTCACAATGCTGGGCTAAGCTATCGGACAACTTCAAAGACCTTTTTTGAGTCACAAAATACCAACATTCATTTCCATTGAAATAAAGTGTTCCGAGACAACTGCTGATCAGAAGTTAAAAGTACACGTTTGCAATTTAGATTGGACAAATTGACCGGAATGGTAGCAAGTGAATCAAATGCGCTAGTTTTGTCCGGGTCATGGAAAACAGTTTCGCGGATAAGTGCGACCGTATAATGATAAAATTTATTATTTGTCTTTGACACTATTATCATTAGGAAATGACCCTAAAAATCCACACTGGAATTATCCAGGTGAGTCTGCCAGTCAGTTGTGCTAAATCCTATCGGACACTTCCGGGAGACCTAAACGGGTCCACTGGAACAGGTTTGAAGTGCCAACGCATAGAGTTGCCAAATTAAGGTGATACCTGATCAAGCTGCAACTGATTGTCAGGAAATTACCATAGTGACCATATTACTGTCGCATTTGTTTAGCCAGAAGTGAGCAGGAATACGTTCTGTGAAACAATGAATCTTAAAGTCAGAAAGACATTCAATCAACAATGTTTCCCACCGTATATAGCTCTGTAATATGAGAGGAAGCTGTGCGGAGAGAACGAATTCCGAGTTCGAAAGCTTATGGATGATTGGCCAGGGTAGTTTGCAGTGTACATCCCTGATACATGTTAATAACCGAGAAGCGGATTCTGGGGATACGAGATGATTTGCATCTCCTATCCACATATATACTAGATATACAAAATTCCCAGACTATCTTCCTTTGAATCAAAGCGAGGTTGTGGTGGCGCCGATACCGTTTTTTTCGTGAGTAGTCAGTGGTAATCTAAAGTTTAAGCCACTGGTAGTCGTTCCCACTGTGGCGTCACATTGTCGTCTGGCGGAAGTAACATGACCACCGAAATCAACAATCGAATTCGGTCTGATTTTTGTCAAGGGAGCGGTTAAGTGGTCTTTCGCATGGTCCTGTCCCGGCTAATTTGTTCATCAGAACAAATGAAGGCACTTTTGAAAAAAAGCGCATGCGATTATCGACTATATGGGTCCTCTGATATTTTATTGTTTCTAATCACGTAATTATTCACATATCCAGACAGACTGAGTAATACAGAGAAGCAAAAATTTATTAGCCATTTTTACCGCTAGCCTTTCTACCTGACTACGTTCTACTTCACTTTAATAGAACACAGGCAGACATGAAGTGAAATTGTAAGTCGTATTAGAGGGAACATGTTGGCTAACAGAATACTGAAACTGAATGACATGCGCAAAACATTATCGCCTTAAAAAATAGATTTAGTGGCTTCATTATTTAAAATCATTTAGTTGACGATAACGAATCCTATTAATACAATTAAAACAGATGACAGTAGCAAAAACAATTTATTTTATTGTCACAAGGACTTTGAAAATGCCCTAACATCATTGGGAATTAGAATCTTTCGTGATTTTTCTTATTGTATGTGAAACTGTGATTAAAGTTGCATTCACAAAAAAGTAACTACTTGATTTGTCGAGTTTTCGAAAACAAACTCAAGTGACCATCAGTGTCAATGATAACAGAAGAGAATGGAATCAACAATCTAGAATTTCGTTTGCTCTAAATACCAGTCCTCTCAAAAGGTAACCTGTGTGATACACTCTTATTAGCATGAACCAGTGAGAACGATGCATGTAAAAGCATTTAAAGTCGAATTTTTGCATTCGTTTCATTTAAATCTCCAAAGATACTCCGCTGTCATCGGGGCCCAGTTGAGTGTAACGCTTCATCAAGGAAATATTTGACCTCCGCAGACCATAGATGAGTATAGAAATGATTGATGTTCCGAGATATTTGTTTACTGTCTGCGACAATAAATACGCTGATTGATATCTGACTGAAATGGGATGCGTTGAAAGCCTTAATATGTAAATCCTTTAGGTCACACTGAAGTCATCTTTAGAGTCAGCTTGTGTAATGTGTTTGTTTATTTGTTCATTCTGTTTTGATTGATCTTCACTTGTGGTTGCGATTCAGTGTTCTGTATGCTTATACAGGCTGCTGTGATTGTGTTTACCAACTACAGTTTGCGGAGTGCGGTTGTTAATCGTTTTGGAAAATTAGGGTTTATATGCAACCACTGAAACAGAGAAGAACAAACCATAGCAGGTTTCGCGGTTATTTTCGCATCCCGTTCTACTCTGTAAGTTCATCTTTGTGTTCGTACCATGACAAAGTGTATTAGCACAAAAATATCATTCATATTACAAGAATGTCATTGAAACAAAAATCCAAACATCGCAACCCTCATTGGTGTTTGTTTTATGCAAGCTAGGCACTGTTAACCCACTGGACGGAGGGGGGTTCTATGCTTATCTAAATGAACTGCTAAAGTTCGTACATTAAACGTCTTCCACTATGTTGTTCAGTATATAGTTCAAACCATACAACTGAAAGAAGAAATTTCATAAACCTACATTTGAACAAAAATCGAAGAACTATATTATCTTACTGGTTGAACTTAGTGATATTTACAGCACCTTCTGCTCGACATCGAAATTTGGTGGCCAAACTGAACCCCCTGAGGCAAACAAATAAGGAAAGTTGAAAAATGAACTCGTGAAATCCGAGTTCTGCGCTGGTCACCATCTCAGTTCATTAGGAATGAAAATTAACTTTAAGATGACAAAGCTAGGCATTTGTTTCCGTTCCTGTGACACTGAAGAAGAACATTCAGACGCAAACGACTTATAGCAACGCTTTCTTTTTCATGCGTGTTTTTTCTGTTTGGTTTATCATTCGCGCCATTTTTATTAATTAAGTTTCACTTTCCTTGATTCCTGTAATGCAAAATTCTTCCTTAGGTCTTGCCTTTCCCGCTTCTTTGTTTCTGTTCGACAAGTTTCCAAACAGTCCAATCGCATTTCACGTGGAACCGGAATAAGTAAGCAGGGACGTGTGAACGTCAGCACGGATGTCGAAACCAGAACACATACAGCTCGCCGGAAGTTCAGATCAATTGTTCAATTGGATGAAGGTGGCAGTATAACGTACTAATTTTTGATTGCATTTCACCTAGCCTGTCCTCTAGTCTGTCCTCACTATCCATGATCCTGATAGAGTAAGATAGGTTAGGTATCCGCGTATTTATTACAAGGTGAGAATGAAAGAGCGCGGAACCAAAATAAAAATGCTATAATCACCCTGGATTCCTGACGCTGAATACGGTCCAGGTCGGTTATTAACCTATACCTTGACTTTTCAATCGGTGCATATTCTTTCTACAAGTAGTACTGCATTCTGATATATTTTTCTATCAGTTTAGTTTGGTTATTTAAAAACTGAGAACGAGAAATGAAAAGGTAAGAACATTTACCATGTGAGCATTGGAATTGCATGAGTGAGATCGATATTATTCTTACAGTGTTGTCATATACAGAAAATTTAAATCATAAATCATCATCTGTTGCTGGTGATACACTGGCAGGCTTTTTGTTTTGATAAGCTTGTTGACGAAAGCATCTACTTCTAAAAGAACAGAAACCCAAAGCTCAAACGAACCGCAAATTGTAGGAATTACGGATCTCTTCTAGAGTGACTGTCACTGGGACTACACCTTTCACCAACAAAACTCAGGCCATTCGTTTGACCATAAACTCGGGAAGTACCTATCTCGAGATTTTTCTTTTTTATCAATGTTCATTAGTAAAGCACATTCTTTACCCCACTCTGATTTGTCCTTCGAGTAGAGGACATGTGTGTTACCATCGTTCTATCTGCTCCTGTCAACGTTTATCAGAAGCGCCCGGTTAAGTTTGTTCAGGTGCTGTCTTAAAAAACTGGGAGGTCGAATAAATCAGTCAAAAGATTTCGTAAAGAGTTGGGTTATGGTAGTTCCGGCATCGACTTGAAAAGAATCAGGATGTGCACTTTAACACGACTGAGATCGAGTAAGCACAACTTCCTACGTTACCACGGGAGCTTTAGGGAAAATGGGTGTTGTGTAGATAAAGAGCACCGGACAGCGTTGTATTTTGCATGATTATCAGGTGTATATATTTGGATGTTGAAAACTTCTTCATTGGTAAACCAGCTCGTCTGCTTCGTTTACGAGATTACATCTTGGAGCTAATCAAGGGACTCGACCTATTTGTGTTTCAAAATTCAGCATTGCCAAATCAATAGACAAATCAGAACAAACGGAGAGACTTTGGTTGGAGAGGAGTATGTACGCGATTGGCTGAGAACTCTTATTTCGTCTGTGCATTTGCGCCGCTTACTGGCAATTTAGCTTTCCACACAACCTCTACTTATAGCACAGTTCTGATAGTATGTCCGTTTTAATCAAGTTTGATCAGTGGGATTTTACAATAATATCGTCATTTATTGACCAAATTAACTGAATGAACGTTTTACAAATTCTAGTTGCAAACATAACTAAATCTGACGTTTTGGAAGATTGCTTCCTTTTGTCGGGAAAAACTTATATGAACAAATATTTTGTGCTTAATTTGAGAATGGGGAAAACAACGACAAGTCGACTGAAAGGAAAAAACAAACTGGATCCGTTTGGTCGCTTTGCGTGTCACCTCATTGACACCACCAACAACATCATTCTCAGCATAAACGTTGACAACAACAAAGTCATTAGCCCCAAAAATGTGCCACAGGAACTCCAGCGGGGGTAACAGAAACAGGAGAATCGAATGACACTGGACACACAAAAGCACAAACCGTGAGAATGGTCAGCACGCCCATCGATTTGCTTGTCGTTTCCATACAAACAGCTTCCGTATGATTTGTTTTTTTTTATAATTTAAGGGGTCGCCTTCACGACAGCAACATTTACGGTGTAATCTGGTAGGCCCGACCAGTATACGTATGAGCATGACCAAACGAACATGCTTCCCACGATGCCACAAGTAAACAAGCAGCCATTCAGTCACTATTTACACTTTCTGATACCAGTGATGACGATCATCAGTTCGTCCTATCTGAAGCTACTTTTGCCAAAATAAAGCAGTTCAGACTGGGTTACCTCCAAGCCATAAATTTTACCCTGTCTGTCCGAAAAACCGGAGCATTTTTCATTGACCGATCAGTGAGGAGAACAGCCTCCATCTAAAAGTACCCTAGACAAAAGGGGCGTACCCAGTCACCTAAGAAGACCGCTGGACCATAGGAGATAGCCGATAGCATTCGCCAAAGGAACGTGAATTTCCATGCGTTTAACACTTCGATAAGCAAAAAATGTTATTAATAAAAAAGATGTTACGACGTTTTATTAACCTAGTCATGTGAATTTCCACACGATTTTCATTATGCTGACTGCAGCGGTACGGATCGTGTGGAAGAAAAATAGTGAAAACTTGTCAACCACCAGTCTAGCTACTTCCACGGGTTTTACCGATACCACCACTTATTCAGATACGGCATCAACCGAATTATTTCCCGATTTGAGTACAGCAGACCTAATTTTGACTAAATTAACGCTTTTCTAATGACTACGTCTGCTTTACAAACATTGATTTTGAGGGATGTGCAAATAGCAATGAAGGTTGATTGAGTAACGATGCCAAAAGGCTGCTCGATAATGAGAAAAATTATAACAATGCTGTGCAAATCCACTGACAGTGTCTAGATGCCGCGAGACAGAGCCATCGTGGGTTTTTCAGTGTCCTCCAATGAAACAAACCTGCCACTGAGAAGTGTGACCTAGTCCATCAAACAAATAACCTAAGAGTCACTTCACCTCTCAAGCCGGGTATTCTACTGTTTGTTTAAAGATGTATCTGGCTGGTCTTAACAGTGGAGTTTTAATTTTATAAGTGAAAAACGCCTGATTTCATCAATCACAGCAAAGTAAAACATACAATCGTTAGGGCCGACTTGAACTTTACGTATCGGCCGCAGCTTGCCTGTGAGTAGCAGTAAGCTGGATTGGGAAAATGCTTAGTCCGTGGTATGATGTGCTAGTATATACCATCGGTACCCTAGGAGGAACCGTTCCAGTAAGTGCATGCATCAGCAATGCCTAAACTCTTTGTGAGGCTCCAACTGTCGTGGTTCGACTTCAAAAAAGGTACATCTCATTTTGCTTACCACCCTTCTCGTTTCAGGCCTTATTCGACAAATTATTTAGTTCAAGCAATAACTTACGTTTTGAAGAGAAGTAACAACACAGAGTAGTGGCTCCAGATTATAAGATTACTTTAACATTTTGGATCGTCAGCCAGTATAAAGCCCGAGCTGCTGTCTCCGGGGACGTTTGCAAGCCAGTTCACTATGAAGTTAAGAATCACGAAAGTTTTGGTCGTTATGGCAGGAAATCTCCTAATTTCCGCATCAACTCCTGCAATCTAAGATGTTTCGCATTTCCTCTGCTTTTTTCCTTTTATTAAGTTAAACAGGTAATAATTTATTTCACGCTCTTCCGCTGAAAGGACCTTGAGGACTCAGCTTTGGGATAATGGTACGTCGCATGAGGAGACTTTCGAAAGTCAAACTAAGTTACCTGCTATCGTTACTGATTGTGTACTCCTATTTCATTCCATCAATAAATCTAGGCATCATAATGCTATTTTTATTTCCTGGCAGTGAACCATGTAGTTTCCACACAACCAGGTGTTCTCTGTTTGTACAACCATGGAAGATATACCGACATGACCAGGGGCAGATTGACTTGGGAATAAGTAGTCACGCAACAACTCAAGGTTCATAAAACAGTGAAGGGGCATCCTGCAAAATTGGCCTTTTTGGCACGTCTCTTCCTAGGATTATAGTCTCACAAAGGTAATTTTTCATTTGTGACTGTGAGCAGTTTCCTCCAGTTGTCGCACTTTACCAGACTAGTCTCCTAGGTTGCTGAAGAAATATTTCTACATTCAAATGCTTCCCTCTACTAAGTCAATTTTGAACACTATCTTAGGCAGATATTGCCAAATACGCGTAAATAGTACTCTCAGATTGCTCATAAATTCTCATCTTCCCTTGACTAATGACCTTGTACCTACATCTTACAAAAGGTGAAAGTTCTAATTCATACTTTTCGGTGCCCGGGTCTATCATATTTACCATTTTTTCCATTTACCATATTTCCCCTGCCTGTCTGTCGATTGAAAGGAACTGTGCACAAAAGTACAAACTTCGTTGTGCAGTTGCGTGTAAATATGTGACTGGCACAGGACAGGCCGGATATTTAAAAATTAATATTCACTGGCATGATTTAAAAAGCCAGGATTTCTTCCACCGGACTGTTTAGCCGGAACACTACCTCGATTTCACGTCACCTCAGATTCCCGTCTTAGGATTTAGCATAATGACTAACCGCTTGTTGGATCTGAGCCAATGAGTTGTTCACCAGACTATATTGTTTGTCTCTGCATAGTACTCGGTCGGAGGTTGTTCATTTTCGTAAACAAGACGGTGATTTTTCGGAAAAGGCTAGGGTTTTGCATTTTAGACACGCATTCAACATCCGCCTGTTGTTGCCGCGGTGGTGGTTTGTGACCTGTTTTTGTCTTGTATTCCAGCATCTTCCAACCAGTACATTTCGGTGGATACCAAATAAACCAAACACAACATTTCCATCTGTTTCTGAACTTGTTTTTGTTTTTAGTTCAACGGAAGACGACAAATCTGGCAACGAAGGACCGATTTTTTATTGTTGTTATTGTCACTAGTATAGTGATACACAAGATGCCATATCATGCAGAGTTAATATGAAGCAAATAGCTGACAGCTAATCCACATAATTAGTGGGGGAAATTGTCTAACGGGCAGTAACCGACCGTAGTTCCGAGTCCTTTTTAAACTCGGATATTATGTCTCTCTTACTGAAGAGGCTTGGCAACATGGTCGAAATAGTCTGCAGTCCTTCCTTGGTTCACATTGTCAGACTAGTTGGACGGTGGAATAACAGGGTAGATCAGTCCATGAATAACATATTTTCTCTTCTGTCCCTTTTGCATTTCTGTAATTTGTTGAATCTAGAAAATTCTTCCCATGGCGAAAAAATTTCTGTCATAGAGGCTTTATAAACACCATCCTAGAACAAATTGAAGGTTAGAAATTTCTAAACCCAGAAATCACCATATGCCACAAATAGTAATTAACTGTTACCCAGTTTTTTTCCCACGATAGGTCCGGTGAGGCCTTCTGTCTTGATAACAACGAATCTATTAGACCTCGGTAACATCTAGCCCAAAAACTAGAAGAACAACACAGTTGTACTACCTTAACCCCGGCTTCACTAGAAGTTGTTCACATGGTGAAACAACATGTCCCGTATTACCCATCTCCCATTTTCACGCGTTCCTTTCCCAATTTAAATAAGTTTGTTGAGGCGAGATAAATGCTGGTGCAGTACATTTCGTAGCCTCAACTGCTAGTATATTTCCCAAAAAAGTGCCCGAAAATACCTGACTGAATTGAAAGATTGACATTTGTGGGATCCAGCAACATTCAATTGTCTATTTAATCTCAACCACGGAAATCCTCAACTTCTGATTACTTGGAGAAAAAATATTTCGCATTGATTGGCAGATGCACGGCCGGCGTCTATGCATTTACTTCCTTGTTTGTGTGTGTGTGTGTGTGCGTATGTGTGCATGCTTCACACTGTTTCCACCCAAGCGCGATAAAACAAGTTGTAGGCTGTGAATTGCGCGTTGAGATTGAGTGACATGACAATTCGGAAAAATATTCAAAATCAAACTCTTATGTCTGACAAAGCAGCCGAAGAATAAAGAAGACAATGTGCATTGATATTAAATGCAGCAGGAAAAGAAAACCTACCCAAAGTTTTGTTTACAGCCTACTCAAGCGAAATGGGATCAAATGTCATTTTATTGCTAAAAATCCTCCGAATTCAGAAACCGTTGACCATAAATTAAGAATCAGAACCATGGATAACTTGGTGAATTCCGTTTGCTTTTGGAGTTTCGCAGGTTGAGACTATCGTCAGGGACCACTGATCAACTGTTGACTGATTGGGGACGGGTGCAACTAAAACTGAGCTTCGATGATATTTCGAAGCATTGATCTAGTGTTGCTCCAGTGGAAGAATAAGCACCGACGAAACAAGGCAGCATATTTATGCAAGATGACTAATTTGGAAATGGTCGATGGGCGGAAGAATTCAGAAGCCCGTTATTGAAGTTTGCCGACAAAAATTTGTTATAGGAATGATCTTAGCGTTTTCGATGCTCAAGCGATTTAAAAGAAGTGTTAGGGTATTAAGCAAACGTAAAAGAAACTGCTATACCTATGTTTATTTAAGTACAAATGAAAAATAAAGCGGACACCGTTCTTGACGTCACTACAAGTATGATCGACACAGTACTCAGAAACTCGATCAATAAATTTCGAAGTCCTCATGAGAATATTCCAACCTTGTTCTCTTAGGTGAATTTGAAGAAGGGATGCACTTGTACAAATAGAAACTGGTATCTTTATTGTTATCCCCAACACATTCCCGGATAACTTGAAAGTGGACACTTTATTTACTCCATCCTTTCAAGACAAAGTGTTCTACAGATATACGGCTTGATTGAGTAGTGCAATCTCATCACGCTGCATTCATGGCGTACAAAATTAACGTCAACTACGCGGGACAAGATTAATCGGTATAGAAAATTTTTGTTTTATTCTAAGGTCAGTGAGAGTGTTGAGTCCAGATATACTTGGCATAAAGACTATAAATAAGAAAGTAAAGTTAAGTAGAACTAAATGCTGATAAATAGGCAATGGGAAGAAAGAGTGCGTTGAGTGCACCGAATATCATCACAGTCTGTTGGCAACCCTCATAGATTCTTTCACTTTTAGTTCACAAACGGCAGACCATACTTCGTCAATTTCCGCTTCTTTTTCCATTTCTACACCCTCTTTGGACCAAAGGAACAATGATCATAGCTTTAAACGATTGGAATTTAACAACTCACTCGCTGATACCAACTTCGTCCACCATGACCAAATTCTTTATCCGTATCGGTGTCATTCGACAATTCTGATGCCATTTCATCAGAGCTGGTCAGGGTCATGTAGGTGGCTGCACCGGAATTCGTATCTCTTTCGTTCATGTGACCGGCAGCGATTGCGGCTTTTGCTAATTGTCTGTCGTTTAATACAACTCCGAGAGACAAAGTCAATGTGACCTGTTCTTCCCCATCTGCCGGGTTTGTGCGCTCAGTTCGACCAACGGCGACTCGACTATCGTCGGGTAGGACGAATTCACTGACGTATTGTCGCACAATTCGTTTCCCAAGGATACACACAGAGGAAATCGTATCCGCCGTAGATTCTCGATAGACAAATTCCTCGAGGAACTTTCGGTCCAAGCGTTTCTGGCCTTCGTTGGCCAGACCGCTGTCCGAATCTTCTGAAAGGTTCGTCTTTTCGATCGGAGAATTCAGGTTCATCAACCCGGTTGGCTGCGCTAGCATATTAGCCGGCTAGACACAACCATCAAAACACAGACCTACTCACGTGTACGTAATTTTATTGATGCTCAGAGTGCATGAATAAAAGAACACATCACGTGTCTTCTGATCTACGTTCTCGGATACTCCGGGGTCAAATGCGCCTTTATGTTTAAAACCTCAAAACTAAGAAAAATTCCAGCTAAACCGTCATTGACCTATAAGGTAACAATAACTACGGGAGAACCAATCAGGCCCAGGCATCAAGCATTATTCTGATTGGTTGCTGTTCTCTTTCCGCCGTTTGGGACCGTGTGTGAAATGCCCATTCGGAACTAAGAGTATGATAATAAAATATTTTCCGAGAATCTTCGTAAAATACCCAAGAAGGAGTATAAAGACTAATAATTGAAAGACCAAAGTCTGGCTTCAAAATTTCGACGAGAGCGTTTGGATAGGCACAATTGTGGCAGAAATAGACGGTAAAATAGTCACTCCTGAAAAATAAAAAATGTAGTTTTCAGCTTACATAGATGACTTGAGATAATTCGCCTTGACTACAAAGTTTGCTCTGGGAGGCTGATCAAATACAGAACTGACCCAGATGTGAGGTGTTCGTCCTCAGTGGAGTACTAACTGTTGGGTGCTGACTGTTGCACTTTGAAAGCCTGATAAGGACAAATGCAATCCTTTCAACTGCCTGGAATTTTTCTTATTTCCACATTAGCATTATTTGGACTTGCAATATGGCGAGTCTGGGAGGCAACCTCGTTCCACATTGCAATGTTGTGTATGAATAGAAAAATGTCGGTCTGAAACGGAACAGGAAACTCATTTTGGTGTGCAAACTGACTTCACCAAACGATTAGTGTTAGGAGGGAGAAAAGTATGATGTAAAAATCGTTCAGCATGACAAATTAACACCTGGAAACTTATGAACTATTTCTAACCGGTCACATTCCAATACCTCATAGAGAATAAAAAGTAACGAACGAGATCGCACGCAACATGTTGATTGCCATTGAAATTTAACTTGCTTAAAAATGAAATATAGTTTAATAAGGGTTCCAAGACGGATGAAGAAAAACGCTTGAAGCAGGTGTAATTATTCATTGCAATTGGTCATTTTTCTTCCTCTAAATGACCAAACCCAACGCAACACTGGTGTATATATATATATATGTGTGTGTGTGTGCAGTTTCTGGACAGAGTGGTTAGGTGAAATGAAACAAGAATAATTTATCATGCATGAACATGCCCAAAATTACGTTGTTAGCCCTAGTTAAACACCATTCAACGAGGCGATAAAGGAACTAGTTCAAAACAATGGTCATTCGAAAAAAGGCGAAAGAAATAATAAATTTTGATAAATCCACCCGATTCTCATCATTTTGTTGTCCTATTTTAGGAAAATAACAGAAATCCGGGAAGCAGACCAAAAGAATAAAATCGAACTTGGTTATCCGTGGTGGTTGGAGAAAGGTAGGGATTTTCGAACGTATCGCACAATTCCGTGCATTCGTCTCTGAGTGTCATAGGTAGACAGCGGTATTAGCTACAAAAAAGGAATTCCTATTTGGAAAAATTGCCGTCGAAATAATATTTGACTTTCGACCTTGAAGGGCGAGAAATAATTATGGGTGGGTCTAATCAAACTCCATTTCAACATCATAATAAAAAGGTCCGAGAACGAACAGTTTTGCTTGCGTTTTTACTTGTATGGGACGGCTTAATGCCTGGAAGCCTCAGTCGTTCACATACTGAATCAGGGGTTGAGAAAAGGTGGACAGATTGAAAGGGACTGTCAAAAGATTTCGTGAACAAATCAATTAATCTCAGTTCCTGGAGTTTTCTGAGGTAAAAAAGAAATGATATACTTGTTTGGCCAAAGGTGGTATAAAAGCTACTTTCTCTCCCAAAAGTCGTTACTGCTAACCGCTTATGTTTAACAATGGCTGAAACAGCTTTTTATTCGTAGAATTTAAAGCATTTATTAGAAGAATTATTAAAAAATGGATTTCCACTTTTACAATATAGCACTATCGAAAGCGCTTTTCATCATTGCAATTTTCGGCCGCTAAAATAATGGGCTAGTGATTGCAAGCTTGCAGAGGCGACTAGCAACAACACAAACGGAAGCAAATTACAAAGATCGTAGCACCCTAAAGTATTGGTTTTTCTTTGCAGTAGTACGTTCCGCCTATGGGTGGATGAACAAAATTCACCCAGAAGAACATGACCAGTTTCGCCTTTATTGTTGTTCTTCGCTTATGCGTCTCGGTGCTCTCTCTCACCCTCTCCCGGCGCTCCCTATACTGGTGCGCTCATTTCTTAGTTTCTTACTAGAAACTCATTTGAATCGTTAGGAGCTTGAATGGATGATGAGTCCATTAAGGAATCACATGGTGATTGGTCGGCGGATTTTTGTCGGTCAGACAAGGCTAAGCTTCAGAATGGGGACACAAGGCCCGAAAGTATTGGTTTTTCTTCTCAGTAGTATGTTTCACATATGGTTGGATGAACAAAATTTTCCCGGAAGCTTCCTGTTGATCTTAAACAACCATGCTGTAATGAACACAGATGACAGAAATGTGTGCTGGGTATTTATTCGCGCAATTCATAGCATTCCATAGCACACAAAACTGCACCGGTTTAACACCCCAAATGCTCCAATCTCTGACCCCAAATATGATCAACTGTAAACCTTTATCAAAATAGGTAATTCGTAATAAGCAAACATGTTGTTATTATCGACTATTGCAACTGTTTGCTGTTGCGGAATAATTAATGTTAACACGTTGTTTATCATCCGGTCCCCAATCACTTGTCAAACTTCAAACCGAAGTTGACTCCAACAAAATAAGTGAGCATCTTTCGTTTTCCAAAGGAACTGTTAATGATGGGACGCTGACAGCTGCGACCAATCATCGTAAATCGGACATGGAGTAGAAGTAAACAAAATTACCTGACAGAGTTCTCATGAAGAATGCAGGGAACCAGAGTGAACATGTGCAAGACAAGAATTGACTGATTTGTTTCGGGAAATGTTCACGTTTTATGAGACACGTGTGATTTGTTTTGGTCCATTTTCACTGCTAGCTTGCCACTAACTAACAGTGTTCAAAATAGCCTGTTTCAAATAAAAGATGTTGATGAAACAACATTTTTTTAATCTGCTCGATCAAAAACAAGCTAACCGGATGCCAAAAGTCTGCTCGCATCAGCTGTCACAGACATTCCGTATGTGGGCTCAGACATAGCGGAGCAAGTTAAAATTGCCTGTTTGCAATTGGAAAACTTCTCTCAGTCGGTCATTGTGAATCCTTTGAAAAAAGCCTATAATGTGCATGCAACAATCAAGCTATTAGGAGTATGGCTCGGAAGATAAGAAAAAGTTAGTAGAAGGAGAAAGTGAAAGGAATAATTATCCGAAGGTACCCCGAAATGATCGAGATTTTGATCAGGAGATCATGGGAAGGAATGTTGCTCTCGTCACAATCACTTAGTGGGCCCAATCACCACCAAACTGGCCATTTCGTTTGACCTTGGCAAATACTTTATCGACAGGGGGATAAATGTACAACTGCCGGAAGACCGATCGGTATAGACCGAGGAACATAACACCACAAGCATGGGTTCGCGGATAGTTTAAGATAATCTTTTTCAACTATTTGGTGGCATCATTAGATTTTTAAAAAATTTGACAAGGCATTCAACACCGATAGAACGGGAACAGAATTTGTTGTTGAAAAATAATAATGTGCTCCGTTGGAGAATTTTTCAATGCTCTGATCACGATCCATTGTCTCGTAAAAAGATTAGCCGAAAGAAAAGCTTATTGGGGGTTAGGTGAATTAGACATTGGGCATGCGAAAAAATCTTGAAATGTTGCCCAACTGCACGGATTAAAATATCGAAAAGCGCGTAGTGCTAGTGCAATAACACGAATACAAATACCGATTATATTGCTGATCGAATAGCAATAAGGACATTTAAGCCACATCACATGATAAGGTTCATTCTCAGCATTTCGGATGAACTGGCAGAAACGGTGACAGAAAACGGGTAGACACGTGCGACAAAAGCCCTTAATCTATAATTATCATTCGGGAATATTTAAGTTAAGATTTTTACACAGGGTTTGAGGGAAAGTAGAATATTGGTACAGATTCATTTATTTCAAACAAATTAAGTCGATTCGCCGGCCTCTTCTCTTTCCCCAGGTGTGTCTGTGTGTGCAGACTGACTTATTTATTCGAACACAGGACTTATTCCCTGATGTGCCATAGGAGATGACGAACTTGAAATAGACGAGCTATGCAGAGACTTAGGAACCACCTGCGAGTTGAAATCACCTAGTGGCGGGAAAGGAAACTTGGGTCTTTAGATTTTACCATGTAGTGGTTCGATGTCCGATTGACTCCCAAACCTTGGCAGATAACTAAGAATACTTTCGAAAGACTGAGTGATGGCGTGGTACACCTATTGATTCACAAAAACGGTCTGGCTAGGGCAAACCCTTCACCATATACAGCCGTACGATTGGTTTCACACAATATTTCCCGCATTTTCAACGTCAAATCCCATACTTTATGGGTCTTGAGACAATGTATGGAGGTTTGGCATCAGAATTCAAGGTTAGTCCACTGGAACAGGAGTTTTGAATAACTGATAGCTTCGACAAATTTCTTCCATCTTACTTCTGAATATGCATACAGTAGGATCCAAGGAAATAGGTCATTGAGCGAGAAGACCAAATAAGCTTCAGACTTCAGGTTTACCTTATTCATAGGTCCTTTGTTGACGGGTTTTGCTGAATGAACAGGAGACTAATAGGCTTCTAAAAGTCATTCCAATTCCTCTTTTTATGAAAAGGGAAATTTCAAAAAGCGAAATTTATACTTGTTACCTTCAAATAAGGGCATAAATTCAAGTTTGACTGACACGAGATAAGAACCTTAGGTGATAAGGTTGAAAGGAAATTTTCAAAGCCAGTTTGTCTGTCTGTGTGCCTGTGCTTGAACTAATTGCTATGTATGCAAACTTCCGGTGATGCATTGGTGATAACATGGCTGAATTTCGGTGACAGCAAAAGGCTTTTGCTTACTTGCTGTCTTCATGAAACTTAAAACCCCCAGATACTATAAGATTAGTATCACCCCCTAAAGGCTATTTGTTTATGTGCTGACTCGTTACAGGTCACTAGGAGGGTTGTTTTATTTGCCAGGCCATGATTTCAAATGAGTCTATTCATTGAGGAAGTTTTGCTGATGCAGAACAATCATTTCCGAAAATGGAGGACGACAAAATCACAACCGATTCTCAACTCCTTCCCAAGACAGAATTGTGCACTGTACAGTTTACGAGAAATGGGGACTAAACGTACCAACGGTCAAAATAACCAAACTTTCTTGAGCTTGCCCCTCAAAGAAATCACATAGGTTTGATAAAGTTTAATGCAATATTTTTCGTTCTTTTTTCTGCGATTTTAAGATGCACACTAAAAAATTGATTTCTTCGATGAAAGTCTTTTTTCATGTTCTTGCTTTACTTTGGTTCCGCTGTAATTCTTCCTTGGGTGACAAAATCTTTCCTTTATAATCATTTGTATATTTGTTCTACGACCGGACTGAAAAAGATCGAGCGTGCGCATGTAAACCTCTCATTCTTTTTTCTTGTTTGCTCTTCATCAAGCTAGTGGATGTACCCCGGGTTCTGTCACAATCGGCAATAACTTTTTCAAAGCCCGGCAACGTGAATTTTCCAGCTAACTGATAGGGAACATACGTAACGAACGAGTGCGGTGGGAATCTATGCGTGTATTCGAATCTCTTTAACGTCACCGACTTTGTTTCCTAGGATCTATAAGAAATCGAACAAATGTATTTTGCGGACCTAGTTTTGTTTTCGAGGAACTCTGCAATCGGATTGCTTTAATGCGTTTAACCAACCTCGTGGAAATATTATTGGATTTGTCTTTGAGTAACCACCAACGTTAAGATGATTTGAACAATGTGCAATACCATCTTGTCAGTTGCTTGCATCGTATCGATTTTTATTCTGACCCCAAAGCTGAAAAGCAGCAGTTGCCGTGTGTGACCAGGCCAAAAATGAAATTTCCACTTCGAAAATATTCTTATCATTGCTTCTGTTCCCCGCTTTGTGTGTGTTTCTAGTACCTTCTGGAAACAGCTGTTGATCCAGCTAAATTTTTAGAGAATATTTCATGTTGTTCTCGTCTATGAATCCGGGTAACGGTTGTACTTAGATGACCTGCTTAGACGATTTACTTGACAAGTTTATTGTATGTTACACAGTCACATCAGAAATTTGAGAGTTCCACCTATTCTGTCGTGCACCCAACTCCCTTGCACTATTCTCTTCGAACGAACGTCTTATTTTCGCTTGGTTTGCACTGACCCTTAAAAAAGAACTTTTAATTTTCAGATCATTTCCAAAAGGGTTGTTCCATTGCAAACAGCAACATAGTATCGCTAACATTCCGCAAACTAAGGGTCAGAAATAGGAAAAACACCCGAATCAGTTAAGCGAAGGTCAGCATGTTTCAGTACGACTTGAAAATGGAGGATCGTACAGTCGATGTGGTCAGGATCGACAAACTAATTTCTAATAATTGCTATTAGCGGTGTTTTTCCAACCTGCATGCAAGACACATTCGCGGAGTCGTGGATTCAGATCTGATCCTGAATGATTAGTGCTTCCAAATGGTAATAGTCACCGGGGGCAAATTCCATAATATCAGGAGTCAGGCTATCAAAAAGCAGGTTTATCTTTAATTTTGGATTAGAAAGAGTCAAACATTTTCAGCTCTTGTATAGAAAAGGAAATATTACCTACCCCGCTAATTCCAAGTTAACTTTTTTGGACTATAAACTAATATATAAAGGACAAGCATGACAAGAATAATAGATAAAACCATCGTAAATTATGCGTTATAATGTGACAGCTTCCGTTTGACTGCTGCGAACGTGGAAGACGATTTCTGGAGGGGGGTTGTAAAGATGAAGACAAAATGCATAAATTGTGTTTATTCTCAGATAAAAAACACTTTTTCAAAATAACAAAATTAGAAAACTGCTTTTCAAGAGAGATGCATAGAGTGAAAATCTCCGCTTCCTGAAAAGTCCCATAAAACGTGAATATCTTCTCGCGGTCGATCGATTTCCGTATGATAGCTTCATTTGAGAAAATAATTTTTTATGCTTCAGTTAGCGGAAATGGCAAAATTGCAATTTGCCCCGATCCTCGTTCGTGCAAGATGCTGTTGAACCAGGAACGGTTGTTGATACGGATGGATATTTGCACGTTGTAATTACTGTGAACAAAAGCTTCTTTTTGACCTGTCAATATTACTGCAACGGCGACAGTGTGATCTGCTCCGCAAGTGGAATTTTTCATTGATTCTTAGAAAAGCATCATCTTTCTTCTAATTCGGTGATGCGCTTTAGCACTTTTCCGAAGGAACTAATGTTTCCGGCATTGTGCATCTTCTCGTGAACGAACCAGCCGCGGCGAAAACAACATAGGTATTAAAAAATTAAAGGATGGCATACACCTAACAGTCAGTGTTTCATCCGAAATTTCGCCCCTTTGATTTGCAATGTTTGACAGACCTGAGATAAAAGCATTGCTAGAAAATGTTTAGCCAGAACGTAGCTACATTAGTCACTTCGCGCGGTTTGAATGTGGACAGCCCGAACTTTAGTGTTACCGGTGCCGTAAACTTTCGAATTTGTTTCCGCAGTTCAGTGGTTCTCGCCCCTCCGGAAACAGCATACATTTTGTGGTCAATAGCTAGAAAAAATTATCAAAAAATGTTTTTGTCACCACTAATTATGTAAGTGGAAAGGAAGGTTGGTTAAGATTTGATCAAGTTTCTTTACCGCCGGAGTGATTATCAGTACAGGTTATGAGAGTGCGAATCGAGTTCATCATAACATGAAAATCAAATAGATTGTGCACTTTACTTCAACGAGTGTTTTAATGCCCAATAATTGTTGAGCTTGGATTGGATAGAATCCGCCGTCAATCAGGTGATTTATGTGAAACAGCTGAACAGGGAAAATTAAAGGGCAGAATGCAAAATTTTTGTGAATGAACAGATTTGTAGTTGGGCCTGATTTCAGTTCGACGAAAGAAGCTGTACTGCCAGGAGAACAAACAAAGCTATCACATAGTCGGTGGCAGTGTGCGCTATGGTTGGGAATAACGAGAAGAAAAAAACGAATCTCAAAAGTCTTTGCAAATGCAAATATTGGGCGGAGGCAGTCTATGCAAGCGATAATTAGGAACCAGGTAACGATGTTTGCAATAGCCACCTTACAGTGACCGGAAACGGAACCTGGTTGTCCAGTGTATGGAAGGAACTCGATTTATTGGCCATACCCTGTGTACAGATATTCTGCTTTTGCAAATGGCCTGTTGGGTCATCCATTTTAATGCCTGGACTTTGTTTGAACTTATTGCAAAACGTAGCGCAGCGAGTGCCCTGTGTACAAATATATGGTGGTCTATGTAGGACAGTCATTTAAAGTCCATTCCTACAAAGTTTTCCTAACAGTTTACAATCATTGCAAACTCCGAAATAGACCTTAAGATTTTAAATATAATTTCATAGTCTTCCACTTGTTTACTTTCTGCAATCCGTTGACAGTCCTCTCAACGGGACAGGAGGCTAAAACGAACTTTGTTGGAAAGCGATAAAAAGGAGACCCACTGCCAGTTTCGCTAATATGCTTGGAACCAGTTAGGAAAGCGAAATAGGGAAAGTTGACACGTTTTGGTCAAAACAGATAAGGAAACATCAATTAGCAACGGTCGGCGCAGTGACATTTTGATTTTTCAATAAACATCTTTGTTCTTAAATGGAATTTGTAAATTCACTTAAACCCCTCTTCCTAAACAATCCCACGGGCTTCTAAATAAACACACGTCGTCTTTAAAAAATGCCGATTCAAATTTTTCGTCCTAGAGAAACTTGCTTTTCAGAAGAGATCGATTAGCCATTTAGTAGAACGAGTTCACTGCAGACTTTGTTAATTCCCTTTAAATCGGGCCAATAATGAGAACCTTGTTGGTTCCCTCTCAAGAAGCACTGATTAGATTCATTCTGATATAAATTCGTGACATCCGTCCTATTGCATTTTAGATTTTTAAGAGACAGAAAGGGGTGAAAAGGGGACGAATAAACGCCTAGTATTTATTTATATATCATGGAATTCAGGAGTACAGTACAGTGTCCTGCTTAGTACAATACCACTTTGGATAAAAGTAAAAACTAGAAGTTTGTCTCTGCAAAGACTAACATCAATTTTTTTTTTCTCTCTTTCCTCGGTCTTCTCATGATTCAGACAAACATGATTTTGTTCAAGGTATGAAGCTGCAGTTGCCAAAACTTGGTAGATTTTGAACTGCCAACGAATTATTTCATGCACCGCGGTTCAGAATAACTTTTGCTTGTAATACGCATCTTTACTGGTTAATCACAGGCAGCAAATTGGGGTTTTCTTTTTAGGCAGCCAAGAACAAGTAGCTTTTGGTTAAAAGTATCATCCGCTTTTATCACCGAAATTCAGGACCAGGTGGTTAGGAGTTGGTAGCCAAGCGTGCTACTAAACAATGAAAAGCTTCCCGCTACTTCTCCGCAGTTCTTTATTGTTTCAATCAGCCTTTCGAACACTATATCTATCAGGGCGGTTAGGCAGAGTTTGTCTAGTCGTTGTTTTAACGAGTAATTTAAGTAATACCGGATGAGCGTATAGTCAGTATTATTTTGAGGAAAAGATGCAAACTTTTAAACACACTGATACTGAAGCCAGGGAATGAAGTGGCACAAATTCTCCACTGAAAACCGTTGCGATCCTGCGGGTCGCCAATAAAATACAAGTCAGCTTGAATGGTACCAAAAGCGTAATAAATATTGAATAAGAAATAATCGTCACCGCGGTCAATTTTCTAGGACAGTTAGATTGTCCCCAAAACAAAATTCACTGACTTGGCTGCTTGCACTTATTTATTGCCCACAGCATCAAAGGAGATCAAAATGGCGTCTATGTCACCAACACAAATTAAGTAATTGCAGTTTTGCCCACGCCGATTTCGTTTTATTTAGCTTTGGCACACCGTGCACCAAACAGCAAAATTTATCGCGGCCAAAACGAAACCCATGCAGACTTTAAACTCCACAAGAAATGACGATCTTTGTTTCTCCAATCAATAAAATATGTTTGAAAAATCCCACAGAACACATGTTCAGTTTCTCAATGAGTGTATCCACAAATCAGAATATCCCAAACTCTATCGGACTGTTTTGACCACGTTGTGTTGTTCTCAATAAAATATGTGTAACAAAATTTTTAAAATTGTGATCTCATTCAAGTTTTTACTCAAGACACGGTAACACGAAATTGAATTTCCGATATCTTGCTGCCCGGTCAGGAAAGAAATTTGTAAGTTTAGCGAAGCACGTTCAAATATTCTCAAGTCCATCATCTATGTTGGGGCTTCTCGGAATTTCCTGCTTTTTGAAAATTTCACTGAGTGGCATGTTTGAACATCAGTTCAAGCGGAATTCCCCGATCGATAAGGACAAGTTTTTGATTTGTTAGCTGAGATATTGATTTGATGACACTAATGGATAAAAACATTTGTGTTGACTAATCGAAGTAGCAATTCTTCGTGATCGAAACTAGGACAAATTGTGACATTTCTCTCCTAGTATAACAGTTTTGTTTTCACGTTCAAAAAGTCCTTACTTTTGGTGTTCAGACCACCTTAAATACGTAACTAAGGCTACGTCAGCTAAACGTTCATCAGATATGGATAACCGGATATCGTTTTCTATGCCTCCTTATGCTACATCAGAATCTGACCTGGAAAAGCCTTATTATGGTGACAGAATTTGGCCTACCTAATTTCCAGCATATCTCAGGCGTGAATTACATTTGGTCCCTGAAATTCTCATGGAGACTCATGGATAACCAGCCAAGCGAGAATAAAATTCAGATCATGTTTGTCACGGTCTGAAGTGGACCGACAGTGACTTCACAAATATGGTTCAGCCGCAGATCTTTTGCCCATTTTCGGATTCCTCGCGCCTTTTGGTCTCCCTGTTGATTTCGCCTACATGTCCGTCCTGCTACAGTATCTGTACGGAAAAGAACAAGATTTTGTTTATAGTATCAGAATCACGGGGGCGCAAAAATGTCAGTAGCTTTGTAAACCCATATTGGTCTTAGCTCATGTTATCGTGCTCTTGGAGTTCTGATCGATGTGCTTGACAACGTTTGTATTATTTCCACCAACAATTAAGCGTTTTGCAGTCCCAATTCCAAGCTAACTCAGCAGAACCCTAAGAAAATGGGCGAATCTAGCACTGTTCGGCAAAATGACTTTAAAATACTGCGCATTTGCGATCTCAAGCTAGGTTTATGGTTTTTCCTGTCTGTAATGGTGATGCTTTTCTAATGGATCACTTGAAGATCATGTTTCTTAACGAGGATAAATCAGCTATACGATGTTTCGATGGTTTCCTATCACGTGATGAATTACTTCGTAATCATATTCCCAAAAAATGGTCACTAATTTGAACGGAAATTAGCAATAATCTGGGAAAAACGCGATTGCAATTCTGTTAGTCAAAAATGAATACTTTTTCAGTTCAAATGGAAATGCTCCCTCGTATTGGCATGACCGCCTGCACTAATTTGATTTAAGGTAAACGATGGTCGTAAATTTTGACGTACTTCCCATCTTCCCGTCGCTGCTTTCATTTGCAAATAAAAGCTTGGATTTCCGCTTTTAAGTAGTGCTAACGAGAAAAACGATTTCCGTTTACGACTCAGTCGGTTTACGACAGGGACTGAAATGATCTTAGTTGGGCACGTTTATTCATCAGACAAGCTACCGTTAGGCACAAAACAATTAGACTCGTTCACTTCCTAATTTTTTTCATCTCGCTAAATTTACGTCGGAATATGCTAATAAGATTAGGATTTTTCCTAGATAATTATTATTACATGCTAACAACATAATTCTAATTTAGTGACCACTTCCAATGACCAAGTGGACTGAGAAACCTGCACTCGCAGTTTACTTCACTGTATTAATTCCACCCAAAATTGAGGAGCAAAGAAGTATACGATTCAGTCTACTCCGATCGATGACCTCGCTTTCGAAAGAAAGAAAAACCAGACGAAACATAGGACACAAACCAATCACATCCAGTGATTCTACTAGTCACTTCATTTATGAAGAATAAGAAAAACAATTTAATGAATGTGATTGTGTTACATATGTTCGAGTATCAGACTGCTGATGGCTTCATCTCCCCTGGTATAGTGGATTAGAAAAGCATTAATCTATTGGCAGGTAAAGGTTTATGGCAATTAGGCCCCTAGCATGATAAACAGTGCAGCCCAGCATTCATCACTTCCATTGTTTAGCGGTGCTGGTGGATACAAGAATGAGAAAAACAAAATAGTCTAGAAATCAGAGACAAAGTGGAGACAGTAACAACAATTAACTACGCCCGGAACTTGTTTGAACTCGGATTGGCGATCCCCGATGTCTGTTTTGTCGCACAGAGCGAATCACGAAAAGTCAACTTAAGGATATTTGAGGTCACAAATCGAATTATCATCCTTCTCATGAGACCAAATTTCCATCAGAAGAATGAATGTCAACCGGCGTTGTAGGTTGAACATGTGTGCTTTGAGATCTCCAGCTCTCTCTACTAGCCTTGTGTATTGATACTGGCACACGTATCATCTCTGCACTCCGTTACCACTAGTTATAGTTGTACAGGCTGGGTGAACAACCCAGTCAAAGTACGGTCCATTTAAGTCTGTTTTCATCTAAAATTTGCCTGGTGCTGCCTCTATAGCAGTAGAGCTAGTAGCAGTAGCAAAATTTGCCACCACTACCACTATAAACAATACAACTATTATTATTATTATTGCTACTACTAATACTACTATTAATGCCATCACTATCATTAGCATTACTACTACGATTACTACTAGCAATGTTACTATCATTTTCATCACTTCTGGTGACATTGCTACTAGTTATAGCAGAACTATTAGTATTGCTGCTACCAAAACTACCGTCCATACCATTATTACATACCTGGCTTTCGCGGGTAGCTTTCCTCGTGGTTGCTTCTATGCCGATCCGGTCATACAACCGCCACGTTGCTTACAGTATTTAATGTACACCTACATGCATATTTTATATATATATATATATGCACGTAGATATATATTGACAGATATCACTAGGCACTACACGTGAATTATACATGAGGTTTGTGGAAGTCGCATATTTGGTAGCCATTAGGAACCACAATTTTAATTGGGCTAAGAGTTAAAGTTTATTTTAGAACTCAGAGGGGCAGGTAATCGAACAATATCTTACTGGACAAGCTGGGTGCTAAAAGGGTGACAACGAACTGCGGTCTATTACCAAAGTGATTGGCAGACCAGTGATTTCAACCTCTGCCTTTTAGGGTCCCAGATGTTCATTCGAAGTGATCTCCGCTAGCCAGTTAAAAAAAGGCGAATTGCGTCACTGGAATTTAAAAGACACCTTAAAATAATAAGCGCTAGCCGAGCTTCTACTGGACGATCTGAACCAGTTGTCCGATAGGAGGAAAAGTGAATGTTAGATTTTGCACAAGACGATGATGTTGATGCCAGACCAGTATACGGATCAGCCATTATTTGGCGTAAATGTTTGATGTTTGCTGATCAGAATGATTAACTTGAACTAAAAGGCGGCATAAAACAATAGTCTCATTGAAAGAGCAAGATTCGCACAAGATGGTAGATGGTAACAGGCGGGAAACTAATGCGAAATCGATCAGCATCCAATGAGCACACTTGATCTTTTTTGATTAACGAAATGGGACTCTTAATTTGATGTTTGCTCTAGGCAATAACTGGCGCATGTCAGATTATATAGCAGGGTTCATATCAATAGATCGCCCTAAAAATGGTTTCTACTCAGTCAGTGAGAAAAGTTGAAAGTTCAAATAATCTAGTTTTACTGAACTCAGCCAGCAAAATATTTCTGTCCATTCATTCTTTATCTTTATTGCATTGATGCTCAGAAAACTGTGTGGTCAGTCTGAAAAGCCAAGTGGCTAAGATGATGTTTGACTCGGTCTTTCGCCACGGAAAGTCGTTCACTTTCTGGCTCGCGATGGGTATGTCCTACTGACGGTTGCCGACAGGGTCCAAACAGCAGCACATCTGGTGCTTCTGTGATAATTGTCAATCATCTGGAAGTCGCCACCTCATGAACACGTTCTGCCTCTCAATGTTTTTATTGCTTAGTAATATAATACTTGTGTCATTAATTATTCTATAGCATTTTGTTAAACCAGTCACTAACTTGGGTTGCTGTTGCATTTAAGAATAACCCTACTTTCAAAATTACTTGATTTGTTTAAGTAACAACCGTTTTTCCCTGATTATTGTACTATGAATAGTCAAGGTATTACCGTTGACTAAAACCATCAATTAAGTTAAGTGTTGTGCAATGTTTTGGTGTTCTAACTCACGCGGCACTCCGTCGGCGTTATTGGCGTGTGTACATGCATGGCGGCAAAGAAACCATGATTGAATTTATATAACAGGACTGGAGGTATCTTGAATTGTATCTAGGTAAGGACGAGTCACGTGCTTGTAAATCAACCTTGAAAAGTGTTGTTTACCTAGTAGACTATTTTTATGTACCAATCATTTCGTATGACTGCGTTCATTTTTCAGTCTCCCATTACCACAATTTCATTGTTCTACAGAGAACCGACGAAATTCATGGATTCTCTAGAACCTTCGGTTTGGTAAGCATCAGACGGACTGATTTTAACTAGCCTTCAGTAAAGTAAAACAGGAAACTGTAAGTTTTAGACTTTTCTCTATAACACGTAATGTGAAATGTAGTGTTATCGATATTTTGAATAAACCCTCCCTTTTTGGACTTTGTTTTCTATGTTTTTGTTGTGATGCTTGGTTATGTGGCATTTGTTTATCTTCGTTTCACTTGCTGTCCGTTCAGTACACTTCTGAAGTCGATTGCCAAAAGTCTTTGACAGTATCGTCACAGTCTGATCAGGCGGCAGATAAAAGATGGACTTTGCGGTGCTTTAAACCATTCGTTTTCCGTTGTTCAGCTTAGTAGTTCTCGGGGCTTCACTAATACTTACGAACAGCTGTTCCGTTTAACTCATGCCGCAAAGTACTGCAGTTAATATTATTTTTTCGAGTGTTTCATAACTAATGCGACAGCGCAATTTCAACGTGTCTGGGAATCTTCAGTCGTGCGTGACACTCTTGATTTTCCCTGTATTTCACTGTAACGCCATTCTCAGCAATCAGAAGTGCGTAGTCGGAGTTAAACAGATGACCTCTTACATAACGACGAAGCAAAACTCGAAGCAAACTCTCTATAATGGCAGAATTACCGATTCACGTAATGGCCTGTAAAAACAATAAACACGAATGCAAAATGACCCCATTCGGAAAAAGTGGCTGTCTACTGAGAATGTTTTTAGAATAATCAACTCTAATTTCGTAGAGAACCTCTGCAACCTACTTGGAAAAAACAAAAGCCGTGTTTGTACATATTTCGGCGATAGGGAGACAGAATAGAGTTTAGTTTATTTTTGCGTCTCAATGATGCGTTTGCTAATTAACGTTTAACATTTGGTATTTGTTGCCTCCAGTTTACTGTCCTGGGCAGCCCTATAGATGGTAGCCATCGCGATGAATCCCATTTGACAGATTGCACGTATCTCATGAAATAATTCAACATGTGATATCAACGCTCAACTCTCCATTAAGAAACCATGGGAGTACTATATGGCTGTTTCATTCTAGTGAGGAACATAATGAATATAAGCGCCCCAAAGGAAGTATCTGATTTTATATCTCTTTTTTTACATCCTTTGTTGATAAAGCAACAGGGTTCGCCATTTTTATGACGGGCATAGCAGCCAACAAAAGATCATCAGTTGGGTAAGTTGACCGGTGGAAAGAATATTTAAACCCTTGACCTGAAGGTTGATGCGCCATGATGTTAACCACCTGACAGTCGCCAGTTAGTCTGAGAGGATTGCTATACATGCCGTCCGACGAAGATCAAAAAATGAATTATTCTCTGCGCTGAAAGTGCAGATGACCTGAAGCGCCCTGCCCGGGTCAGAGGAATACAGATCACAATGTGTCGGTCTCCTGCACGTGCAAAAGCTAAAGTGACCTTGAGGTAGGGGATTACCGATCGACATTTTAGTAATAAATGCCTTCAAAATTTAAGCAGTTGGGTGACTGACACGCCAATGTTTCCTACCCCAAGTGAAATTAAAATAGTTAATAAACCGTGTGGTGTAAAAAAAGGCTTTAATCGTCGACTACTTTTAGATGAGCACGAGTATGCAGGCAAATGACTGGGCTGATTTCGTGAAACTACCTGCCGGGAAACATTAACTAAAAATGTCGGCATGCACGGAAGTTAGAAACATCGATGCTTAAACTCCACATTCACTCTGATGATTGAAAGCGAAATAAACCGTGTACTTTATCACTGTTCTCCGGCATTAGTTCGAACCAAAATGATAAGTAATTCGACCACAAATCTTATCGTCCCGAGAAAGGATATCCTATAACTCATATTAATAATTTCAGGCAGATATGTCGCTGCAAGGCACGATACCGACGTTCAGCTTGCCATAGCTCCCATTAACCAAGCCGGTTGCTTACACTTTTGGCATCCGTAAGAAATCAGTTGGCTCTACCCGAAATTCCATAGAATTTTGACGGCAACTTTATCTCGGTGCATATCTAAGCATGTTTTATATTCTCATTTAAATGAGCCAGTTCTATTTTATACGTGCAGTGCCACGTTTTTATGAGAGCGAATCAGCAAGCAGCAACTGGGGGGTACAAAACAGACAACAGAACAGCTGACGCACTTTGATAATTTCTCTGAATATTTGAATGCCGTTGCAGATATTACATTCATTAAAAACACTGATTGAAAGAATGCAAATGGTCGAATTTTAAGGCAAAGCGATCCACGGCACGCTTTCGTAGTTTAGTTATTTGAAACTGCACCGAACTAAACTGTCTTCATTTCCCAAACCCAGACGGGATTTTAGATATGTTCCTAATCGGTATGATAAGGGCAGATGATGAGATAGCAACAGGGGTGGAGAGCTGAACTCCCTGAAGTATGTTCACAAAGACCTAAGGAAACATTTGTCTTAAAATTAGGCGTCAGACTGATAGAAAAATATCATCTTCTTCTGTTGAATTCTCGCGGCAGAATGTTTCTGCCGCATTTCGGGCGGAACCTTTGAAGGTCTCCATGTTGGCTTGTGCAAATTGGCTTTGGTGTACAAGCCGAGCTTTTATCGGGACAGCAGAAATGCAAAGTAATTTGAAGATCCGGGTTTGTAGCACCAAAACTATTCTGCTTTCTGTTCAGCCTTATTTTAAATGTGACCAAAATTTTTATGTTAAACATATCTCTGTTTGTGCCTGGTGCGAGTCCACGAAGAGATGAAATTTTCCCGGGTGTAAAGTGCATTGTCTGACACCACCGGCTTTCCATCTATAACTTGATGATGAAATCCTTAGACAAGGAAATTGCGTTTGTTAACTGGACGGTTTATGATTAAAGGCACTGTTCCCAAAATCTGCTGGCCTAACTGTTTTTGTAGACATCAATGTGGGAAACTGTCAAGACCATATAAGAGAACTGAGAGCTGGAAGAGTTAAAATGACTATTTTTTTGTGAAGCAACTGCATTAAGTAAATAAGCCAATATTTCCATGAACGTTTCGTTGCCTATATTGTATCAAATTGGTCAGTTAAGCAAAAAAGCCTGTTGGCGAATGATGAATTATCCCTCAGTTTCTACCTTCCTGGTAACCTCTCTCTTACGATGTGCTGAAAGCGGATGTCCCAGTGATAATTGAATCTCATCAGACGGATGGGCACTGTAATGTATAAAATTAGTATACGACAAATGCTATAAAACTTCAAGATCACCAAGGGTTTGCTTTCCAGGTGGATTGCAACAAATCTCCCCAGCTGACGGTTGCAAAAACGTTTGCCAAAACACGTGTACGGTGATTTCGTGGTTCCCAAATAGTGCTTTTAAACAAAGAATTCACATAATGCTAGATTTCATAATCAAATTCGTGTCTGGCAGACTCACGTTGAGTAAAACCATTGAGGTTGGCCCAGTATGGCATAAGATCAGACCTTTATTTACAGTTCTCTCTTTATTCCGACGGATAAGTAGGCTAATGTCAGAAGATCCGCACACAGGTTGTTTTTGGCAAATTACTTTTTAGATCAGTGCAATTTGCACCTTTTTATAAGATCCAACTAATGATAACTAACAAAACCTAAAGTACCAAGTCCGGTCATTTTAATAAAATAACAATACGGAAGTGTGGAATAACCAGTTAACATCAGGGTACAATTTCTCCACGAATTCAGCTAGGCCAGATTGTCATTTAACTAGGATTTGACCGTCGCTTAAAGGCCAAGAGAAATAAGAAGTTTCTGAGCAAATTATCACTGCCGGTGTACATCAAGAGCAAGAAAATGAATGAAGAATGGATTCACCAATCACAGTTTACTCGCCAGTTAACCGAAAATGCAGGTTTGATGTTGACGGTTGAAAGTGCTTCTGTCGTTGGCGGGAGGATTGAAACTCAAGTTATGCTCTTTCATTCTATTCAAGGCAAGCCTGGGTGGTGTTGCTTGAGTTGCCTGGATTAGTCTTGTCGTTCGGCCTAGTAAATGTTCGTAGATAAGACAAGCCACGAAGTCATATATATATTATGCGGCATCAACGTTTTGGGAAAGTGACGAACAGAAAGCTAATTCCAGTGACAATTAAAATGGTTTTAGTGTGGCAATATGGACCACGGCGACTGTAAAAACTGTTTGAAAAGCATTTTGGTAGACCGTAGCTTATAGTCAACTGGTGGCATGACTTTAGGCTTGTTCCTTGGGTGCAATGTTTTGATAAAATAGTGTTGATATCTATTATTTGAGCAAAACTGTCACTCATACGGTAAAAGCAACTAATTCGAACAGGCAGGAGATTTTCACCGTTGAATGCATTGAAAAAACTAGTAAAACGATTTTGTCCTTCACTCGTCAGTCACCGGAACCTGAATCACCTCGGTGTACCGAAAAATCACTGACACAAAAACCCTAAGCGATGATAATTTTTTTACTTTTGGAGTTAAATTCTTTGCTTCAAAAAGTAGCCAATGATGTACTTGCTATGAGGAGGTAAAACCAGTTTGGCAGCGTGCAATCCCAACCTTCTTGTTTCACGTGCAAAGGTTGTATCGTTTTCGTATTACTATTAGACTGTCACAGCAATGAAACCTGGTTCTGGGAAGCATCAACAATAAAATAACGTAATAGTTTTCGTTTATGCAATAAGCAAAACTTCCAGGGTCTGTTTATTCTGAGGGCGTATTTATCGTTCGCATAATTGGTAAAGCTAATATATGTAACGCCTTCTTAATCAGGATCGGCCATGGAGTTTACTGCACTCGGGTGAATGGAAATATGTGATTAGTTAATCTTTGTAAGAATGCCAGTTTCCCCAACGTTTGGATTGCCACTGTTAACTGCTTATAAAAGGGCCGTAGATCAGTGCAATTTAGATCATTTTCCTTGACAACAAAAACAAGCTAATCTCAGTTTCCAGCGAACTCGATTCCGACGGCAATGATCAGGGAAGACTTGTCACGCTGAAAGAAGAATCGCTCAGTTCCGATTCAAGGAGCCTATCGCCAGCTGAACTGTTTCCATGTTTACAAAACTAAATCCGCCATTTCCGTGAAATACGTCACCTTAATTGTCCTGGTAAAATATCTCATGACATTTAAAACACGACGATGAAATTTTAATCCAATGTCTCGAGATAATCTGAGGAACATTTTTTATTCTTAGTGAGGAAATGATTCGGTTGTATTTTGCTGAACACATCGAACCTTGTGGACAGATTGTCCATAGCTCGCTTTCATGGAGATAAACTGCGTTTTTATTGATCCTTTTGCCAGTCTCACTGACGAATGTGTTGTAATGTTTGGCCTACCAGCCTCGTCCATTAGTATTGATAAAAACAATTTTGTCGCCTAACAACAAATATTGACTGGGTTGCATTCCGGTCTTAGAGTGCAAAATTCGTTTTTCCGGTGTATTAGTTCCATCTGTTACTGTTGCTTAAAGTTCACCACTTCATACCTACGCTACCGAGGAAATGGTCTCTAGGTAGACGAAACAAGCTGCGAAGCGCAAATAATTAAGAGACAAGTCGGTATGGTGGATGTTGTCAGACAGAGTATTAACGAGGCATTTTAAGCAGACGAGAGTATGCCTATCAGAAATTCTGATAATCGGTTCAGAGGGACGAGAACTTACTGGTTATTTTAAGATTAATCCTCCATAGTTTCTAAGTCACTCTGAGGAAAGGAACAGAATACCATTAAGCTGATGGTGGATTCGTCAGGATCAGCAATGGCAAAGACATGTTTCACGAATGCAGGACTTGTAAGTACTTCGGAAGGAGGTGCTTTGAAGTACATCGTGCGTGGTGCACGTGATCACCAATTCTTCGTCCATCGCCGTGCATGATCTATATTGTTACAATCAACAGCTTACATTATTCTGAACCTTATACTGTAAAAATCCGAGGAGGCATTCGAAGCTGAACGTTGAAGCCATTGACTTTGGGATCGTGGCCCTGTCGGTTAGAACACCTACTTAGTAGGCAGAGGATTCCTGGTATGATTTCAATTAACAGCTGTGGACTTAAAAGACAGCAGTAATACTTGGTTAGGTTTGGACATGAAAAACATTATTCATTGACTCGTGAAATCAAAATAGCACTCAGACACTTGAAAATTTGCACGATTTAATTTACGCTATTTGTTCGGTCAAGCGGTTTTATTTCCCTGGAATTTCTCATCTTACATAAAAGAGCACCAGGGGTCGTATTATTATTTCACCGGCAACACAAAGTCAGTATCGAAAAGTAAGCAAACTGGTTGTGTTCAGGTGATCCCAAATCCCGTTGGATACTAGTTATGATTAATTAAACAGCTGAGCTTGATTTGACAGTCGCGTATTAATGTTTGTTTACTAGTGGACTAGAGCATCACTTTGTTAAAAATCGAAAAATGACAGTGTCTGAGTAACACTGGATGATTTGTGATTCGCCGGTACGAAATGAAATTCATTTGATCGACCACCGTGATTAAGTATGGGTAACGGATAGTTGCCGTCATTTTCGTCAATCGCTCAAAGTGCTGGTCGAGATCGAGGACCAGTTTAACTTGGGATGCTGCATATAACCGAATTGGCATTGTTCGGAAACAACAAATATTAGAATGGAATATCCAAGTAACACATTGATCAGGTGGGAAAGAAGCAATTTTACTGCGTCACGAGAATGTACCAGTATCGATGTTACAATAAGTAGACAATATTGTGAATTGGCACGTATGCAGTCACACTCATTTGTAAGACTAGGTTGAAAACAGATACATTTGTTGCCACAGAAGTAAGCATGAAGGAAATAACAAATTTTTACCAGTAATTAGTACAGGAAATCACTTAGGTACACTCTGCTGATTTTTAGACTTATTATTTGTATTTATTAATACACTGTTACATCAGTAGACGATGTTTCATCTTCGCATTCATTATTCTAGCTGAAGATCAGCACAGTTGCGGAGAAATCGCACTGATTATGACAGACTACAAACTTAATAAAATCTCACATCAGCGGATACGTCATCAGCGATGAACTGAATAAACCTGCAAAGTTTTGACGGGTAGCTGCCGACTACAGAAATCCTACATAAAGACCTTTTGGTTTCGTTAAATACATGAGAACTTAGTGTGTCTGCTCTGTTCGGTTGTTTCGACTAGAGTTGATGGAAATAGGCGACGGCCAATTGGAGTTAGAATCGATTGGTGATTGACAAATCAATGGCAGCGCAGAAATTTTCACTTTATTGGCTGTTACGACCATTATCAAGTGGACTTGAGGTTAGATGAAAAGTTCGTTACTGTAGCTTGCATTTTTCAGATTGATGCCGATTAGCTTTCTAAATATTGTTAAAGACAAAATGAATCACCTTATTTCCAAAGATATCTGATGGTAGAGATAGATGCTGACCAAAAGTTACAAAAATTCCTCGCTGAGAACTACTTATGATGCATCCCATTTCCGTAATGATTATCAGCGCTCGAGAAGATGAACTACATAACTCACGAAATTTAGTTCGTTGAAAACTAATTTAAACGGAGGTTATTTGCGGATGCCAAAGGTGTAACGCCACTTTGCCTCGGTGACGAATTCCTTTGTTGTCAGTTGAACAACCCAGGGACTTGCAATTGGACCGACTGCAAGCCCGCGGACGGGCCATGCAATCTATTCAGCAGACTGACTGAAAGTGGTTTGATTTTGTGACGCGCTCAGAAAAGAGCGATGCCAAGACAAAAAGTGGACGCTGAACCCGTTTGTTGGATGGCACGTGGCTAAAAAGTCTATCTTGCATGGACCTATATAAACTAGTTGACTACAACAAATAAACAAAATTGTCGTGATTAATAGCCAGAGATCATTTGCTCGCTCTAGCTTGTTTAGGTAAAGTGGGATTGAACTGGAATCTAGACGACGGGATAAAGGTGCCGTAGTTAGCGACCGCGATAAATCAGATTTTAAAACAACCATCATCATATTTCTTGGAAAAACGGATTCTGGTTGTCAGCGTTTACATTCTCTTTAATTTCCTTATATCTTAGCCTTAACGGTGACAGATTTTCTCTGTTCTGATGAGTGAGCTAGGTCACTTGTGGCGCGTTGCTGCTAACATCCGAAACAGATTTTCAAAATGCTAAATACCGTTAATACCCGAAAAATCGTTTTTACCTTCTAGAACTAGAGGAACAGCTTGAAGCTGTCTGGCACTTTTAGAGCCCCTATGTCAGGTCTGAATTTCGCAACTAATTTGCATACTAACGAGGATTTTGTCTGAAAAAATACCAAATATATTCAAGTAGGATCGGATTAGGAAGTTTAAAGGGAACAATATCGAATCCTTTTGCTCTCGCCATTCATCACTTCATATTATGTACTGATCTTGTAAATTTAAGTATTTTGAAATAAAGTGCTTCAAATCTGGGCTTTAAGTAATTAACCTTTGATAAAAGTTTCTCTAATTGACCGCGATTCCTAAAGTGAAAGCGATGCGTTTGTATTGCAAACTAACTGTCTAGTATCCGTTCTGACAATGAACATATTCATTGAGTGATGTACACTGGACGGACATTGAAGTTAGACTGTATCAGTGCCTAGTTTCAGTTGCCTGACCGCAGTGAATGTTTGGGCAGTAGAATTATCGAGAACGAGATCAAGACACTCATTGTTTCTCCCCTACAACCCATCGCTCAGTCACTATTTTATTCAGTCTCAGTGTCTTGCAGTCAGAATTATTGTGGTGTTCAGTGCAACAGAAAGAATGTGTAAATAATTTTCAAAAATCTTGTTCTTGATATTTCCGTGGATTCGTTAACTTTAGCTTTAAAGTCTGGGTTTGTACAAGCGGAATAGCTAGTTTTTCAATGCTATGCATCCTCCGGGTAAAACAACTTCCAAGGTTAACCCTTAGGTTTTTTGGTTCGGAAACCTTCCGAAATTCCAAGCCTTAATAGCGACAGTTTTTTGATTTTCCAGACTCAGTTTCATTCACTTTATCTGCAAGTTGTCAGTGATGGTGGGATTTAGGGGAAGAATAAAAAAATTGCCTTCTTTGGAACGATGCTTAAACATTGACCAAAAATGTTTCGTAACCTAAATCAAGATAATGACACTATTCTCATTTACACTGTCAAGTTGACAAATGTGAACCTCTTATCTCGTTTGCTCTCAAAACTCATGCAAAAACCTGTGATTTGTTTAAAATATTTGCACCTTTACTGGTCGTGAGTGGACCCGAAAACATTGAGACTGTCTTTCTCCAATAAATGTCCTTACTTTTCGAAAATGTCACGTCTTGGATACAGGGGTCGGATGAGTTATTAGATAGAACGTTGTTCTGTAACCCAAATTGAATCTGTTTTGTTACGGGAACAAATATGTTGGAAATAAAAGACAAAGTCACTAAATGCACGAGACAACCCGTTATCGAAATAACAAATCTCACTTGTTAAAAAGAATGAAGCGTCACCACTTTATTGATTCATAATATGCAAGATACAAAAGAGGAACATAGTAGAAGCTTGTGTTATCCAGAAATCACTTCTTGTCACGGTCTTGTCATGAAGAACTGCAGAAATTAGCGGTTATTGACTGTGTTCAGAATACTTAAACGATGATTTTTCTGAAAATGATTAGAAATATTAACCGCAATGCTTCCCAATTCGTGCTTAACCAGTAGATACTTGTTAGAGTAGGCTCAGGGGCTCAGATGTTCGACTCTTCACAGTGCTTGTTGGTTTTTAGGAGCTGATTATTCCCAGTTTCTTCCGAAGTGTGTTGGCGCCATGTATTTTTGGTCTTTGGCAATTTCGCTATTTCAGAAATCCTCCGCAACTTTTTCCGGAAGAGAATTGAACACTTCTCGATAAATAGTACTGAATAGAAGACTATCTAAGTTCTTTCGAAATTACTTAATTACCCAGATATATAAAGTTTTACAAATGATCTAGACCCACCAAGCCAGTTTACCTCTCAGTCTAGTCGTACACTGTACGGCTGGATCAAATATATTCATGTACTAGTAAAAGCACATCAGAAAGTGGTGACGAGTCCCGTGAATGGTTCCGCCACATTCCATAATCTGTGGCATCAGAAAGAGATGAAATTACAGTGGCTTCGCATGCTTCTTATTAATCAATGACTGCAGGAACACCGGATTCATCAAAGTGAGTTTCCTTTTAATAAGCAATTCCAAATGATCGCACACAATTCAGTGACAGCAGAACAAGTGTAATAACAGTGGCAGACGAGAACGAGAATCATACAATTGAATAGCCGAACGAAAAGCAGAAAGAACAGCCAAGGATGAAGCAATACGGCGTGAAACAGACAACAATTTTGGCAGAAAACTGTCATGCTGAACAGATGGATTCCAGATAAAAAGATAGTTATTTGTCAACCCTTCCGACGTGCACAGTTACATGAAATAACAGACACCTGACGAAATCCACTTTGGAACAAACAAATAGTCGCTCAATTCGTTGGTCAGTCCTGGCTAGTAGTGACCAATAACAGGGGTCTGATTGATAAAGCGCGTTGCCAATGGTGGATAAAAATCCAGTTAAAGTGAGAGTCGTGCAGCCAAGCCACAACTGTTGGACGCGACAGCGCAGAGTATGAGACGAATGAACACTCGCTGAGGCATATGAACGGAAAAGTAAATTCAGCCCCGATCGATCAATAAACAATCAGACTTAAGGACAACGAATGTGTACCGTAGGGTAACGTGGCTTGTGAATGTGTGTGCGTGTGCCCGAGTGTGCTTGTTTACGTGCCGGCAAAAATCCACTTAAGGATCCTCCAACGATGTCATAAGAACACGGATGTCCAATGAATCCAAATGATATCATCACTGACGTTAAACGTGCCGCATTATAGTGGCAATCTGAGGGCGTGGTCGTGAGGTCTGCCTTATCACCAACTTTGGTAAGCTTATATTCCACTCAATTGAATGTAAAGCACTGGCCACGTTCTTTACTCGACGAGGGATCTGCGAGGGCACTACAGTCATAACTATGATGTCACACGATTTTATTACACTGTCTCGACAATGTTTGTAGCTCGAATTAGGGAAGGGTACCGAAAGAGCCCTCAGCTTTCGAGATAGCCGGCTAAAAATTCACGGCAGCTATACATTTCCAGTTGGCTTCCCGAGAGAAGCCGAGAATTCTGGCAGGTAGCCGAACTTTAATTCAGCCCGTCTACAATATCCAAAACGTGTGCTCACCTCGCCCCCAGCCAGGTGAGTCAACAAACTGTGCATGGATTAAGCTACAGGCAACCAAGAAATATCAAGCCTGCAAACAGGTCGTCTGATCAACAATTATCAGGAGAGATTAATAATAACATCTACTATTATTGCTTTCCGAGTGCGGACATCGGAGGCAAACAGGAAGGTATTTGGTGTGGTTAGAGTCTATGTGTTTATTCAAATGTACAACAGGGTCAACCCACGAAAGCTAAAGACTCTTCGTGTTTATACGATCAAGTAAATGTATTTGCTGGATCAGCCACGTGGAATACCACGCTCAGCATACTAGGCAAGCATGCCGAAAGACGGAAATCAAGAAAGCAAGAAATGGACGATAGGAAAACAAAGCAAAACAAATGACCATACAACCTCAGCTAAATTGGAGCGCGACTCTGCAGTTACGCATCATCTTTTACACTAAAGCTACACCGATGGTTAGAGAGGCAACCACATCATCCACCGTGGATTTGGTCTACATATTGAGCGCCTCTGCTCGGAGGCCCTGGCAAGTATTGCCCTGAACGAATGTTTCAATCAGAATTTTAGGCATATGTAGGGCATAGGCGTCACTGATGGATAAAAGCCAAAAGGTCGAAGCGCCTTGATGACCGCAAAATATCTTAACATTATGAATAGGGATTCAAAACGGTGACACAGTTCCCATCTTCTCTATTCACAGAGCCAGACTTGCAAACCCAAGAATGTACTTGAATGCCTGGTCGCTGTGGGCTATTATCTCATTTTCATCTGTTTGCAAAAATGATCTGGACAAAAATTATCTCGGTAACTGGAACGTTAACATCTTGCCATTCATTAAATAATTAATTAATACATGTTTCTCTATCGCTTAACGAAGCATGGTTTCGTGTAAAATACGAGTCTCTTGCCACCAGGAAAGTACATTTATCACAACTAATTTCCAGGGAGTGCGCCTCATGACCATCAGCGTCCTATTAGATGTTTCTCTATAAAACAGCTGAATAAGTCAAAAGATGTTTGTGAAATTAGTAGCGTGACTGCATTCACCGTGATGAACATTTTGTACGTTAAAACGTTTGAATGTCCAACCGTTGTGACGTGTGTTGTGACATCTAATCAGGTTGCAGAGTAGGCGTACATTAGCAAAATTCGTGGGCGTAGCAGATCGATAGAGGCGGATTGGGTACATAGGCCGAGGTTACTAAGATCATATTAAATAAGGTGGACAAATTGAAAAAGACGTGTATTTGTGTGTTGGGGAATGAATTGGTTTCGTGCCTGTTAACCAAATTGGTTTATGTCATATTTTTAATTCAAGGTAATGTGGATTTCAATAGGTTGCTTCATTTACAGATTTCAACCAAAGAATTTGGTGACTATCAATTATACAACAGGAAACAAAATGTTTTGTGACATAAAAGTAGTCTTAGAGGCTCGACTTCTTTACATGATCCTGAGTGACTTTTCTTTATCCATAAAATGTCTTGCGTTGTTTCAAAAGTGACGTTTACTTCTGTAAATTCCCACAATATTTTCATTCTTAAACTAGCGTTAGTCCAAGGTGATTGATGTAAACCACCTTTGAAGTTTACACTGATGCTTAGGCGTTTTGGCCACTAAATGCATCCCACTAGTGAAGACACTGAGAGAATTCGGTGAGTGGGTAACAATACAAGCATACGGAGCTGACCGCCGATTGTCTTTGGGAAATAATCAGTATGTAGTATCAACATCGAAATCATCATTTGGGATTATGGAACGTGGGCTTTTCTTACGAATTACTACCAGTGCCTTGAACCGAGTCCATACTGGGATGCAAATCGGCACGAAGGTGGGTGAGTGGAACTGTTCAGCTGCAATGCTATCCGATTATGTTATCAGAGATTTATGAATCTCAACAACATATGATATGGTACCCACCCTTTTCTTCAGGCGTCAATACTGTATAGCGGAGGAGTTTCTGTACGCATCTAAGTTGCTACTTATATGGTTTGCAGACAGCTAAAAGGTGCGTTAACACCACCAGCTGGACACAAGATTAAGAAGACCGTATACTTTCAAAATGTCAACACAATTCGAAGTGTAAAATACGTGACTGGCCCTCAACAAGATCCTGTGTAAGGTGGGACGCAATCACTGAGGTACAGAAGTTCATCCAGCGACCTTTCCTGAGAATCATTCAATGGTCAAAATTCTGAAGCTTTGCTTCAAAAAGTACAGGCCCATTTGTGTTCTTTACAAATAGTAGCCTTCTGGTGAGCTGACAGTGCAGCTTATTGTGTTATCCTTACTTTGTTTGAATTCTACTGCGTGACTCTAAAGGGAGGTAATTTCGGTTCAGTGAATTCCTGCAACACAACGACGTTTGTGCTTGAGTGCACAGGAAAAGATAATATCAACAGGTATGCAAGGAGCCAAATTATTAGGATTCAAAGATCACCTCCCACAATGTGTGCTTAGCTTGTATGGGCTGTTGTGATCAGGCAAGAGTTGGGAAATTATGCATAGCACACCTCGTAATGTGTACTGTCCGTGCAGTAAAGCAGAGACCGGTCGGTTACTATTCCCTCAAATAAGCAGGGAAATCTCAAACTATAGGAACTGCCCATATAAAACGGCTTTGTCATCCAAGTGGTGCCACCAAAACTGACAACCAAAAGCAACAAATGAAATCAAGGCAATATTTCCACTTGCCGCAGAAGCGGATTGCAATTCCTGTGGCAACTGGAATATGAACACTGCTAATAGAGCCCAATGTGGTAATCCATTTTTTCACTTTACTTTAAATCACCTTTATGATTCGCCTAACTATGCGATTATTAATATGCCCACCAAATATGGTCCATTGGAAGTAACCTTATCAGAGTGACCTGTGTCACCGATTTAGCTATCTGAATTATCGGTAGCCCCAAGGGTGCCCATGTGTGATTTCGATTCAAATCTACTCTATTTCCTTCTGTCCTAGGTCGATCTCGTTGCGCTAAGCATCTTGCAGTTTTTGAGTAGTTTGTGTGATGTTGATGGCTGCTTGATTTTGAGAGATTCGTTGCACTCACTGATAATGTGGTACTTTACGAAAACATTAGGTAGTACTTGTGATTATTTCATAAAGAACCAGGCGGAAGCACAACTGCAGTTTATTGAATCGTCGAACGCGAACCTGGAATGCTAGCTCAGCGTCAACAATACCGGTAAATCTTTGAACACATTCAGTCATATAAAAGCTATAGTTTGAGTTTACAAATTTCCATATCCGGATTGCATTAAAAATGGAAAGACAAATAGCTGAATGACCAGAGTGAGATTTCCGATTGCAATCGCCATGTCTAATCAGGCTGTGAAGTTCGAAAAAGAATATTATGTACTTATGAACGCTGATAACGACACTAGTTTGGTTCTGTGCTTGAACACAATAACAAACAATGCTCCGGGCTATACGGAGTCTTGCAGCTAGTACATCGAACCACTCTACCTTTTTGTGTATGAACCGGAAAAATTTCACAAGAATGAGTTACAGAGCGACAGAGGCCCTTTGTCTTTCAAATTATTTCTGTGTTCGTAAGAAAATGTCATGGACACTAGACGCTGTGCATTATAGATTCCCATTTCGAAAATGGTCTCTGCACCTAGCAATCTGTTGTACAAGATAAATGTCAAAAATAGGGAATAAAAATGGTAGCTTTTGCTGTTTTTACATTCTATCAGTTAATTCGATTCCAATGTTAACAACTCATTATCGCACAGTTTAACTCGAGAAGCTGCTTCAACTGTTCAGAGACCTCAAGTGCCGGAGGCACATAAATTCTCACATATTGCACACACTCTCGCACCTGCACTGATGTAATTGGTTAGAACATAAGGACGGCAGATATCATAACATGCTTGAATTTCCCTCTTTCATGTAGACTTCATCTGTGAAACTTCATTTTAAATAAGCCACAATCGATGGGGCGATAAACTGGAAACTGGTTTAAGAGCGTTTCGTGAATACCGAAAATGGGTTTGCTCTTCTGATACCAAGAAATACTCGTGGTTATTTTCGCATAATTAAAAGGACTGTGGTTTGACAAACATAATTGCGGTAAAAAAGCAGCTGATTGACAGTGAATTGTTTAGGTATACTCAAGGGGGTCATATAAAATTGTTTCTCACACCGTACCTGATACCGGGTTGCTTGCCCTATTGCGTCAGTTCCTGCGAATTACACGTTTAACAATCTTCCGATCTGAATTTGGTTCTTTCTTCCAATGCGGGTACCGTTACTCTCTACCTAATGCAAAGTATTCGAATAAAAACAATGCACAGAGTGCAAGCGACTTACCGTGTCGTTCGTTTTTTTCCTCGTCAGCTAGGTGGAGAGGATATGATAAATCAGTCGATTTTTGTAGTGCCAAAGGATTCAGTGATGACCTGAAAAATTAGGAACTTCAATGACCCACCTGTCTTCGCCTCTCATCCGTCTCAGACACTACTCCATTAGCATAAAAATGCTCGGGGCAGACAATTAAAACCTGTCCGAATCCAATTCCAAGTATATATTGGTTTATCTGAGTGTGCAGTTGGACAAGAACGTCCAGCAGCAAAAAGCAACTCCCAGTCACTAGCTTTTTATCTACTAATCTATTAGCTAGCACCAGTGCAAAAATGCAAAGATGACAGCATCAGTTCTGTTTCAGACGAAGCGTCATGCAACGCTAGTAATGTCATATGTTTTAGCATGCAAACTAAGCTGCTCAGTGATTGCCCGTGCGAATGAAACAGCTTCACATACATTAATTTACCCACAGACGGCTTGGAATTTTAACTTGATATGTAGTAGTCAGAGCGCTGAAAATGTTGAATCGTTTGACGACGTGTGAGAGCAGATTATCAGCCAGCTAGAGAACAATCCGGACACGCCGTGCGGTAATTAAAACTTCCGCTGTAGATACAGCTTACCAGGCCGTCTTCTGATGCACTCATCTGGGAGCAGTTAAATGTTATCGAGATGTCGATGATCCAACCTGATACGTGCATGTTTCGTTAAGGTAATTGAATGTACGATTCCACATCATTCAGAGGCTAAAGTAAACTGGAGGCTGGGCAAATACTATTTCTTTTATCTGAGTTTTAAAACCAGTTTCATCTGAAATCCGCTGACTTATTGGAACACAAAGGGGCTGATAAAAATATCCAGTTCTTTCTCGAAATAATTTCATTTATGTAACATCTAGGTGAGCTGATTTTGGGACTGATGGAACAGAATCACTCAAAAAAGACAAACAACAAGGCAGAATAACCGTCGTCGAGGGTGGGGGGTCTAGGAGGGAGAGGTAAAACGTTCATTGATTCCAAAAGAAGAAAAAATAAGATGGGTCTGAAAAATGCCCGAATATGTATATATGCAAGATGCCCTACACAAATGAGCATGTGTTTGTCTTCGCGTACTTGAACTGCATGGCAACAAGAGAGTGGTGTGGTCTTCTCTGAAGCGAATCAATGGAATTTCACAGTTTTGACGGTAAAGCTGGGAAAATGAAACACGCGGGACTTTCCAATACTAGCACTGATCATGAAGACTTTGACCAGGGTGACATTAATAGGCGTTTTATTCTTGTTCGAAAGGGCGAATTGGGATACGGTGCTACTTTTGATTTCCATGGAGATGACCGTATAACAGGATCCATCTACATACTTGTGCTTAGGCATTTGTATACGCTTCATCTTTTTATATATGTTCACCAACGGGTGTTACTCTATTTAATCAAAAAACATTCTTATTGTTTTGATCCAGATGTATAAGCTTTCATTAAAGAAATTTCAATAATTATTTGACTCTGTTGGACGAAACAATACTTTTTTTGTTTGGTTTACATTGAAAATGTGTAGTGTGCGACAAAATAGGCTACCAGAGAGAGGTGATAGAATTTATACCTGATTAGGATGGAAATTTACAGGAAAAGTGTCCAGAGCAGTGTATAAATAAGAGTGAATTACTAGGATGGCATGTATCTGAGGATTGCATGAATGTTTGTACGAGCAGTCGCTGTTGTTGAGTGAAAATCTTCTGATTGGAACTTAGTTTCCCATTGTGTGTAGATCAATGTACAGGGTCGGCGAATCAAACATGAATCCAATGGGAAAGCACCAGGTAGCGTTCCGAGGATTATTAAAACTGTCAGATGAGCGATTTCCTCCACTTTGGTTCATTACTTTATGTACACCTCTGTTCGGTTCACTTTCTTCGTAAGCCATTAGAAAAGAAAAAAATTCTGTAAGATAGATCGATTGCAGCGATGGTTTTTTATAGCCTAAATCTTGGAGCGGGGTCTCAAAATCAAGCGTGAACTTGATCGTTGTGAACTGAGTTTCGGGGATGTGATATTTGTCGTAGGACTCGGGCTACTGATACTGTCAGTCGTCGTGGTTGCGACTAATGTCGTGGGCCGGTTAATATCAGCTGCAGGTTGTTCTGGCAGAGGGCTTGAATCACTAATTGACGAGGATGAATCTAGTTTGTCTATCGCATCCTCGGCACTTGGAGAGGAAGTAGTGATTAATAACCCTGTGGCTGCTCCGGATTCTCTAGCTTGTCGCAGCCACGTGTTCAGTTCAGACAGAGTGATAGCCAGAATCTCTGCCTGGCCAGTAAGAATCCGTAGATTCCACGTAACCACGTCAGCAATTTTTGACATACGACGCCAGTACAAGGTGCCTCCACCAGACCCGGAAGTTGACTTGTTTTCGTCGGCTTCCTGTTGCCGTCCGCCATCCTTTCGAATAGATCCAGTGCGCGCGGATCGATCACCAGATAATCGAGGCACACTGGATTTACGCATACTCCCAGTCGTGGTACTGATCTCACTGGTGTTATCCAATACATCGGTGGATTTGTTTCCCGAAGCCTGTTGTCCAGGTTCTTTTAGTCCCTCCAGAAATGTGGTATACGCCTCCAGTGCAGCTTTTTGCATATGCTGTAGCTGATAGGTACAAAGTAGGGTATGTGACAGTCATTAGAAAAATGTGTTGGCCAAATAACCTTATCGATTCATGCATTGCGGGCAGAGGAGAGTCATATTCTTCTCATTTTCACTGATATCTTATGCAGCAGTACACATAACAGTTGGTAGTTTTCCATAGGGTCGGTTTGATTCATCTCTGGTTGCACACAGAATTTCCAAAACTAATTCTACTACCATATTATCGCAGTGATGTCTTCTGGTTTTGACTGTTTATTATCAGAGGTGTTTGTAAGGGTCACAAACGGGTAACGGAACATTAAAAATCAAGGTACGACATTCAGCCGTGGGGCGAAATTCAATCAAAATCTTGGTGGTATAGATTTGTGGACGCAAAGCCAGAAGCTTAACTCACCAAATTCGAGTCACTTTGGTTGCTGGGTTTTCTGGTCCATAAAAGGAACTCTTGAATTAACATTCAGTCGCTGCCTTCTTTGAAAACCAGAGTTCAATCTGGGCATGTGCAGCCTAAGTACCGTTCAACTTAATTAGGTCTGATTTTCCGCTATCTGGAAAGAGGGACCTGCGGAGTTAATTGTCCTGTGTATAACCGTAGCAAACCTTCAACCGGCAACGGATTCATAAGGACAGATGATCTTGCTGTTTATGGATTTCATTGCACATACACTTCATTGCAAGCATAATTATCGGGTTGTAGGTAACTGCTGAACTCAATAGATTGTCAACCGGTTTTACTGTTTCCTACGTTAGTTTTTGACATGCTAGATGTATTGGTGCATTAGAAGAGGCATGTTCGATAGCCACTAGGGCTCACCATACGGGAGGGGGAGTCCTGCACCATGACCGTGAAACTTAGAGTGGCATAGTCTTGCATAGAGTCGCACTAAGTCAGATGTGGTGAGAAGTTTGACGTTAGCTAATTTTCATCTACCTCGTAGTCATACTAGAGCATTTGGTATTTCAGACGATTTTTCCTGTTCTGTCTGGTTGGAATGTTGCTGAAGGAGGTGGGTTTGTATGCCAGCATCTCGTTTACAGATGAGGCAAGAATCCATTTGAATTTACATGGAATTACCAAGTAAGTGATATGATTACGGTAGGTGATTTAGGATTGCACAAGAGTGACTGATTAATTAGGACACCTTCGAGAAGTTATTGAAAAAAAGCACCTTTAAGCATTTTCCAAGACAACATTAATTGTAGGTCATAGGTGGTGAAGCCATACTCGTGAAATTTTCCACGTAGTGCAAGATGCTTGAGTTTTATGGAATACTTGGCGTAGTACTCACCTTAACACGTAGATAAGGTCCTTGTTTGATGACCATTTTGCAAGCTTCAATCAACTGTGTTTTAGAATGAAAAGTGAGAATCAGTAGGTAAAATTAAGGGACAGTATATTTTCAGTAAAATAGAGTGATTCATTCTGATTAACAGTACCGTATTTGTTGAAGGTAATTCCCTTGTATTAATGGAGGATTTTTCAATCGTATGTACCAGTTTTGAGGGTATGTATGTGAATATTTAGTATTGAAGCTATCAGTCGTTTTTACCTATTATCATGTTGACCTGCATTGTCTTTAGTTCTTGTAAAGGAAGTCGGTTGTTTGTGAACCAATTAAATAGTTTCAAGATGCGCGAAGTGCAAAGAATTGGAGCAGTTCATGTTTATTGCAACCCTCCAGCAGAAGGACATTCGATTCCTTCGAAGCTGCCATGTGCAAAAGAGTGCAATGCTGAAGCTACCTACTTTCTTTCAGGTAGTAGTAAAACAAGAGCAGACGAAACAAAGGCAACGGGTCATTACCACAGGCAGCCAAGCAACAAGATCGGTGAGTGAATATATGACAACATAAGGTCTACTAGTAACACAAACCAAGATCCGTTCCGTTAATGATATTATTGTCGTTATTGCTATCAGTATTGTTTTCAAAACCTGAACAACAGATGCTCCTTTATACAGTATCCTAATAGCAATGTGGCTGTTTTCGTAGTCCCAAAATCTACTAGTTCAACGAACGGTAACTCGTACTCGTAACTCGTACGAAGTTTAGTATGTTGTTGCTTTCATTTTGGCACTTGGAAGCTTATAAAAGTCATATTTAACTAGCAAAGAGTCATTGATTAATACCACAAAAAAACAAAAACATCCAGTAAAACGTGATATATTCCTATGCGCAGTCGTGGTGGAAATCGATGTACCGTTTCGAACTCATTCACGGTACGCCTCATCTTATCAAATCCACCGAGGGACATGGATGACACACTGCTTGTACTTGACTGTATACTAGGACGTCTTGGTAAACCTGCACTGAGAGGAGAAGCATCTCGCTGGACAGCGGACTCGGGATTCAAATCAATAGAAAGGTTAGAGGTGGTGTCGTCTTCGGTTGATCGCGATTCTTGTTTCATGCGCCTAGTGAACAGCAGTTTGGAAGAGAGAATGAGTGATGGAGACCGCTGAATTCCAGCTGGGGTGGGAGAAAAGCGAACAGATTGGGAACCTCGTGACCCGGCATCACCCAGGGTTGAGACACTTGGATAAACGGATAGACTGGAACCGAATATGGGACTGGATGCCTGTAATTCCAAATGTGGTAAATCATCCTCGTGTCGAATTCGCATTCGAATAGGCCAAGCTTCAGGATTGCCACAAGCCGCCGTTAATCGCGATGCCAGTGATCGAATGCACTGTGACATTGACATGGTAGATGAGGTTTCGCCACAGATACGACGGAAGCTATCAAAAGCTGTTGCCAAAGAGGAACGGAGTTCATTGGCCTGCTGAAGTGTGGTTCCAGCGTTCTGAAAACAACCGAGAGTAGAGACGAATGACGGAGCCGCGGGATGAGATTCCGCTTTTACTTCCGGGTAAAATGCATAAATAAAACCAGCTACATAGACAGTGCATGTTCTTTAGTCAGTAGGCAGACGTTCAACTAGGTGAACATCTTATTTGCCGGATAATGTCCTCGTCCGCTAAATCGTTGTGTGATCTAGAAAGAATTGAAATGTAAAAAAATTATGACATCGCTGGAGTGTGAACAGTTCTGCGTTTTTCAGGGCTACTAGTACCAGGCCACATGAGGTGCTCAAATCTACTTTTCTGGAAAGTTTGCAATCATTAACATTCCAAATGTTGGTCAGAATTATAAAGTCAACGGTTTGAATGCATCCGTTTACATTGTACAGGGTCAACTCGTAGCAGTTAGCTGACAAAACTCAGAATGGCAGAAGCAAAAGAAGCATAAGAATGACAGGACGAAAACTCCAAATCTGATAAAGTCTATTTCATGATTTAATTTTTTATTAGTGGCATTATATCATCCACAGAACTCGTATTGTTTTGGATAAAAACCTTGGAGAACCGTCACGTCGTCAGCTGTCAACATACGCAATACGTGCAATCCCATGTAACATTTTTAAATAAGGTCTGGTGACAAAGAACGTCCATTTATTGTTTTACGTGACACAATCAAATTGAGAATTCTGACATTATTTGAGCTTGTTCATTCGCTATATGACTGCAATGCACCGAAAAGTCATTTGTTTGTCAATGATGATAAAATAATGCTCACCTTGAACAAATCGTCGAAAACAGATGTGCCGACCTTTTTCAACTGAACCAGTTGGCGTTTACGAGAGCGCCATCTTTGTAGTACACCAGTTGATGTAGACTGATGATGCGGAATGGTAAAAAGTGTGAAGGAAACCTAGTTGTTAAGCTTGGAAAAACTGCTAATCGGTTGTTGATCCAGATTGGCATTCATTTGAACTCTTGAGCATATAATTGTAATCAATATATTGGCATTCAATACTTAGTCAGGGAGTTACTTTGTCTCTGGTACTCGATATTCTAGTCTTATGTGTTCTGTACCTTTGGATCATCAATTTACTTAGTATTTAATTTTAAATGAAATGTTGGCGTCGGAATCAAATAAATCGCAATCTATTATTCTGTTTACCGGGAAAATAAACAAACGATTTGATTCTAAATGTGAAATCCACTGCGCTATGACATGGACAATCACGTGACTTTTGAAACTGATGGTCGTTAGCACCGCCTGTTTTGTAACGAATCCATCACGTGGTCTGAAGCTGATGCTCACTGAAATGGGACAGCATTTGTTGGCTTATCTGTAGGAGTGATATTGATCGCCAAGGAACACTAACAAGTACAGTCCCCATCTTCGTTTATATTGTGAAACCTAGTGATTTTATGCAGAACTAGGCTATCTTCGCCGGATGAAGTATATAAAACGTAGCATGTACATCTATCTCCCAAGAATGCTTCCCGGAGAACATTTTTCTGCCTAAATTTCGACTGATTTACGATCGATAACATTTGACGCCACCCACCACTAGTTTCAAGAAATGTCAATCGTGGTATTTTTGGTTACTGTGTTTTGGACGTTTTTCCAGCATCCACACGGTGTCTAGAAAAATCCTCAAAAGTGAACTTCCCTTTCATCCAATTAAAACAGTGCAATAAAATATGATGGTAAATTTTATCATTTATGGATGCAACATTTACGTTACTTATCAACATTTTTGCTCAAATCGCAGTTGTTATTACAGGAATCGTCTGGTTTAACAAATCCTTTTTTCCCAGTTGAACTGGAAAATTCCTTAGCTATCTTCGACTATAGTGATGCAATTGTCGCAGCATGGCTGCATGCTCTAGACATTGGAAATACTTCTGCTTTACACCGGTTTGATTTTACGATTATTCTATCACTGTTATTCGATGCTGGGAGAAAACAGCTAAAACCAGGTCACATTAATAAAAGCGTACTGATTGCGCAAACTGAAAATGAACGAAACAATAGAACCCCGCGGTCAGTCAGCAAGAACTTTTTATGTTGTTCCCTTCAGCCGGCTAAATCTCAAGTCTGAGTTTTGACAACCTCAAGTAGATTGTATGTGCGTAATAAGCGATCGCGATAATCATGAGTGACCATCGAAACTAAGTGTCTGTTGCAGGACGCGTTCGGCAAAACTGTTTTCTTGATGTGTTGCGATCTGTCGTTAACATCACGACTTTATTCCATAATATCACATGTCGGTTTAAAGTATACTGTAAAAGGAATAGAATTCACTAAAACGAAAGGTAGAATAATTATAGTTCAAAACAGGAAATTGAACATTTCCTGCTTTGAAACTAGTTCAAATGAAACTTTCCTGATTTCTCTGCGCTAACCAAACCTTTTATTATTTCCATGATTCCGTAGACCGGGAACCTAAACAGTTGCGATCGATTAACTCCTATGTTAAATCTGTTAATGTAATTTCACCATACCGTAACATTTCAGTTTGATTCCATTTTAAAAGAATACCAATAAATCAAGAAATAACAAGGACGAGTTATTGGTCATCGACACAGGTAGGACATAAAAAGATAAACCCGAACGCAGATATTCACGTGTGAATGCATCAACTTTGACCGTTTGAACGCTGGCAGTAATTATTGGCGCCCTGAATTCACAGTGGTTATAACACGAGGGATGAATCGGGTTGGAGACGATACACAATGAACACTATTCGCGCAGATGTAATGTTGAACGTAAGTAAAAGAGTCTATCAGCTTTAACTGTATTCTAATTATTCACAGTAAATATTGGACAAGAAATGATATCTCTTCTTGTCGGAGACTGTCGTCAGATTGAAAAGAAATAATTTGGACAGATTATGCTGACTCATACATTGTGTATTTCATGCTAAATAATATAGAACAGACTAACTGAATTGTCGCTGATAATGAATTTCATCTCTTTCTATGGAATGCTTGAAGAAAATTTGCAATTGTTATCAGCGTTCGACCTTTGTTACTCGGATGAATAAAGTTCAGCTGATTATTCACTAAATGATGATTTCACTTAATTAAGCTGAAAGAACTTTAGTTCAGTCAAGTAAAGTAGATTTGGAATGACATAACATCCGTGACCGAAATCGAATTCCCAGGGATCCCAATTCAAATAAAGTGAGAATGCCTATTCCCCTCTGCGAATGTGACTAAATCTATTTGTTTTACGCTGAGCATAAAGAGTTTACGCAGAAGTAAGCACGCAGCTTTCATTTTTTCTCATCAGTTATTCAATCAACAAGGCGAAAAAAGCATCATTCTCCGAGAAAGGAGTCACGAGTAAATGAAGGCGTCCATTTGAGCAAGTTGACCACTTTGTCACAGTAAGCCTAGAAAAACGATGAAATTTATTTACTTACAAATGAAAACTCGCATCACATTTTGACAAGTGAGTGAAGTTGATTTTGAGTACTTACTGTACTGACTAGTGCATCTTGTCCAGTCTTCTCTTAGTCTGCTATTGTACAGATGTATCAATAGGGACGACGTAAATATGAATACAAAGGGAGGATTCCGGTTTACCAGTATAGAGGGTTGACGTAGGACAACAAGTGTACGGCAGGAATAAAAATTTAGAAGTTGCCAAATATCGGCATTAAGATCAAAACATGCCGAGCCTTTGCAACGACAGATCTCAAAGCAACTTTTAGTCCTGATTCTCGCAAGATGGAATTTGCCGAACATTTATATCATGAGGCAACTTAAGTGTAGGATTAGAAAGGAACCCTTAGGTATGCTATCCTGCAAGTCAACAAGTAATCGATTTCTGAATGAACACAAATATTCAGTCGAAAAGCTTGCCATTTAGCTTGGGAGACGAAATTCTGATGCCGTAAAAGTCAACAAAACAGAGTACTTTGACCGACTATTAAAATTATTTTGCACATTGACGAAACCCTTTGCAACCTAATACGCCACAATAAGTAAGCTAATAATTGGGTTGATAACTTTATCGACTTATCTTTTTCAGGAAAGGACCGTATGTGAGAATGGTGGCACGTTGATCTGTCATTCGTATCTCGACGCACGAATATCGTACAAAGATTATCCGGAATGGTCCCAATAAGCTTCTGCAGTGCTGCTACACTCCTGTTTTCACAGAATTAACCGAATGTTTGTAATGCAGAAAATGGTTCGACGATAAGGAGTTTTGTTTGCACATTCCCCGGGCAACCTGCGATGTAGAGCTTGAAACTATTACGACGTTCCTCTGGGCCGTATGCAGCCCTAACACTCTTCTGAGCTTTGTGATATCAATCTTTATGAAATATAAACATCCTCATCATCCACCGACCACTCAGCATTCGAACAAACTTTGGTCCAAAACGCTCGCAGCGAGTGGCACGGCAAGATTTTGTGGGTCGACGCCAAAATCTGTGGATCGTGATTAAATAATCCGAGATTTTGGCTAAAGTTTAACAGTGCAGTAAATGTGTGGTATGCCTAAACATACAGATGAAGGCAGATGTGAATCTAACGTATTCCGAATCAAAAATAATTTATAAAATAGAAAAAGCTGTGCGCCACTTAAATTACCATTGCCAAACGTAGATGGAAATTGACGCCCGTATTATTGGTTGCTTCGTAATCGAAAAGTTGTCTTGTATGCAGAATTCGTGCCAGATGGACTAAATACGAGATAGGTCAAATTTCATGCTTTCAAAGGACTGAGCTCACAAGGTGAATTGGTAAACAAACGCAAAATGTCTTTCACAGCGATTTATCCACAACGGACCAGCTTTCTCGGTTTCATAACTATATCGCTGGATAAGGAAATACATACCTAAACGCATCAGTCACACACTGGACAAATCGATCTCCGTGTTTATAATTCAATAGATCAATCGACCGAAATGTTTCTGCCCACCTTTGGAAACAAAAGGAGCACTTGGCAGTCCCCCTGTGATGCAACATGAAATATTAACTGTCTGATCTCTCGGAGAGCTTACAAGAATATTTTTTTGTTCTTTTCTGACTTTATTTGAGAAGCATTTTACGCAACCCATAGTACTTACAAAATATCGAAAAAACAAAGAAAAAAGAATCGATTAATTTGACTTCAGTTTGACGCTTGAAATAAAAAATGGGTAATTACTTTGCAATTATGTCAGTAATTTAGTGGGTTGTTCTGAATAATAAAATGAAATCATCATCAAAGCCCAGTTAAATTATCAAATGGTGATTCAGTCTGCTGGGCAGTATAGGGACTACTAAAACTGCCTTCATTTATACAACCAATAAGTGAAAGATGCATGAAAGGTAGCCAGAGAATTGCTATCAAAGTATTGATAAATTACCAATTATTAACGATATCACTTCCATTTTTGATAATGATCACAACATTAGTTTATGCGGTTCTTCAGACAAAATTCGGCATTAACTTTGATATTGTTATACTTTTAATGCCTGTTGCGGCAATGCAAGAATTTGCACATTTTGCGAAGCAACAGAAACTTATTTTGTTGAGGTATACAATTTCAATACGGTACAAAAACAAGCGGATGAGCAAACTTAGAGTCATTTTCTCGCGGACTATTTTCCTCATCCCAGGCTTCTGTGATTCTGTTTACAGAGAACGAAACACTTGCGTGATGAGATTCAGATAAAATCTAACATGAATTGCGAATTGCACACGGTTCAGCTGAAGCGTTTAAAGCGAAACGCCAGAAGATCAGATAAATATTTCAAACTGTAGATGTCTTTGTTCAACATATCACAAGCGGAAACTAACTCGCCACCAGTAGTTGCTTCATTGCCGATGGTTATTAACTATTCACCTCTTGTGGCGTCACACTCATCAAGTTGCAAATCGATAATTGTCTAAACAGGTGTGAAATCTTGGTGTTTCTCATGATCTTTGCCGTATGGAAAACTACATTTCAAATAGCGAAAATAGTTCAACCAGTGATCTTGCACACTGAATCTCTAGTCCAACAAGAAATGTCTAGGACAGAGGTGAACTCTCTCAAGTCATTATTGAAAGCCTACATTTGCCACACTTAGTCATCCTGAAGGAATGATTCATATTTTGCCAATCTGAAAACCTGTTTTATACCTGGACACTGGGCTACATCAGAAGTTCCCTAGTTGGGGAACATCAAAACTCGACACTGTCGAAGTCATTGCTTCGTGAATGAAAGTTATTTTGCTGAGGATTAGCGTAAGATGGGCGTCTTCATCTTGTATCTTTTTGTCGAGTGATGACAACTACTTACGATTAAGGAAAGTTGTCACTGGATCTTCTTTAACATTAAATTTGTGATAGTAATTCAATGCTCTCCATTAATTGAGATGACTGGGGATTCTTAATTACTGATGTGCATTTGGCCGTATGGAGTTAACTGCAGCCCAGTGCGCCGTTAGTCTGTGGTTTTAAAGTTCGTCTACTCTGTAATATTAACGGTGAGTTTTCAAGATCTTGATAAGAAAGGCTCGAAAAAGGAAGCCAGTTTAATTTACATCAAAGATGTCTCGATGAAGCTGTCCTCAGGCTAGGTTAGCACTGCGCGAAATCCGATCTTGGGAGCTGGTAAAACCTGCATTGCTTTCTCATACACTTCCGTAACAGTTGCAAATCTGTTGTGAGTGTTCGAAGCGATGCATTATTTTGGTGAAAGTTCGCAGGCTAGTTGGTCTCAGTGTGGGAGCATTGTGCAAATAAGATTTTCGCAAAATCACACCGGAATTGGACTTGCTTAAAGGAGACATTGGAATGACATAAATTTTTGATTTATTAAATCATGCTTTTCCGTGTAATTACTGTTCCTCAGCTTAAATTACACATCACTTGCATTTTGTGACGGGCTGCTAATTTTTAATTAAACTCTTCTTTCTGACGTTAAAAGGCATCACGGTGAACAAAGACGAGTTGCTTAAAGTAATTTTTGCTGAAAAATATCGTATAACGTTCTCACATCCCCAATAATGTTTTAGTTTCCAGGGGGTTACCTCTTGGTAAGTATTAGTGCAAAATCCCACTGGCATTAGTAATATTAGTAATTCTAGTCATGCCGGTAGCAGTATTAGTTGGGATAAAGATAGCAGTAATAGTTTATTTTAAAATAGCAGATATGCAATTCCTTGTTTCGCGAGGTTAAATTTTTGATCAGTAGCACGTCAGTTACAGCGACAGTCAGAAGTGGAACTCCAGCAGTCAGACCCGAATTGCTTAAGAACATTAGAATTTTCCGTCTGTTTCATCCCTGCAAATGGATGATGCCCCAACCAAAGTTAACACTAGCTGCTATGGCATATGAAGCGTCATTGAACACTGCCACTGCGGAAACCGATAGTTAGTACTGGATGTTTTCCTAATTTGTTTTTACCAAATTAGACTCGATCGGAGTTAGCAAACCTTCGGGAACTGTTGGGCGTCAGTGATGGTCACCCGTGAAGAGATTAAACAGTAATTCTGACTAGTCTGTATAGAATACGGTGTTACGGTTGCAGTACGGGCGTCTTCAAGTTGAAAGGCTCGGGTTCAAGCCTAAGGCAAGTTGATGAACGTGGGCAGTTGGTGAGCTCGAATGACAGTGCAATTCGAATTTTATCCTCGCCCATTGTAAGATTTACCCGATAGCCTGCGATCTGTGGCCTAAAGGGTAATCAGCCAAAGAAAATAGGTTCCGACCGGCTGCATTGGCAGCTTCTACAAACTAACAAAAACCGAATTGCATAAACCTGTAAAATGCTAAATCCGGAATCAATAGTTTGGTAAAATTTGACGGTAAACTGAGTGGTGGACGCCATAGGTCTATTCCTAATTAACTGCTTTATGGCATCGTAGCTATGCTTTAGATACATCAGAAAGTATTCTTTTCAAAATATCTGCTCTGCAAAAACCCATTGCTTTTTGCATTTGGCTAGAGACAGAACTGGTTGAAGCTATATTCCGGCACACAGAAATTTTGCTGATCTGCACACGATTGACTAGTGATCACCTCGTATATTCTAGGTTTGCCGGCCGGTATTCATTCGAGGAGTAAGCTGTTTTTAAAGTTTCCGTTCAGGGGAAAAGCACCGTAGAACTAGAGTTAGCAGAACCCTTATCTTTTTACTCCATTGCATCAGGGTTTTTAGAAACTTATAAATAAATGATTGTTAAGTGAACGTTGACGAATCATTTGGCAGCAACAGAAGTGCAAAGCATTTTTGACATCAAGCGACTAGATTCATTTTGAATCCTTTATGTTTTGCCTCCTTTATTAACGAGATGACAATGTATATCATTTTCAGTAACGGGGCCGCGGCCAACAGAGGGCTGCCAAGTGGGGAAGTTTACCGGCGTTGGGCGGATTCGAACCTGCGAACTTCACATGCAAACGCCACGACCTTATCCGCTTGGACACCGCTCGTGTCCAAATTTATACACTTCTTAGCCTCTGCCGATTAATCACTTGTTTTTTATCTGTCCCTGAACATACGGTACATTTTTCGAAGGTCGCAAATATATTTGAAAATTGCCGGTTTGTCATATTGAACTGATAAAACATTTTCGGATTAACACAAGTCCTCATTATAGCATTTCAATAACAGGCTACTTTTTTAAATGAACAGGTATATTAAAGCATTTATAGTTATTCGATGTTCAAATACATTGTCTAAGGTTTGGCTGCTTTTGATCTGTGATACGCGTGATCTCTTACAAACAAACAAAGAATAGAAGTTAGGTCCAATGTGGCGTTTTAAAGGGTAGACATGTTGCAAGGACTATGATAAAAGGTATGAGCAAACATTATTCTTCCTAGCAGCCAGGATTTGGCTGATAAAAGCTCAAGGAAAACCCGACTAAATCATGTACGGCAAACCATATTGTATCAGCCATTGTTTTTGGTAGAATGAGAAACAAATCAGGCGCATAATCAGACACTAAGAACGTGCCATATCACCTTTGGAACTACTCCACGGCTTTACGCCTCATTTTGCTGTTGCAGACTAATGATCCGAACAAGGGCGCAAAACGTGCTCATCTAACGATGCTCTTCTGAGTTTCAGTCACATTTGAATTTCAGTTGGTCAATGCAATTCACCAAAGATGGGTGATATATAATCACCCAAGTGAGCTAAACTGGATAAGCAATATAATAACGGGGCATTAACCTTTGATTAACTTATTAATATAAACTCAAAAGTGATTCCGTCCAGCTGACCACGATCTGAAGTGACTCCAGTTTTCACTCGGCAATGAAAGCCGCTCTTTTGACAAGGAACTTTCAGTCAATTGAGCTGACCTGACTATTTTCTTTAAAGTAGATTTTCTGACTTGAATTCTACTGAATTTGATAAAATATTCCATCGCATTGATAGTATTTCGTTAGCCAAGAACACTGGCATGCGACTTCAATACAATGGACATCTCTGTCTGGGTTCGATGTGTCCTAGTTTAGTGATACAGTCTACGGTTAAACTGGCTACTTTGTTTCTAGTTGTAAATTTATTTTGAACTACGATAGTCTAATTAGGAAACCTGCGTGAAGGCGAGGGGACTATCAAATAAAAATATCAACATTGGATTGGGTGAATTACTTTCCCTCGAAGGTCCATATTAAAGCAAAGATTGCACGTTTGCCCAATAGGTTGTTGACGGAGTCAAAAGGAAGTATCCAAAAGATTTATTTTGGCTAGCTTGTAAGAAGATAAATGAAACAGAGAATATTTGCCAAAAACCTTTTACTTTACAAATTTACTGTCGCGAAGGCTCACTTTGTCAATCGGGGACGATTGACACTTTGGTTATCAACTGTTAATCGCCCGACTTTCATTGCAGTCCATTTGTGCACCCATGTACCTTGCACAACGTGGTTCGTCGGTCCTTCACATTAATTGCCTACTAACCTGATTGTGGATCTTTGAACGTGAACGCACCTCACCCATCCAGCCTGACCGTGTATGTACGAAGTGCATGCGCATACAGTTGGTACCTCATATAAAAATTCCCTCATAAACAGCTCAGTTGTCCTAACCCAACGTACAGCATCCCCACGACACATCAAGGCACCGCAGCTTAACGACAAATTGGACATGAGAGATAGCATATTGCGTAAGGTAAATTCCATTGAGAAAGTCCTGTAGGCCAGAACGCCGAGTCATGGAGATTTACTGAAGTATTTGATGTATCGCATTTTCATCACACTGATTATTTGTACATCTTTGCCATTTGCCTCCGATCTGAGTGGATTCGCAACTGTTAGGTAGTCATCTGGCGCCTGGGTTTCGTTTCAGTTTCGCCCTTTGGATCTTTTGATTGCAGCTGTTGGATTGAGGAGTCTTTTTATGACCTAACTTATAACTCCGGTGAGCCTTATGACGCGAACCCGTCTGATTTAATCGCTTGCATATTTTAACCAAACAATTTATTAATTTTAATAAACGCGACGAAAAGCTTCCGCTATAGCCTCCAACACAGTATAACCAACTAAGAAGACATAGGCCTTTTACAATACGAGAAATAAATTATCGCGAAATTCTTCCCAGCTGTAGTTGTGAAATTAAAAGAGGCGTCTAAAAATTACATGTCCATTAAGACGACAGTTACCTGGGGAGGTGTCTTCTTCGAAGCTGTGAAGGAGCAGCAGCAATTGGAGTGGCATCTTGAAGGAAGATGTAAACGCAGTAGAACAACACCACTAACTTACCATGACAAGCTTAAGGCAGAATCCCGAAGGGTGGAAAAGTAAGTCACATAAAACAGTGGCACTTAAGAAATAGAATGACATTGACAGAGTGCAAATTCACACAGTAGAAATCTAAAGCCATCAATCATGACTATTTGATCACTGCGTATATATTTTTGGATCTATGTCCATGTTTGCCAACAGGAATGGATGCGCAATTATAAATCAGTTTTGGAACACGGCCGAAGAGGAAAATAAACATCATGATTATCATCTTAAAGTAGAAACGATATAGAAATCTAATATTCCTCACATGTCAAACGGTGAACCTAGGTCTTTAATGAACTGAGCATCCAAAGCAGTCAACGACACAAACTCACCACAACTATCAACATTTACGAGACAGTTCGGACTGCAAAAAGTCTGAGTACCAAAGCGGTCCATATAAGCCTGCTACAGTATCAACAACAAGAATACTCCAACGCCTTTCCAGTGTCAAAATACGAGGAGCAAAATCAATAACACCAGTTCACTAGTTATATCCTGGGCCATTACTACTACAGGATGACTTTGCATTCACACAGCAAGATGATCATTTAAAGTTTGGACAAAGGCAAATCGGCTAAAAGGTCATATACTGAATGAAATAACATCTAGCGTTTACAATGCTCTGTGGTCGCTGAAGTTGGTTTTTAGATCACAACCGTATCATCACCAGGTGAGGTGGTACTGTAAGTTCCTAGGTAATGACCCACTTATTCGTGCAATTTTGATAATATTTTTCCAGACTTGATCACGACCGCGGAGAGGCTCAAACTCACCAAGACTAAGACCTTGAGCTGGCAAGGTTGCTGAATTTAGTATTGTGACCTTGCAGTCACAGACTGTTCCTGACATTAAGTATTTGGCACCAAGCCCCTCGTAATTTACCTTTTCAGAATGACTGAATCTTTAGTGTGGATTATTGACAAGTCCTGTCCGGAACTTAGTATCTGTGTACTGGTTATGTAAGAAATAACCACAATGAAGCTTTTGCTCTTTCTCTAGAGTTGTTTAATTTCTTGTTCGATGTGAGTGTTGACCGGACTTTACTAAGGGATTCAAAATTCCCGAAACCATCGGTTTGTTTTATTTATTTGCTCCAGAATGAAAAATTTGTTCAGATGAAATGCGTGTTTCCTGCGACCCTCGAATAACGAAGATGGGTGAAAGAAAATTTTGCTACCCTAAATCCAGTTTGTGTTTATGCATTCATGTGAAATGTTTTATTTCATATTCAGTCGATGTGGCGTATACCTTGATATCTACAGTTATTGTTGTGAGTCATAACCTCTTATTCACTTGAGTTTCAGATTGAATTTTTCCCATTCACTTTTTGGGCTTGTGAGATATTGCAGTGCCTCGTAGTTCAAGTGTTCTTTCAGAAACCTCAGATAAATTTCTGATATACGGAAGCACTACTTCCTCGCTGGATTGTCCCATTTTCGACTCATTAGATACTCATGTCATGGAGGTTCTTGAGTATCGGTCTTATTGAAAAATTCTTAAAATGAAGTTTCCTTTAAGTTTTACCAGTTCCGTTTTACTTTAAGGTTTTTTTCTGTTTCACAAGACCACTTGTGGCTTTTTGTTTGATTTCTCTAAGAGCTTGTTCTCTGTTTCACGTGCCTTGATTTCGGATACACTGACGTCTCCAAATTTCCATGGGCTATTCTTCTCGAAAAGTTGAATTTGATTCTTCTTGAGGTGTCATTCTTTGTTGATTTTGTTTCTGCTATATGGAAGCGCATGATGATGGTAAACATTTTGCCAGTATAGTCGATCAAAAATGTCGGTTACACTTTGGGCATTGTAGTGTGTTCATGGACCTCCGCAAGAAGTCCACAATTAGGCCATCTAGAACGTGTACCTTCTATTTGCTCTTGCATGTCATCGTTAGATTTTAACTGATCCCTTATGTTGAACTGTTTCATAGAGTTTTGTTCGCTGAGCTGCGCATTTGGGTAGTGAACGTTTCCTTACCAGTCGAGGTGACAATATTGTCAGTGGTGATTAACACAAATTTTCAAATCCTTTCATAAACCCTCATTCCACATATTGTTAACTTTTTCAGCAGACTGCAGAGGCGTCACTTATGGAAAGGCGCTTTTGTACTATTTTGCCAACTCTGGGGGGGTTTAATTCCCTTACAAGAGGTTCTAACTGTGTCATAATTCTTTGATGAGAGCGCATGCTGAAAACCGCGACACGGAAATGATTGACCTCAGCTGAGTGTCATTTTCATGCGCTTTATCGATCCGTAAAATCGAGCGCTAGCTTTAAACCTTGATCGCCCATTTCACCTCATCGTTTGAATATTCTGTACCTTCGTTGTAGTTTGAGTAAATTCATTTTCCATTATTGCCATTGCATTTGTGTCAGACAAGCTCGATGTGATAGTACCTTCGTTGGTTGCCTTACTTGTTGAATTTAATCCATTTTGCCTACACCAACTCTCGTCCTTCCTTATCGGTTTTCTGTCTGATGATGGTCCATGTGCCCCACGTATCGTGTCAGATGGAGCCTCGGGTCGTTGCGTTCGGTGCATTTTCGGTACTTTGAATTACCTCAACCTAGTTTTGGTATTTTAGGGCGTCAAGCTGAATCAAACACACTTTCAGGTCTCAGTACAAAATGTAAGTTTGAGGTGCAGAAGGCATCAACTTTCACATTTGTTGAAAATTCTCTGGTTTGCTGAACCCTTTAACTCCGGCTTTTGCATCCGGGATTTTACGGCTAGTCCGACACTCGTTGTTGATCTACATACCCCTGATAATTCAGCATTTATTTCATCACTTCTGGGATAAAATTAAATTGCAGTTGTGGTTGCCATCAGAAAGCTAGAAATGTTTGGTGGATTGCAGTCTGGCACTTGTGATCTAGTCACTTACGCGAAAAAGCCGCATTACTTTCGGAAACAAGTTGCCTCAGTTCAAGAGTTGTTTTATTTGTTATGAAAACCGAATGGTTTGTGATTTGGTCACGTGATTTCATGCTGGTTTGTGTGTATGTGTGTGTGCGTGTCTGGAGAGGGGGTAGGAGAAAGTCTCAATGCCAAACTATCAAGCTATTGAAGAGACCAATGCTAATTGGGGTCAGTCGGATTTACCGGATTAACAATCACCAAACGAGTACCGGTTAAATGAGCGCACATTCCAGGAAGTGGCAGTAAAGGAAAAACATCGTTTCTCGAGAATTAGGTCATTAAACGGAATCTAACAACACAAGATGAAATATTTTAATTCTTTCCATTGATAAACATAATTCTCTGATCTAGTCATACTTGTTACGTCGCTTTTACAATTCAAATCAACAAAATGACACAACATGTTTTAAAACAAATGTAGCACTAGCAAGTCCGATCAGTCGTTACGAATTAGAAACATGACCAGTGAGGACAAGAAATGTAAGAAGATTTTCGGCGTTTGCACAGTTTTCTTCGTTGCATTACTGCAGAATTTTATGGGCTACTGACAAGTTGGGCTTAGGATCCTAAGCCCTATGCGTCAATCACTGGAAAAGTCACTGAATATGAATAGATTCAGGTGGTTGATATACACTTCATGCAAGTCTACAGAACGTCATCCTCACGGAGTAGGCAATAGACATGTAATAGTTGAAAAATGTATCAAGGTGGTCAGTAGATGACACGGCAAAATGTGCAACAACCTTAACCAGTGAACAGGTTAGCATGGGTCCAGTCACATAATCGGACTGGTGTCTGTGACATTCCTAGTGAGGGGGTTGGAGACAATAGTTGATGTGGCTGAATGGTGTGGTCAGTGACATTCTGGATTGGGAAATTTGTTTTGTGTGGTTGTCAGACTTATAAATTTGCAGTTGATCTTTTATTACTCCTTTTTCTTCATTTCTGTCTTGGATAGACGGTGCTGAGGTAGCAACTTTGATCAGAGCATTGTGATGTAAAACTAACGTATGTGAGAGATGAAATGAATCGGACCAAGGGACGTAAATTGCAACGTGCATACCATTAGGCAATCTAAAGAAAACTACACTAAGTATTTGCCGGCATAAGACTGTACTTTTCGTCAGATTTATCACTGTTCTTATGATGCGCACAGTGATTTGCCGATAGTCAAAACAGCGCTTTCGTCCTCATATTTTTCATCCGGCTTCATCAGTAGGAGAATTCGATAAGAAAAAAATCTGATGCAGTAAAGCAAAGTATTTGATGACTAAGAAGCTCTTCATTCTAGGAGCCAAACTGTGAAGTTCCTTGAAAACTGACCACAACTATAAGATACATTCATCGCCAAAATTAATGAAGGCCAGCCGCTATAGATACGACCAAATCCCATTGTTTCTTATTGTTTTTGCATAAAAACCGCATATTTTGTAGTCGGCCAATCAGACATATTTCCAGATTAGTAGGTATCACATCCAGTTGCAGCTATAGGGAAGCTTACCTCATTTCCTTCCAGTGTTTTCGTCGTTATGGTGACATGGATGAACAGAGTAGCCAAAGGAATCGGTTCTCCGGTATCACTGCGAAGTCGGACGTGGCGGTAACCTAAAGAGCACGTTTGTATTTAGCAAATTCGCATATTAACCCGAGCAGGCAAACCGGTTGTTGGAGTAGGACAAAAAAACTTTTCATCATTCCTTGAAAAATGAACGAAACATGTGCAGTTTCTTACCTCTAATAGTGTGAATTTATAGCAAGGCGTGTGCGGTTGAGAATTTAACATTTGCAGCTCCACCATGTGGGCGGTTCGTGGAAAGTAAAAAGCGCTGCGATGACCAAGTGGGAAAGAATTATTTGTTCCTAATCCCTGCTCGCATCACAAGAACAACAGAATAATTTTGTTCCGATGAAATTGTCTTTTCGCTTCTTTTTTACACACAACAAAGCTTACACAATGTTTGTGTGTGAGCATTTAGTACATGAAACATCATCGACCGAGAATTTGCTAATCAATGCTTTTGTAATCTGCATTGGGTAAATATTAGTCAGGCCGACATTCTTTGCGGTTTCGATTAACTTATTTGAATAGATAAAACCTTATGACCCCCTTGAATAAAAGCAAACGGAATGGAACTCGACTGAAATAATGAAATTACTAAGCATGAGGTCACGGGCACAGTCATTGTAGAGCAAGTCAACTCAAATTCGAATGGGGTTGTGTGAAAAATTTAGCGAAATATCGTTCAACCAACTTTAAGCTAGCTTCCTTAACAGGGAGAGTGAATGGCATGTATGACAGTCAAAATTTGAAATGCACATAAAACAGGATAGTCTGTGACCATGACATACGCCGCTCACCTCTGCACAATTCAGAGGACGTGGTTATGGTACATGGTAGACTGCTATTCGAATGCCCCACATGACACAGTGTACAGCTTAGTGGAATATGATAAGAAATGCCTTCTCCCACTTTTCGGAGACTGCAAACACCATTAATAAGAGAATGAATTTCGTCTTTCCTATCTCCAAGACTAATAACAAAAATGTGAAAGGTATGTTGTGAGAGACCTTTTGCTATCTGTAAACATCGGTCTACTTTGTCAGTATTCCTTATCGCGTTGCACGGTGACTAATGGTCGAAAGTGGTAGTGCACTATGGATAGGATCTAACCAACTAGGCCGGGATTTTTGATCCGAAAGTTTCTAAAATTTGAACCTAATAATCGAATAACAGTATATGATACTTATAAATGACCTTTCACTATTGCCTCACTCTACTAGAGACCATGCAGAATGTTTGACCCAAATAGCACGGAATACCTTAGTTACATGGACATAGTTTCATTTACTTTATGTCCGATCCTGGAAGAATTCTGAGGTCTTTTATTCACCATACCCGATCTAATTCAGCGTACTCTTTAAATTTTTCAGAAATGAGCAAAGTAAAATGAAGAAATGTACCAAAACACTGGTTTTATCCACGTTATATTGCACTTCCTTTGACCACAGGGTAATGACTTCACACCGCAGTCTAGATTATTACAAACGAGAGAAGGTCAGTTGTGACAAGTTAAAAATTATGCAGTTAGCGGAACTATGTGGATCTTAACTGTAGTAAATCTACGGCTAAACCAAGAGATATCTACTCTGCCTGCTTGGTGCTTAATTGTGCATTGCTTGCCGCAGCATTTTGGATTGGTTTAAACGGCGAAAGCACGATCACAAACCCAAGATCAGATGCGATCCGAAATCCAGTAAGCTCGTCGCGCCAAATTAAACTGAAATATGGCTTCTACACGACAAAGGTCCACATTGATTGCAACTTGCGCTACAAGATGACTACACAGTACTGTACTGAATCTAAAATGATAGTCATAGGTTAAACTAAATCGTTCAGTTTGTCGGCACAACGAGAGAATAATAGTGAACCAATAATAGATCGAATTTCCTACCTTGGAGCAGGCAATCAAAGGGAATTGTATTCTGACCAATGAAGTCATCTCCAATCGCGTGATCATCAAGCACAACGAAACGAACCAGAGCCAAACTGCCTAGTTGAACACAGAACTCAAATGTGTCATCAAAGGTGGCATTATACCCAGATGCGCTCCCTGCGGCTGCCGTGCTAGTTCTCTGCTCTGAACAGTCGACCGGAATTCCGTGAATTTCTATCACAACGTAAGGTTCAATTGTGTCTCCTTTAGACACCGATCCACGAGGTTTCGGTAGTTGTTGTGCGCTTAAAATTCGAAGTCGAAAAATCTGAGAAAAATACAAAATGAAAATAACCCATGCAGTGTGGAAAACAAACCACAAGCTAGGTGTAAAAGGATATATCCTTTTATGTCTACTTGCACACATGAGCCGTGTTCACCATTTGTCCTTCGGAGAAACTTAGTGGAGAAAATCTAACCACCAGATATCTGCGTTCATGAGGACATTTTAGCGTGTATTCACAGTACTAGTAGACTGCGATGACTCAAATTTTGAGAGCTACACACGCATGTGATCATCATATCTAATACGAATTGACTCCAGCGATCTGCAGAATAACCAGCTACTGCTTGGATGTTGTTTCTAATAATTAGAACATCACGGGGCAAAATTGTGCGATTACAGTTTCTGGTCGCCTTTTGCATAACATTTCCTCCTAGCATTGGTGTAAAGTGAAAAGTGTGCCTTTTATATTTTAAACCAATCAGAACTCCCTAATGTCGGTATCCAAGTTCAACTCGCCTTAAGTGCCGTGGTATGATGGCTCTACGAGACCTAGGCTGTATCACACTAAAGTGATACCGGTCGTAATGACCAAGAAAGATTTGCTATTTTCAAGAACTTGAGTAGAACAAATTTGATTTAGTTAGTTCAGTAATGTACTATGCAACGAACGAGTACTATTTCATTCCATCAATTATTGTAAGGCATCTAATTCAGGTTAGTCGGAAGCCAGCATAAGGTAATGTACTATATTTTCACAAACGTCTGAACGTAACCATATTCCTAATGACTCATTTGTTGATATGTCGCACAAATATGAGACTGTATACCAAGGAATACACAGATGTCTGTCGAGATTGTGACAGTTGAATATATTCATGTTGACAAACCGATTACATTTTGATCACTATGATTCGTGTGACACTGATAATCAGTACAAGCTGACAATCATACGTAGCAGTCATTCTTTTGTTGAGGTCACCTACTGTAACGATAACTTGAAGGAGAGAAGCGGTAAATGTAGAGAAAAATAGAGTAAATGACGATTTTTCGGAACATGCGGCCTGATACTGTATTTGAAAGTTGGTTAGGCAAAACAATGGATGATCACCATTCTAGGAACGGATCGTGATCTCTAGGGATATGGATTTGTTCGGGAGGCTTGAAACAGTAGATTGTTAGTTACCGCAGATAGAGTGATCAAGTGAAAGCCGAGAGATCATCGGCTTGGAAAATTCTACAAGAGAAATAACTGACTTGAGGTGTTGTATCCGGTGGTCTTCCCAAATCGGCCAGCGAGGGATTCGGGGCTGGCGTGAAAAATGACGAGGCTTGACGATATAAAAGTGGCTTGAGTACGTAGCCACAGGCTCCGTTTCTGGCAAAGAATCCTGTTGCCAAGTCCATGATGAGACCAGTAGTCTGATAGTTTAACGGCACACACTGCCCTCCCCAGGCCCAAATATCCAATGGATTTAAATTGCTACTGTCAGCACGAGATGGACTAGGCAAAACTTTGAGAATGGCGTTTCTGGTGGACTGAACCAGGGCACCTGCTTCTTCACCAAAAGCGCGCGAAGCTTCTGTTTCACTCATCAAAATGAAGTGATACGGATGTACACGTGCTGTAGATGCGGAACCTGTAGAAACGGAGGTTGAGTTGCAACCGACGGATGAACCAGGTACAAATGATGTGCTAGAGTCAATCACGCTCCCGGCCCCTGCGGTGGAATGGGATTTGTGCACAGGGAATCGGCTCTCGGAATGTGTACCAATTACTACTAGTGACGATCCGTACTTTACTGAGTTGCTCTTTGAGGAAGACTTCAAACCATACGCGGACAATATTCTAGAAGCGGGTAGGGTAACTGAAAACAGACAAAAATATTTCGATGATATGCACATTCGTAGACTAATTGAGTCCAATACTCGTCATTGAAGATATCAAAAGTTGGCTTGGAAACAACTAATGGTAAACTGCAGCATCCTGTGCAGGCGGTTCTGTTTAAAAGTTAGAAGGCTAGCATTTTCTCGGTTTTCCCGGCAGCTGCTTCAGTTAAAGCTAAACCATTCCTCTCAGATGTGACCATTTTCGTCGAAGCAAATACCCGTTGTGTGATGATATTAGAGGGAGGCTAGATCCCGAATTCTACTCCATCCCCGATAACCTTTTCCGAAATTTATTTTCTTGCCTGCAGCAAAACAGGTATCCTAAAACTGAATACCACAGACCAATTGAACCGAGAAAATTAGATCTGTTTTTACAACTTTTGAAAGTAAACTAAATTCAAACTCTCGATATAAGTTTTACTCATCCCAGATGTGTCCTTAGAGACCAGGATGCGAAACGTGCGAAAGTAAACCATATTCTTATCTTCTCGCTACGGGAATCGAATGTTAAGGTCGTTTCATCACATGCAAACTTCAAAACAATGTATTCTTGCTCTGGAAATAGGATAATTTGGTCCTTGCGTTAGTTTCCGATAAAGTGATAATCTGCTGCCGACAGTGAGTAAATTTTTTAGGTTTATAGGTCTAAACTTTGCACGTAAATTTGGACTCGCCATAAACATGATGTTGATGGTACGGACAGTAACGGGACAGCGTTTCTATCAGTATCATTTGCGCCCTCTCTACCTTATTTGGATTTATCGTATGAACCACTTGCTTCCGCGTTTCTGTGTCCCAAAAGGTCTTAATGGAGGTGTTTACCCGTTGCTTTGGTTGCAATTATTCATCACAGAAGCTAATATGCAAAATTAGTTTTATTTTATCCCGAAAAAGTGCCTTCCTAGTTCCGCTAACAAACCAAGTCTTTGAGACCCTTCGCTGATTACTAAATGTTGATAATTGGAAAAATGTATTTTTTTTCTCGAGAGGGGATGCGAATCAACTCACCTTGTGTGCTATTGTGCGCAGCTTGCAAATCATAATTAGAAGAATCGAAAAAATAGAGATCCGATAATTCTCTGGTAATGACACACGACTGGGTTGGATTGTTCTAAATTGATGCGGGAGAAGAACAAGACGAGAAATTTGGAGTGATACACATGATTTGATTAAACAATAGTCATTGCTTTGCGCATATGCTGTGCATTACCGGTGTCGGTAATCAAAAAGAATTTAATGAATACGAAATACATTTTCGGAAATTTCGCTCTTTATTTAGACTACTTGCAAGACCTGTGAAATGATCATACGAGTGCACAGATCAGAAGAATTTGAAGTAACTGAAACTGTTGCTCGTTCTCGACTTACGATAGACTAGCAACTCATCAGTAGACGCTTTGTTAGGGATACATGTACCCGTCAGATGTTTATACGGCAATCGCTTTATCGTAAATAACAATTTAGTGTTTTGCTCACACATTCCTGTTTGCCCGTTTGGCCGTTGTGGTCTGTGAATATGCACCTCTGCTGATTCCTTACAGAAGCAAGCATGCCAGACTCCGTTAACGTTCATTAGTGAACCGAGTTTTGAAAATGTGCAAGAAATTGATTATTTTTTACTTGAACTGACCAGTTAACTATCCTCCACCGAAGGTTTGCTATCCAATTCCATTAGAAGTTTTAATCCAGTTTTCTTCTAAGAATTCAGAAAAACTTTTGGTCTCACTTATGGGACTGCGTAAATCTGTTCCACTCGGAATAGACAAATCAAATCGCAAATGATAAGTCGACCAGTACGAGCTGTTCGAATTCGGTCCCTTTTATCCGTACTGTGATTTGTTTGTCATTTTTTAAAATTATGGCCAGTTTGCATATCCAACTTCTAATTTTTACTAGTACTGTTTGGGGTTGAATTCTCGCCTGAAAGTATGCAATTTATCAGCAGCACTAACTCGTAAATGATTGAAGCACTTTACCCGGAAGTCGTTAAACCCGGTGTTAATCAGACTGGTTCGCAAAGAGTATCTATGAGTTTTCACACAGTTTCCAAATCACTCTCAGATTAAACCGTATATCAGAAAGACTCTCAACATAAAATATCTCAAGAATATTCGAAGCGATATGATCACTGTGTTTTCCATTGTTTAGAGCGCGCCATACTCTTGATTGAGTAAACCGATGTACTAAAATGTCTCGGTACAACTGTTCTACTTCTAGCGCACAATGAAGACGAAAGCTTTGTCCCGTGGTTGCAGTTGCAAACGGTGACAATTAAATCTGCAGATGAAAGCATGATTAAAAACCCTTCCGGATTTTTCTTCCTTTGGATAGCAACCAGATATTTCCTAACGTCAGCAACTGTATAAAGATTAATTTGGTTGTTAATTTGTAAGTATTCGTTAATGGATCCGTACAGTGTGCAAAAATAAATTGCTCCGCTAACTTGTTAATTTGAGGCTCGAACATTCCACTTCTTCTTATTAAAATAAACCAGCTGCAGCTCGCTTCTAGCCCTTGTCGCATTAGTCGTCTCTTGCGTGTCTATGGCCGGCAGAAACATTTTTATTTATCCACACCTATGGGTCTCAAAATTAATAAATAAAAAGTACTTCTATTATAGTTCAGTTCACTTGTCGACTGAAATAGCCTCCATTGAGAATGACTTGAATACGACGAAAACCGGGGATGAATGTGAAAAAACTGAAGCAATACCATTGTGGAAAACAACAAAATCGACAGTGATCGTAAAAGAGGTAAACAGCTAGAGCCGACCAATGGACCGACATGAATTCAGATTGCATGCAAATGGGACAAGGGTCAAATTAAGTCAAATTTGGGAATCCGTGTCATACTAGAATGGGAAAGTGGCGTTTTATTGGATCGGACAGTGAAAATAAACAGGCCGTGTAGGTAGGAATAGAACGCTGGAGGCCGCCCATTACCTAACCACTCACCAAAGATTCCGGTGCACTAGGTATGCGGGAGTAGATTCTTTGGATATGAAGCACACAAGAAGCATAAAGGAAGTTTGTCTAGCATACACAAAGTGGGTAAGACGTTGCCATTGTTGTTTGATATTGCTAACTTAAAAGGGCCCTACAGAACAAAGCGCGATCGCCATGGTAACGCCCATTTGTGCCTTGAACCTATCTGATAAAAACAACACAAAAATTCAGGCAACCTCGGATGTGCTGAGAATTCTGAAAATGTCACCATCGATTTTCACAACTGTTTCACACTTGAAACGTAGCAAAAATAATGCACTGTCAAAATTCAGTCCATTTTACTGAAGCTGGTTAGGGCCCGAGTTGAATGCATATTGGATTATATGTACTGCTTTCAGGTATGCAGAATAAGAATGGTCCCACGGGTAAAGATGATGTAACTGGTTGTGGTCAAATGAAAATGAGAAGTGTAACGTGAAATTGTGATTATATGAAGCTTCACTTAGCCAGCACTTTCTGTGGAACGAATGACGCCTTTTTGTTTCCACAACCATTGTCAACAAGCACACCTTGTTTACCAGCAACTGCACTCGTGGTTTATGGGTAGTTCATCGGGCAGTGCCATTGTAATACCTGTGATTAAAAACACCATTAAAGTGAAAATTAAGCATATTATATTTAATTACTTCTCATTGAGACTACTAAAGGCAAATCTGGGTAACTTAGCGGCTGTGATGTTCCATCCACAACAATTCTCCCTTGGGTTCGATTCCCAGTTCGGAAGCACTGTATATTCATTGCTGATAAATCCAAACAGTTGGTTCCGTGGTTTTTGGTAGTGATTTGATTATTGATAAGCCATTTTTATTGTAAATTTACTCCCACATTTCTCATTCGGGATGAGTAAGATGACTCCAGTAAGTTGTTTATATGCCCTAATCAAAAGCTTGTTGGGGAATCCTTGGTAAATATTTAACCACCTAGATTGAAACATAATCAAGTCAGCTATTTTCTTTATTATGCGCTAATGATAACCTAATTGTGCCCGGAACGTTCACGCTCCACAGCCGATCACATTAGCGAGTTCGCGTCAACGATAAATTGACAACCATCTAATCAGCAGTCTCCTTGAAATGGTGGGCTGAATGCATATCATTATGGTCTAATAGTGTAGATGATTACCTTCATTCTGTAAATCTCCCACAAATATTTATTGATCCTAACTTTTAAGAAAAATACTGGATTTGTAAATTACTCGTTTACACGTAATCAGCAAAATTGTTGTGCCTTTTATACTATGCTGTAGGCTGATTTGCCATCACTTTGTCTGATTTATCTTTTCTATAATTCCTTCTCAAGCAATTACACTAATGCGGGTTAAAGAACACATTAACGGATTCTAAACAGCAAGTTCGAAACAAGAAAACAGGAAAACTTACACGACGGGGAATCAAGTTAATTATAACATTATATCACACTACAACGAAGGGAGTTGCCGCACTTTCAAATGCACAAAGGGTTATACCTAATGGTATTATTTCCTTGCAGGTGATTTCACGTACTATTCAATGCATTTGAGCAGCTTTTCCAGCATGGTGTTTGACGTTTAGAACTTTCCGCGACACAGCTACTCCTTATATGCCACAAGTATAACAGTGGCCTAGAACAGATTTTCACTAACTTAGTGGTAATTCATCCAGGGTGAAATCGATATCAAGTTCTGTGGATGTAAGGTTTCAAATTCAATCTGATAGTAAGAGGAACGACAAAAAGTGCTTGTTTCACTATTAAGTTGAATTTTGATTTGAACAGAACAAGGAAATCAAGTGGTTCAAAAGTCATTTCGCAATGTCTTCAACCATGGCGATTTAAATTGGACAAGGTGATTCGTACTACCACTTCGAAGAGGAATTTCCTACCATTTTACTTGCGAGCACATGTGTGATCTTCACGGATGCTAAATGGATTACGATCAATTGAGATGAAAGCTGTTTCCAATTTCATGGTGTTTTGCGTGCATCTGGTGTTGGAATTCTCAATATTTTTCCTATTCATGTTCGCAAGACCTAGTGCGCATTGGCCTATCTTCTTAACCAGACGTTTACTGATGCACAGTTTTGTCCTTGACCAGCGAATATACAACATTGTTTTCATCTAATAGCATTCCATCAATGCACTTGGTGCTTTTCACCAATAGGATTAGGCTTGGGAGGAACTCACAAGGATGTTGATAATGTGTTACGGTAGCATTTGGTGTAACATTGTCTGGTGACTGTCTATCGAAGATAGGAAGATTGTGCTGTGGAACCTGGCTGGCACCACGTGATGAGAGAAAAAAGCTTTCAATGGGACTGTCCAAAGTGGTCCACTGATAAGGTGACTTCTGTTGATTAATGCCATTGTTAATAAAGCAGCCTTGATTTAAAAGTTGCTGTCGAGTGGATCATTATGTCACTTGGACCCAAGATCTCCCGTGAAATTCCGACACTGACACTTCGTGAAAGCTTGCCTGAAGAGAACATGTAGCTACTAAATTAGAGAACATTTACACACGAAAATACCTTCTTGTCACAGCAGTGAAAATGAAAACTTATACGACCGTGCATCCAGAGAAATAAAGCTGCATGTCTGCTCATCCAGATATACTGATAGACATTATTGAAATCGGCATTCATGTCAATCACGGATACGCCGACAGTTTTTATACCTGGAGAAAGCTCGTTTTTGACTTAGTATCTCGCTCTGAAAGAATTTTTCAAGTGCAGTGATTCAGTCGGACGTATCTATTGTTGATATATTGCTTACTGCGCTTTCAAACAACCGTTAAGCATTGACGAAAATAAGAAATAACTAACGAATCATGAGCAGAGCTCTCTAGTCCCATTTATTACTCTCAGTATTCTAAGCAGTTTTTTCAATAAAATGTATACAATACTGACAAACATGATACGTCAGAGATAGTGCAGTGTACCGGATGCACTGAAGCCTCGACGAATGTGATGTGGTACATGACTGACTGTATTCTTGTATTTGTATTCTTATAGATTTTTCCAATTAATTTTTTTGTATGAAGTCAATTCAGACAGCAGTTATCTCGTGGACTTTAAGATTGAATGAGGAATATTTTATCAAGTTGGCAGTTTTAACGCCTAAGGAAACAAAATTTGTTCACTTCCTAATTGTTTTAAATGTGCGAAACACTCGGCTACAATGGAATTGCTATTTTGCCATATACTAGGATAAATTTCATGCGAAAATGACGACGAATAACAGGTAGTCTGGTCTGCCAATGAATAGGAACTTATCGAGCTTCATATGCGTACGCTTACGAAAGTGCAATAACGTAAGGTCTCGAAAAATAAGACATTCTTAATTGTCTAGCGTCTCTGTAGATAAGCAAATCACAGCTGGTCTATTAATACCAAGATAAGGTGTTATGAGGAGTGACAACTCAGAACACCATTGTTTGATCTATGCCACAGTTTATGCAAACGCAACGAATGACTTTTATATCCAAGTGCGATAGAACCTGCTTAATTTAACGAGTTGCCTCTAAACTTATTCATTTTATGAAACCGATCAGAACAGGTTCTGTCTTTTCTTGGTCGATTGTCAGATAAGAGGTGACAACAAGCAAATTTTCGTGCCTGGTCTAAAAACAACGTGAGAATCAGTGGGCAAAAGCTTGAACACCTGCAAGAAACAACACCAGTTGACCATATTACTTTTGAAGACAATAGCCCCTTTCGAAGGTGTGAGCATGCTTTACAGGCATTTCATGCTGCCCGGGCTGGTCGCATTCAATTTATTTCGGTGAGAACCTAACAAATCATTTACCGAATTTTTCCGCCATTGATTTCTTGTTCAGTAAAATGAGATCAAAAGGCAAGTAAAAACGATTGCTTCTCTTCAGCTGAATTAACTAGATTGCATTATAAAACCACAAATTCGTAAGTGAAACTAAATAGTTCGGCAAAAGAATCGGATGCTTTACTAGGGCTGTAAGATACATAATGCGGACGAGTTCAGACCGTCCAGTTTACCTACAGCAGATTGATCTTCGGACATGTAAGAATAGTTTCAAAGTTTTGTATCACAGAAATCCGTTAATTTCGGCATCGTCATATTACCCTGGATGTAATAAGGTTGTAGATACTCTAACCAGAATAAAGATTATGAAACTGTTTCCAACTAAATCATTTTAATCAATTTGGATGAAAATGAAATCCTAATAGAATCACTGAATTATAGCATAATGCTGTCTGCAACACCACTTTATTTGAATTACTCACAAAATGCGAGAATCTTCTACCGACGGTATTTCTGCCATTCATTAGTTCCATAGCACCACTTCCTGTTGTGCCTTTAGGTAGGCGTTTCCCTTGCAGTAGAATTCGACCAATAAGATCACGGGGTGAAGGCCATCTTACATGAAGGCCATTTGTTGTGTACATTGTGGATTCGTTACGCAAATCTACGGTAGTCAAACTGTTCTTACGTCCCGAATCGAATTTGTTTCCGTCCACTCGTTCTTCCACTTCCAACTGAGCATCACCGAGTGTGAATAGGAAATCCGCAGTGGGTAAAAGCAGTCGTGAGCCGAAACAACATCGAACCAATGATGCTAGGACTAGCTGTTGGGGCGGTGATGCGAAGCACTCGATGGAAACAATGAGTGGGTACCTGTTTAGACAAAAAATAAGCAGGTGTAATGTGGTTTAGATTATTCCAAGATAATTTTAAGAGACAGAGATTACTGGCAAACATTTCTTGATTTTCCCTTTGGAAGAGTTTTAATAAGACAACAAGTGTTCAGCCTCACGAGCATTTAATTTCAAAATCAGCAGTACCGCATGGGTTATCAAAACGGACTCTAATTGTGGCTTGCATTTGCAGATTTATTTAGAGGCAAATAATGCGAAACCAGGTAACCATAAACAGAAACTGTGTCAATTTACTCCAAGATAGGAAATTCGGCTATTTCCAGCATTTTATTCTGCATCCGTTATGTTTCGGCATACTCAATTATTAGATGTAGTAACTTTACATTTTCCACTTGGCCCTATCCGGGACAGAACTGCTTATAGTATCGGAAAAGCAGCTGGTGGTAATAAGGTTCTCAAAAAAAGATGCATCTAGATTGTTGAAATAAAATCCAAGACACCAACGGAATATTATACCAGTTCATATGGTTTTTGGTAAAGAATGGGCAAACATCAAACAGTCCGAATTGAATAGATTGCTGTAACCATTCCGGTTAATTTTTAAAATGTGCATTAGCTTTGGCCAGTTGTGTCTGTTTTCATAAGGACTTCATGGAGAAGTTCAGTAATAAGAACCGCAAAAGGATAAACAAATGTGAACTTCCTACTCATTGTGACTAAATATACGGTGAAATTTCAAAACTTGATGCGCCATGGGATTTACTTTTAAGGCAACAGTTATTTATTTAAAATAACGTTGTTGTTAGTGCCAATAACCAGCCGAATTAATGATGGCTACAAGCAATCAAAACTTTGGCTTGCGATTGTTTCCACTGACAACGCAAATTCCGAAATACTCAAATATAAACACGCTTGTACAAAGTGCGAAAAGTATTTCCCTCCGTATTCGCAGCTGAGTTGCTTTTGCTGAGGTTCCTCCACAATTACGGTGAATTTAAGAGCCAAAGGTATTCGCAACAGCGAAGGTAATATCAGCCTATTCGTCAACTCAAACCACTTGTAAAACCCCTTGACTAATGACCAGAATAGACACGTTCACAGTGGCTGCAGTTGGCATGCTTGTGATTCCCACGACGTAATTCTATGAACGTTTTTCAAAAGCACGTTTCCCAATCACATAAAAACATTTTTATCTATAAAGCAAGTTCTTTATGTGCTTATTTGTAACCAGGGAAACCTGATTTTAGAATTCCCTTCAAGGGGAAGCATGGGTGGCAAAGTGGCCAATCACAGCTGCTCTGGATAGAAAGTCGCGTGGGGCTTTGAAAAACTCCAGATTTTGCATTCCGCTAAAATACCACTCAAACACCAAGGTGAGGAGTTATGTATCACCCAGTCCAGCCTTTATTTTAGACAAAATTGGGTAACTCATACTAAAACTGTATGGGTGGAGACGGTTTTCTCTAACCTCTTAATGCTCGCGTGAGTTATAGTGCATATCGTATGATGGCTACTAAGAGCTATATATTGCTAGAGGTTAAACTGAGAAAACTTCAGTGACCTAATTACCCTCGACGTTCTAATAAGTTCTTCATATTCCTGATTCAACGGACGAGTATATATATATATATATATATATATATATATATATAAGACTATTTTTACGCTTAGACAAAACTTTGGTGTTTTAATTATGATCGTCTGAAATGGCTGAGTCAGACAGACATTCGGACATACGGAATGAACATTTCTCGGAACTGCTATGTTTTGGAACACGCTAACAAGTGAGTGGTGGGTGAGTTGATGAAAAACATCCAAGCAACAAGAAACATTTTTTTCCTGTCAGTCAAAACACCACTCAGTACCCCTTGCACACAGTCTTTGAGGTTCGTCACGCGTGAATTTCACGAAGGCCAAGAATGGAACCGTAGCCTGTACTTAATGACTATGCAAACGCAGTGCATTGGGTTTGAACAGTGAGTTGATCCATCGGG
>LUCM01006635.1:0-40363 GCA_008360955.1 Fasciolopsis buskii
GTACATTTTTTTCTGTCGAGTGGGCACTGCAAGGTAATAACAAAATCCAGAATATATCAGCGAAAGATCAGTGACCGCATAGACTGAAATGGACCGCTATCTGGATCAAGGACATTCATCACTTAATTCTGGCTAGGGCAACGTCGACGGAAAAATGAACCAAGTGAGTTATCAAAGATCAAGGATAGCGACCTAAGCATTAGCAGAACTGGTTATTACCGTTTATTTGCTGCAGCCTGGGTTAAAGACTCTAGGACATCGATTCATTGGTACACACCCTTGGACACTATTTATACCAGAATCCTTCGACTTAGCGTTGACATATTGCATGTTCCAAATGGTTACAACCCCTTGAAACTTTCCAAAGACGATTGTGGCGAAACAGGCTCACGATAACTTCTAAACATAAAAGGCTCTTCGCTACGTTAAGTGGCATGGCTTCATCCCCATTTACTGAAGTTTTCCTCAAGAATGGTTGGCGATGAAGCCTAAAAAGGTTTACCCTTATCTCTAATATTGGTAATAAATAGTGAAGAACGCGGTATACCACTCACATTGAGAAACTGGTAGCATAATAAAGAACAAGTTACAACCCGATAACTCTCGTTTAAGCAACGAGTAAATAAACAGGGTCCTAAAAAAAGTGGGACAAAAAAGATCGAAAATAGGTTAAAAATGACTTATTTCCTGTGGAACTTCCGATTCACAGAGTTTCGTTTCGACATTTTCCAGGTTCGACATACGACGCAGTATAGACTTTCAAGTGAAGTGCGCTGTTTACAGCGACAGATCTTGCTTCGTTTAGTAGGTATTTCTCATTACAACGTTAAACCGTGACCGGAGATATATAAAATAACCCCACTAGGTTACAGAACTTCATTTGCGTACTTACCTCACCTAGGGGTTCACCACCATCCAGGAACAACGAAGTTCCCGCGTCTAACGTCGGCACATTAGGCCTTGACTGAATAATCACTATGCAAAAAAAGGGATGACAGAAAACGATTATGCACTTTCACTATACTCCAGCATGACATACTAAAAACAAACATGAGTTAGAATAATGAGTGACAGTAACAATTGCATGGTCAACTAAGGTAACGTTCCCCACATATAAAGCGCAAACTGTTATTTCAAGTTTTCCTGATGCTGAAACCATATGAATGTACCTAGATGACAAGGTTTGCATAGGAAGCTCATCAACTATGCTATCCACGGCTCGAAATCCTAAGGTTGCATTTTCCAGCCATCGGTAGAAGCGAAGCAGGTGCTCCGAAGCTAGTTTATTATCTTGAAATGTTATACTTGGAGGATGTTGAAATAAAAAAAACCCACCAAAAATAGATACTTGTGCAACGGCTTCGCATAGATACATACAAATATAAATTGTCAGTAGTACCCAGAGGAGTGAACAAAATCCCCCCGGAAGCACAGAAACGGTTTCGTGGCTATTGCTGCTCGTCATGTATGCGTACCTGTTACTCTCCTGTCCAAACATTGTTACACTTGTAAATTTCGAATTGGTAATTCGCATCAGAATATATACATATATATGTATATACAGAAGCAGGAAGTAGTACCTGGATGCGTAAACAAAATTTGCCCGGGAGCACACGACCGGTTTTGCGGTTATTGTCGCTCGTCAGGTATGCGTACCCGTATATATATATATATATATATATATATATAATGTAGAGAAAGAGAGAGCGCCAAAGAACATTCTCCAGCATTAACGGCGATGGTATCCTTCCGCATTACGACTATGAGGATACCCGTTAAAAGAACCAGGATCAGTAACGTATTGCTACAACGACGAAACTACTGAGATTTATGCGGTCTTTGTTGCCGGTCCTACAATCCTACTAATGGGTTCCAGTGGCCATTGCGCATGCCTCGACGGCAACACTCATAAGCCAAACATGTAAGAAAAATTATGAGAAAGAAAGAACTTGTTTGCACACCAATGCTCATCATTTCAACAGCCTGCGGCAGTAACTTTCCAAATTCCTGTCATGATTCATACCAAGCCATACAGAATACGGTCGAAACGCACGATTTTTTCCGATTGTTCATTCGCACGTATACCAAGGAAGTTCAATTTTTAGGTTCAAAATAAAGCAACGAGATAACTCGCACTGATAGGAGTCTGAGTTAATTAACTTGTTGGTTGCGTCATAATTTTCGGTCACGGCAGCCCAAGGATATGGGGAAATCGTTTCGGTTCACGATATTCCCGATTAGGAATTAGGATGGCTATCGATTCACCAACAAAATATAACGTTCCTGAATGGATTAGATCGGTTTACATACCGTTAAACATTTCCGAAAATAATGAACCCATAGGTTTGAGGATACTTCGACTATATGCAGCACCAAAATTTAACACAATTAGGTTCCCATTCCCCGCACCCACACATTCCTAAGTGGGAATTAAGGTGTTCAGGAGACAGCACGGTGGCGAATTAGTCCAGTAACACAAAGGATTCGAAAGTGCACAGTTCGCAGTGCTTTTCTCTAATCAACCAAAAAAAGACCAAAACGTTTCCAGGGAGGAAAACTCTTACCATTAACTTTCACTTTATACTAATGCGAATATCATCAAAAGAAATAGATCCGTGCAGTCGTTCAGCGTTGAACAGCCTCACCAACTGCTGCCTTTCCTCCAAGGTTACATACGTCTATAAAAATAGTCAATATTTGAGGGGAACAGAGAACAGACCTACACAGATGGGAAAAACATGAATGCTGCAGTAGCCAGCACACGGAATACAGTTCACCAATACAAACGCACTCTTTCAATCATTCTGATTCAATAGGAAATGAAAACAAGATCATCACCGTTCACGGTTCACTGCCACATCACTCACTGTCTCCAGCCACCTAGACGAAAGGTCATTCGGGTCCCAAGCAAAAAGACGTGAGACACCTACCTTACCTAAGTTCGCTGTGCATTTTCTCATTCCACGTCGCCACGTCATCTGTTGACCTCCACATGGCTTCCTCCACTCCGTGGGAGGAACGCAAAATAGGACACTGTAAGGTAAACGAACGTTCGTCATATGCAATACGTGACCCAACCAGCGTAGTCCACTAAGCTTCATACGCTGAGACACAAGGTTCTCAAAATTGACATCCAATAATCGATTCCTAATCCGCCCACTACTGACACGATCACTCCAGCCAATCGTAGCCATACTACGTAGACATGGGTGATCGAAAACCTCCAGGCGACGAACATCCCCGACAGGCATACTCCATGTCTCGCAACCGTACAACAACTGAGCGCACTGCGACACAGTACACACGACCTTCCAATTTCAGTGAAATATCAGACCGGCGCCACGGGTGCTTCAGTCTAGCCTAAGCTGCTCGAATTTTGGATACACGCGTGTTTACTTCCACTGCCGAGCTACCATCGCTCGACACGCAGCTACCAACGTGGGTGAAACGGTTCACAATCGCAAGTTCCTCTCAATCCAGTGTCAAGTTCGTCATTACTGTTATCCAGTTCACATGCTGAACTGAGCTACAGATCTCTAAAGTCTATCTAGTGCATGTTGTGCATGATCCGGGAATTCGAAGAGGCAGAGGGCGTCATCTGCATAGCCTAGATCATACAGCTTCTCACCATTTCTCAGTTCGACTCCTACATCCCGAAGACCTCCTAAAGCATCTTCCATCACCCCGTCCATGACGAAGTTGAACGGGAATGAGGAGATGGAACACCTTTGTCGAACGCCACTTGATAGTTCGCCGTATACCCTCAGGCGACCATGGGTATGCGAGTACAACGCTCGCAACAGGTTCACAAACTTCGTTGGCATACCCTTCCGGTGGAGAGCACTGAGTAGTGCCGGTCGATCCACGGAGTCGAAAGCACCTTTCAAGTCGTGGAAGACTACGATCGTAGGGCGGCGGTGCGTGTGGCGCGTTTCGATTATCTGTCGAAGAGTGAATATTTGGTCGATGCAACCTCGACCTAGCCGAAAGCCGGCCTGTTGTTCGCGGATATTACTCTCCCGAATCGGTGTCAAACGGCACAGCATTATCGAAGCTAACATCTGAGTAACGATCGGAATTAAACTAATCCCACGATGATTGCTGCAGTCACTCCATGTACCCTTCTTGAAGATGGGTATAATCAGTGACTCAGCCCACGATAGCGGTATACGCTCCTCGTTCCAAATATCACGAAGCAAGGAGGTAAGTGATTTCATCAGCACTTCTCCGGTCAATTTGAAAAGAACTGGGGGAAGGTCTTCGGAACCGGCAGCTTTTCCCCTCTTCAGAAGCCAAATATTCGACTGCACTTCTACTTCCGTTGAGGGATCAAATAACATCTCCCAAGGATTCACAGCTTCAGACGTCGGACTAGATACGATAGCGTAGGGCCAGTTAAACTGATCCGTGAAATGCTCTGCCCAACGGCCCAGTCTTTTTTGTCTACCATGGACGAGCTCTCCATTCTTATCGCACACGATTTCACTAACCGAAGTTCGCCGCCCACCACTGTCGCGTATAAGCTTAAACAGTCTTTGACGGTTACCTGAAGCGGACGCCACTTCCATCTGTTCGGCTACCTTAACCCACCAGTTTTCGCGGTCATTCCCAAGGCTTATGGTCAACTGACGCTGCAACTGCCGACGCATCTTATTCACTTCCTTGCAGTTAGGCAGCTGGCGTTTTTGCTCCATTAGATTTAGCGACGTTTGCGAGATCCAGTGTTTTTAATGAACGCTAGATCTAGGACACTCTAGAAGCAGAACTGTTGGAGTGTCTGAATCGGACATCTCCAAAATTTTGATGGTTCTCCTCAACTCTCATATAAATGTGAACCCATTGGCTTGAGAAATAGTTCACTGAAAACAAAGGCTCGTCATACAAACTGTTTTGATGCTAGTAAGTTTTCAAGAACTGTGATAAAACCATCAAGTTACTTAAATTTAAAATCTGTTTCGATTCCACAAAAAAGGACGAGGGATGTGAGTTGGTTCCCGCCTGGTTAATTGATCAGGTTCAGAGAACTGTTCTCACTAAAGAGAAATGAGTAGTGACCGAGAGCAATTCAATTACCATAGTAGAAGTGATAAGATCTTTTCTAACGCCGAAATTGAAAACCAAACAACCAAATCTTACCGCAGCCGTCTGCAACGTTGATAATAGTTCCCAAAGAGGTCAGAAGTGCATTTGGAGGCTAGAAAGCAGTCGGGAAAATTAGTTCGACAAACACCAAACAAACTAGTTTCTCCGGAATTCGTGGCACGTAGTTGGGTAGTACAGTGAATAACGGGGGTCGCGACTGTAGCGAAGGAACCGAGCGATCATGAATATAAGGACGTACCTTAACGGGAGCATCGCGTTTTGGTGCTGTTAACAACGATGGTGAAAAACAATCGGATTCTTCCGATTCAGACGATGAACTCATTAAAATTCAATAAGTCTATCCTAAAACTGAAAAAATGAAAGGTATCAATCAAATTGGCCTTGGATTTATTTTACACTTAGTCCGTGAGACAGAAATAAAAACAACGACAGAAAGCAGAGGGTTGCAGCAGTGCAGAAACAACCAAATGTCGCAAGTATTTTGAAACCGAGAAGCGGAATATCGAGGGCAAAGCAGTTCTTGGTAAATCCAGTGTAAGTAGAATTAGCGTCAGTAATTTCACTTCTAATCAAAAGAATCATGCTTTTGCAAATGCTCCGTTGAGTACACATTTTAGAAAGTTGAAATATCAACACGATGAGAATATATATATATATATATATATATATATATATAANAAAGCGATATGAAAACTTCAGCCTATCAACTGGCTCTTGCCAGTCCTATTAGTTCATCGTCAACCAGAAACTAGATCTCTCCCATCGATCGTTGCCGGGGCTGGATGCGATTGGTCATTGTTGAAATCGGTGCCTTTTGCATAGAAAATCTCTCCTCGACTGCTGTGAGTTGGCGACTGAAACCAGAGAATTCGATGCTTCGTTAATAGTTACACAGTCACAACTAAACCCAATTCTTCATTTCTAACGTTAGCATTGTTCGCGTGATCATTGCATCCGGTACTAGCAGTGGTACGCAGGAATCGGTGACGAACATGTTCAGCATGCTAACTCCGTCACGTGAATAATCCTCTATAGCTCAAGTTGGCCCCTGGGTCTAGTGCAGCTATTTTCGCCTTGGGCCAGTTTCTTCAAACTTGTGAAGTCACGAAGATGCAAACGACTAAAGCCCTAGTAGTAAACTTCAGGGTCACTGTCAACGATAACTCAGTGACAGAAATGTTCAGTACATGTTTGGGGTCGGCCACATACATTGTCTCAATGGATGTTTTGTCCTGACTCCTCTCAAAGCTGAACTGGCAATCTAATCCACCAAGTAGCATCGGTTGATAACAGCATGAATGCAAACCAAGAATGAACTGCATTAACCCAGGTCGTCGGGCAGAGGGGAGGTATTTTTTCTCCCTAAAACAATAAAACATGCAAAAATGGTGATATAAACTAAAGAACAACGAGCGTACAAATGTCGAAGAGTCTCATCTCGCTTTATTGATTTGGATTGTCCAAATGGAAGACACGAAATCAAAATTAAATTTTCCGATAGATAAGGTAAGAAAGCTCGCAAGACAATGCAACGAAGTTTTAACGGGATCCGTCATAAAGGTGCGAAGTAAAAAACACTTTTTTCCAAGAATGACATCGAGATTAATGAAGTATGCTATCCCGACTTTATTTTGAGGAGTAATGAAGCCACTCTGCGCAATGAAACCTTTCGGATGGGTAGAAAACAAAAAGCGTTATTCCAAGGACTAATGAAAAGAGAACTAGAGGCTTAGATACACCTGATTTCTAGGTTTCATTCTTCGTCAGCAGCTTGTTCCGTTAGCGATTCACGTTCACAAACAACTGTTACTCAAGTTAACCCACTAGCTTGAAGAACACCAGCAAAAACTTCACCTGTGCACTTTCATCATCACCGTTCAACCTTAAACAGCAAGGCAAGCCTCACCGACTGCTGCCCTTTCCTCAGGGTGACATGTTTCTAATAGTGAATATACAAGAGGAACAGCGAATGGACCCATACGTGTGGGAAAAGATAACAATGCCGCAGTAGCCAGTCTGATTTTATTAACGTACTTTATCAACCATTTTGATTTGCCAGAAAATGACAACACGATCGCCACCGTTCACGGTTCAGTCAGTCTCCAACCAGCCAGTCGACGGCTCTTTCGAACCCACACCATAAAGACATGAGGCGTCTACGTTACCGAAGTTTGCTGTAAATTTTCTCATTCTCCGTTGCCACGTTCTTTGACCAGTAAGAAGCTACTTCTGGTCCAGGCAAAGAATGTGTTATGTACCGCCTTCGTTCAGCATGGCCGAAATGCTGTAGAGGATATATTAAAACCGAATTTCGCTATGTACCCACCTTAGCTAAATGTCCAAAAGCAAATGGGTTGGTCAGATTGATGGACTCCTTGGAGGGTCACTCGAGGCCACAACCGTTGGCCCTCAATTAAGGGACCAGCAAAAATTTACAGGTAAGGATTTGGAGGCGAAACTTGGTGTCACATTATTCGTATTCACACCTCGGAACGAAAAATCATTTCCGGTGCGCTAATCCTAACAGTTTTGACCAGAACGTCATGAAACACCAGTAAAGTAACACGTGTTACTAATACGAGTGTACACTCATTTAACAGGCACGGTTGCACCATATCGGCATGGTGATCTACTGAGGTGGAGATTTTTAGGAACTCAACGTGAGAGTGAGGAAATACTTCGTGAATCGAAGTTCAGCAGATTGGCAGGCCAATGCGAAAGTCATATAGCGGAAGCGAGGGAAGGAGACGCACGTGCGTGCAGCGTGAAGCAGACATTTGCACACCACCCAAGGATGCGCTACGGTTTCAGTTCCGGTTCCAGATAGATTACAGGACTGTACGGCCAGATGCCTCGTGGTCCAGGTTCATGCACCGACAGCTCCTTGGATCTGACGGTGTTTCGACAGCGGGAGGGTGGAAAATTATCTTCAGTTCTTACTAGGGAGGAAATAATTATGGAGATGCTGTCCTCCCGACCATCTTCTCAGCTCCATAATTCACACTTTGTGTTTTCTAACTAAAGTTAGCCATGCATTGTCTAATCTCCCCTTGAAGTCGCGCATTGACGCCACCTGGACCACATCCTCCGGCAAAATATTTCAACCATTCGCCACTCGTGCGGCAAACCATTTGCTCCTCAACCCGCACAATCATTTTCCCGTTACCTCTTAATGCGTCGTTCCTCCTTATCTGGAATAGGGCCCCACGGTGACCCCATATGGCGGATATATCTCTACTGATCTTGAAGGCTTGTATTAAGTCACCTCTTTCCCTACGTCTTTCCAGGGAGTACAAGCCAAGCGCCCTCAGCCACTGCTCATTTGCCATGTACCTCAAATGCCCAAACCATCCTGTAAAAACACGTTGAACCTGTTCCAGCATTTTATTATCTCTTGCTATATATGGTCTCCATGCCTGGACTCAGTAATCCAAGAGCGGTTGGACAAATGCCTTAAACAGTGACAGAAGAATGTCAGGCTTCCTGGGTTCCACGGTCCTTTTAAGTTGGCTCAGGGCACCCAATGCATTCTCGGCTGCCTTCTGATATTGCAGACTAGGTTTGAAGTCTGTGCTCACGACGGTTCCGGGGGCTGTTGCTTGCTGAGTCTGCTCCATCGCGACCTGATGCCCGGGCGGACCCATGTGGCGGGGGAATTCGTTTCTCCTTTTATGAGATGCTGACATTTCTCCAAGTTCACAGGAAGATCCCAGCTGACCGGCAGCTCGTAAACTGTATCCAGATCCTTCTGGATAGCCGCACTGTTTGCTGTCCCCACTAGTTTGCTATCGTCAGCAAGCATGAGACACGGACTTTCCAATCCAGTAACTATGTCGTTAACATACATAAGGAAGAGCAGCGGCCCTAAGACAGGCCCCTGAGGCACCTCGCTGTGTAGCAATCTTCTGTCCAATAGACACCCCTCGACTGTCCCCCTGAAAGATCGGCCCTTCAGAAATTGTGCAATCCAGTTACTCATTTTAGCATCAACTCCGAAAGCCTTCACTTTTTGGTCAAGATACCTGCCACAGTTGTCTCTGTCTCCACCTTTATGCACTGGCATAACTTTCGACGTCAACCGGTTAGCGGAAGCCGCCCTTCGTCCAACGGCGCATTAAGGATCTGGGTGCGAGGTTTCACCAGGATCTCCGCAAGCGGCCTTACCATCGCTGGGTGGATCCCATCACGCCCTGCCACTTTCACTGAGTCCAATTTTAGTCTCTCCCATAGTTCTTCCTCCGTGACTGCTCCGTCCGGCATTTCCACCAAAAGAGTGACGGGACCTGGTGTTTGCCCCTGTGTTCTTTGAGTCCGCCTGTAGTTAACGGCACCCAAGCAGTACTAAAGAGACGCGGAAATGCCCTAAGTGCTCACGTTTTGTACCCTTGCATATCAGACAGGCCGTAATTCTGTCGTCCAGCATACCTATTCAGTTGACTGAATCAAGACTGAAAATCTCGAAATCACCTTAAGGAATGGAAATTTTACTTAGGGGGATACTGACGTGCATAAAACATGATTGACCGCTATTCAGTCGATTTCGGGCACTAGTCCTGTGCCTACGCTTACTTTTATATTTTTTGGTTTCATTGGCCTGCTTCACAATATTGTTGTTTTTTCTTTAAAATTTGCTTCTTCCGCCTCAGGTGGCAGCCCCGTTGTTTCAATTGGTTCCGTTTCGTTTGGCGCGCTTGCCGTGCGATTTGTTCGCCGATTGCTGGTTGCAGTGCTGTTAGTGTAGTCACTCGTGAGACCTTTGCAGGTGTGAATTTTAGCGATCTTTAGCTTCGTTTATCTCGACCAATGTTGTTTGAGCGCTGTTTGCTGCCTTAAACATGATTGTTACGGCGATGTACCCGCGCGTGACCAACTTGAGAAGACCGCGGGAAATAGAGAAGAGAACTTTTCTTGGTGTACTCATTTTACCTAACCATTAAGTAGCACTGCCAGCATCGGTAATTGCCCTTATCTTTTCTGAAGTAAAACAGACCTGAATCATGGGTCAATTCTCTCTTATGTCCGAGATTTCATTAGACTTGCGCTCCACAAGAAACCGCAGGCCACAGCAGTACTTCCTCCAGTGAAGACACGGGATGTCATTATGAACACTGCGTATTCCGAGGCAAAGTCACCCAAGGTTTTTTCTTTACCAGTTGATTCATACCGGAATCATCTCCTGAGGATCAAGGGAAACCTTCCGCGCCAGATGCGGATAACAGCTTCCCAATGGGGATAGGCAACCAACGCAAAGGATGGAGTGGAGCTTTCGGCGAGAGTTTGCGTTGCATCTTTGGTCACTGGTGAGCCTGGAGAAGAGCCGGAGAGTGAGAGGGCAGTTTTGAATTTGTTCCAGCTGGTGTTAATGTGAGTAAACAAAAATGGGAACGGTGATAACAGTCAGTTTCTTACGAAGATTACAGGGACCAGGAAATTGTCATGAAATACGCAGGGGGTACTTTCCGTTGACGGGACGCGTGCGACAAACATCGGCTGCTTTCACCCTATAGAGCATATGACCCAGTCAGTCCTGTGCTTTATGATCCTTATTTGAAACGCGTTCCTATTCATCTTCTGACATCTTCGCAGATGCAGATTACAGTGCTCTGGTAGGACGGCCAGGGCAATGGTTAGGGAATAAAGTCACTATTTGTTCTGTTTGTGGAACTTTTCTGGTCTACGGGCCCGGTGTACATGCTACAGAAAGTCAATTATAACTGATCATGTGATCTTTCGCCGATGTTTACTAATTCCAGTTGCTAAGAAAGGACATAACTGAATGGGTCGCGGATGGCAGTGTGGGCTGAATGCTAGGTCACGATTTGTCGCGAGAAATTATAGAAAGAAGAAAAGCGAGAAGCATAAGAATATTGGGGTCGGTAATTCGTGTTTGAACAGGACGAAAGCAACTTGTACCACATAGTAGTTTCAGTAAGCGTGCAAGAATAATTAGGAAAGAAGAGCGACGGCAATTGTTATAGGCGTCAGCATACGTTCCAGGTTTGCGGTTGAGAGAACAGGGGCATGTTGAAAAACAGAGTGGTGGGTGGTGAAGCATAAGTGGATAGTCCGATGAGCTACATCTCCAGATCGTCCAACAAAGCAGCCAAACGCCTATCTACCGAACAAGGGCGGTTTGGGGTTTTCCCTTTCGCAGGGTCAGGTCTGGGCTGATGGCATACATATCCATTGTAGAAGGTGGTCCATTCCTTCGCAGCCCGGGTGTGCTTTGGTTGCCGGGGTTAACCTGATCCAGCAGAGACCTTTTCTTTTTTCTAACAGAGGAATGATTGAGCCCGTATAGGTACTTTCCATAGTTCCGCCACCTGACCTTAATTTTCCGCGGTGTTTTTTCGCAACTGCTGGGGGTGGTTTGTTTTCCCCACGTTCGGAGATGCTGAAGCAAACCTGTCGCAGTCATTTGGGTTTTCGCACGGACTAAGCAAACAGACGGAAGATCGTGGTTTATGCCACAAAACAAACTTCTACGTATGGCTTCGTCATCGTCATCGTCGTGTCTTGCTTTCATTAGCGACTGCTGCTTGGAACTTACTAATGTGTACTTGTGTGTTGCGTAGGCGAATCAGATGGTTTGTGATGCGGACAGGCTGGGTACTTAAGAGAGAGAAGTCCACCTGATTCGAATTAGCAGGTAACTGGGTATCAAGGTCAGTAGGTAGGAAGAGTCAGGAGGATCTCGAATTTGTTCTCTGATGAAATGTCTGCGAAGAGGGAAACTAGTTCCGGTAATGCTCAGCATAAAGACAGGATTCTTTATGTTGGCAGATTGAAAAAAGGGCAGGGAAATCCATGGGGATAGGAACCAGGGGTGAGGAAACCGATATAAGGAGGGTTCATCGCAGTTATAGCTGCCATAGGATCCAGCACCCTTCTGTTATCACGAGCCTTAACGTTATTTAGTGTTCTTGGCTGAGATCAATGTTTTGGAGACTTTGCTGTAGTAACTGATAGAACCCTAAACCGACTTTGTACGCCCAAGTCTCTGAGAAATAGGGGTAGAATTAGGAATAAGGTTTTTAACAGTCGGTAGGTTGTAGACTTCGCTTTTGAAGGCGACGGTAGGTGACCATAGGAGACGCAAATGTTGGGGCAACGAATTCTACAAAGAACAATATTTCACAATAAGAAAGTTTGACCTAGGTTTGGTTAATAATAAAGAACTTATATGGTAGGGTGACCAGGGTAGTATCGGAAAGTATGGGAGTGAATGGGAAAGCGGGGAAGACATGTCCTTAGGTTTGCACGTCTGCCACTTGGGAAGCGTTGGGGCTTGTGGTGGGCCAAGGGTATGTTTCCCTTTAAAATGGTTACGACTATTTCATTTACCCAGCGGTCACCGGGGGTTAATCTTCATTGCTGTCCATATTACGCTAATATACCACGTTCTCTTGTGCCCTCAGATGGAGTGTTTTGGAAAGCAGGGATTATCGGAAATAGTGGGTGGGATGTGTGTTTAGAAATCGATGGCCGACTCAAAGGCACGCTCTTCCGAGGTAAGGGTGTTAGTCAATTGAAGGACCTGAGTGACTCTTAGATGAGGATTTAAGGCAGCCTTAAAACTGGATTGGTTCTGTATGACCCCACTGCTAACGGGAACTTTGTTCCAAAGTTTGGCATAAACAACAAGAACGAAAGGCTACCTTGAAGAGGATATGGTGAATTCTGTATGGATGGCTAGAGACTGGCGACAAAGAGGCTAAGGGCTGGCAGTGTTGACAGGTTTGCAGTCTATAAGGTACGAACTACTTTGTAATCGATCAATCTACGCTTCTAGAAACAATCGTGTTATGGTGGATCAGCCTGTGATTGGCCGCCTCAAGCCGTGCGCTGTTTTTATGCGTGTGTATTATGGTAGACAACTTTCATTCGAATGGGAAAGTACCACATTTGACAGAGAGGTTGAATATATTTCCCAACAACATTGAAATATCTTCCCTATCTAGCGTGAAGTTTGCTGGAAGTAACGAGTCTGGCAGGGGGTGGTAACTGACCTTTTCTCAAGCAGCGGAGAAAGAAGTTACTGAGAATGTTTCGGAGGGCAGGCATTGTGGGTGGAAGGGTAATGCCAGGTCTTAAGGATGGGTCAAATAATCCGCCAGATGCCACGGCGGTTTCTTGGGGGTTGTCGAGATAAATGTCACTATGGTTGAGGTGGTATATAGGAGTAGAAACGAACAATGGTCCCTGGTTCCATTGGTCAGTACATTCGGGCGCCGACTCGGATGAGAAACTAACCAGATGAGGAGAGAAACAATGATAACGAAGGCGCGTGCTTCGAGCAAGAGCTGTATATGGGCAACACTATTAAATACCTTCGCGTTGAAGAGAGGCAGTGCGGTTGAGGCCATCCGCTTGTCATTTTCAGAGGTAATCTGGTTTAGGAAGTTGAAGTGACACTTAGGAATTGAACGAGACTGTGGAAAGCCGCTGTAAACAGCATTTGAGCAAAGCACAGCCAAAATCAAACCATAGAACCAAATCACACCGGATTCGCAAACTCTACGATACTGGAACAAAATGGTGGCCAGTATGCAAACACAAACAGACCTCGAATGTGCGAACACAAAGATTCATAATTTGTTAAAAGTTGCAGTGCCTTTAAAAAAGAATCCGGGCTCGTCAAGTGAGCGAGTCGAAGATGAACGGGATGAGATTCCATACGGGTTATTATTCATTCGCATATTGTTGCCCACCTTCTTTAGGCATTTCATCCACAGTGGACCAAATTAGTCGATCCGGGCGTCGCCTAACGGTCACCAGCCAGGTTCCGCTCTGCATTTCGGAGGCGCAGCCATTGGTTGTCTTCTCATCGTAGGCGTGTGGCTCCGGCGCTGCTTAAACCCTTTGATCTTTCGTTTTACCGCTGCTCTTCCGCCCAAGATGAGAAACTGTTCTCGTGCAATGCTGGGCAAGTGTTTTTCGCTGCATGTTCCGCAGCTGTGTGCGCGTGTCGCGCAGGTAGATCAGTGACGCGATGTCTAGCTGGGAGGTGGACTGGATATTTTGCATCAAATCATAAATGGGAGACAGCCGATCTAACACCCACTGGTACCAAACTCTCCAAGTGTTTGCATTCAAACTTTTAAGCCTCCAGTAGTCGGTATTGACTCTATACTATCGCTGTTCCGTAGAGGTACACGGGAAAATTTGATTGTGGTAATCGAATGAGGTCGCGCTTTGAGGGCTGTAGTTTTTCTGGAATCACAGCGCCGATATTCATGCCAAAAATGGTTGTCACCAGCAGCCACCGTTTAAATCGCGCAAACCAAACCAGCGGTTCATGGTGAGTATCTCCTGAGCTTATGTAGAAAGGACATATATATATGGATACAATGATTGCCATCATGCTATTCTTTACCTTCAGCCCCTGCAAATGTTGGCTGCTTTGGTTGCTCGTTGGCTATTGCTTCTCAGGAAAGCTAAGAAATTCTGAGAATTCCATCCAATTTTCCAATAGCTGAAGGGTCGTTACCTCCCGAGAACTTACGTCAGTTGGTTTGTTGCCGAATTCGCTTGCCTTCAGCCATCGGCCCTTGTTCAATTGCTGCGTCCTATTCTGGCTGTTCATTTGCCTTTCATTAGATAGTTCGTCTAATTTTTCTTCAATCCACTAGGGTGCCATTCTTAGCACAGTTGGGTCTCTTGATAAGAAAAGTTGCCGTCATTTTTCTGATCTACTCTCCGCCTAGTCACCTTGCCAATATGTTGTCTGAGCTTATACTGCCAGAATTCCAGCTCTCACCTGAACAAAATTCAAAGGTCGTGACATTATTGAACATAAATTTTCTTTCTTCGCTTACTTGATTTTATGAATCGACTTGGCTACGTATTTTGTACCCCGTTTTTTTCTGCCGGGCACTACCGTGCTGCTCAGCCGCATTCTATGTCGCAGGTGGTTCCGTTATTTTCGAATATCGCGATTTCATCACTAAACCCGTCTGATTTTGTGGCTTTCTGCGTTGGTACGGTATAATTGGCTTGGTATTTTGATTTCAGGCCCCTTTCTGTAGTCGTATTATTTTCTGACTTAAGCACACTTCGTCAAGCTGTGACTTGCTTCCGATGAGGTCCCTTTCCAGTGAAGCCTGAATTTGCCCATGTCTATAACATCTGAAAACGTTGGTTGCATCCAGAAAAATTCTGTGAATCTCCCTGGATCCTATGCTCTCGCGTTTTCCACAGTTTTGCGAGTGTCTGTTACAGCAAACCCTGCGTTGCCTTTGGGCAAGACCGCACAGTAGAACTTTCGTGCTGCTGATAAAGGTTCGACAATATACTTCGCACCTTTTATGCACTACCAGAATAAGTTTAAGAATTATTGAGTCCTTTCCATCTCTCCCTTTTACACCTATTTCCCCGTTTTGCACATTTCCGACATTGCAATGATAAAGGAAATTGCCAATAAATAGGAATGCAGAAAATCTGTCCGCTCATTCCAGGTTCCACACAGGGCAATGCAACTCACTAACGGTTACAACGAAGGGCACCTCGCTCAATAAGGTCACTGAAGGGGTAACTCCCTGGTGGTCGCTCGCTGATAAGGACAATGTAGCTGACAGGAAGACCAGTGACCTTGCAAAAACCGTTATCACCCTCCGAAATTACGTTCAGTTTGTGGAACATATCGTGTAACGTATATATCTAACTATGAACATCTTGGAGACGGGAAACAATTCCAGTCCTAAAAATCTTGAAATAACATTTTGCTGCTTAGGTTCAACTGCCGCGAAAATTTAAAAGATGCTGCTGTTGGTTAAAGTCATGTTTTATCCAATGTTTCACAATGCCCGCTACACGAAATGATTAAACTCCGCCTACCAAATGCATGGGGCATGACCCACTATAAATTTTCTTTTATTGGGATGTGAGGCTAACCGCAACGGAAACAAAGTCTTTCGCTCTTTCATCTTTTGTTGAACTGGCTGATAAACAGCCCAACAGAAGATCGCAGATAATTGCCTGGGTTGCACCTTTAAAAATTTTGAAACTTTCGTCATCGTGATACCCATCCAAAGAGATTCGAATCAAAACTCAGGGAATCCATTGGTGACAACCGTTCATGCGTGATCAAAACGTCTTTCTAGCCCCCTTTCTTGTGGTCCCTTGGACAATACTCCTCCGTCGGAGGTTGGACTTCCAGCAGCACCCAAACAGCAGTCGATTTGGATGCGTGAATCTCTCTTCCCCTCCATTAGCCACCAGCAAATGCCTGTACCTCATGCCTTATCAAATTGCCTGCACCTCCGAAAGTAGGGGGAGACGATAATGAAAGTGGTGACACCGCACGTTAACACGTGAGTGGTCCTGGCAAACTCAAAACCGCAATGCTGAACCCATTAACGAAAGCCGAACCTATTGCTACACCTATTAATATCCGATCCAAGGAGCAGCGCCACTAAACTAACACAGGTCACTCTCAGTCTACGCACTGCTCTGGTTTCCTGACCTGCTGCTTCAACAGCAATCCTTACCCTCTCTACGAAATAAGTCTTTTCGCATGCCTCCGATCTTAAACCGCCGATAGCTGTAGCCGACTCTACAGGCGCACCGTCCATCTGGCCTCAAGACAGAACATTACATAATACGGTTCAAATTTCAATGAATGGAGTTGCATGTCATTTGCTGAAAGCAGTTCACTGATGACAAAAAACTGAACAACATTTGAAAACCACCCAATTCGGGGCTCTCAAGGCATTTAATACACCCATAATACAAATGGCTCCAGTGGCTTCTCGGAAAAAGTCAGATCCATCAATTCATTGCTGCAATACCTAGTGGAACCGTCTTCACATCTGTCCAGCGGAGCTCATACGAGCAACTAACCAACGATTCCTCATGGCCCAGTATCTACCGCCCCAATGTCCTCTTAAATGCCGTAAGGTTGTTATTAAGGGCAACTTTAAGACTGAATTGGTTCTGTACGCACCGAATGCTAATAGGAAGTTTTCGAAAGCTTGACATAAACAACGAGCAAAAAATGCAAAATTAAGAGGGATTCTGGATAGTTAGAGACCTGTGGCGGAGAGGGTTGAAGCTGGCAGAGCAGATTATAGGGTAGTCCATGGAGAAGGAACGCCCATTAACCAGTTTGGACATATCCAGTTAGATGACTACGAGCGCCATACCCCTGTCCTCTAGGTTGGTTAGAAGGTTCAGGAAGTCAAATTGACAGATGGAGCAAGAACGGGATTGGAGGAATCCATGCTGTTTGGGGCTGAGGGCGTTGGAGGCTAAAAGGTAGTTCATGACGAAACCGCTTGCCACCTTTTCCATAACCCTGGAGACGACAGACGTGTGGTTAATGAGACGAATCATGCAAAGACCCCTTCTCATGGATGGGGTTTATTGCAGGGTGCTTCCAGTTGACCGGAACTACACAAGGTATAATTGAAAGTGTGAAGCGGTTCAGCAGTAGCAAGGGTAGGTCAGGGCCGCAAATGAGAACAGCTGATGGAGGGATGCCTCCAGGACCTTGGTGAGACCCTGGTTTGAAATTGGCTAAATGTCGTGCAATAGTGATAACATCAAAGGATACAGCAGATAAGGTGGGGTTATTCCTATTCTTTATTTCGTTTGGGTCGCTGACTGCAGTTGGGGCCATAGGGGAGGCGAAATATTGATTAAAAGCATTAGCTGTCTTTTGGGTTTGTCGCAGACTCACCGTTAATCGAAACTAGGAAGTTCCCTGATGGTTTTTGATCACGGGATCTTAATTGTTATAGTTCCGAAAGTGTAATGGAGTGATTTCTATGTCTCAGTGCCCTAGATTCTTCTTTCCGAAAGAGGAAATTCACTCAGGCGGGGAATATTGTAAGACAGATGGTGCAAAAGAATAAACTTGGAAAATTCATGTGTCAATAAAAAGGGCCGTTGCTAATTGGCATATTTGACTTTCAGAAAGGCAAGTTGTAAAGTTTTCTTTCTGTTTATTCGTTCTATAATGGTCACTCTTGGGATGCTGCTGGCCATTTTGCGATAACATTCTTCTCCAGCCGTCTGCGGGTCAGGCGTTAGAAAAAAATTCCCCAGTCAATTTGGTGTACCAGAGAGGGAAAGTGCTGCCAGTTTAGATAGGGCGGACGAGTTGTGTCATTAGGATGGTTATTGAGAGGACATGGACACGGATTCTATCTTGAACTACCCTGTGGTCGATTCCCGGAAATTTATTTTCGACGCGAACCACGATGTGGTGATGAATACGTGTAAAGATGAGATCTAATGTATTATTACATCTAGTGTAATGCTACGTGCTGCACCCAACCACATGATAGGATAGGAGATGGATAGGAGACGAACGGTGTAAGCGTTGTGGAGTCGCAATAGCGGACCAGGTTACACCAGGGAGACTGAAGTCTCCGGTTCAAGAGGGGGGAGCATAAAGCACTTATCTAGCTGGATAGATATGGTTGAAAAAGAGACATTCGTGAGATGGGGTACGGCTATTGTGTTAGGTCCGAGGCGCTGGTAAGCGGCGCGTTGGTGGTCATACCGATATGACGGCAAGGTATGCTTAATGGAAGCCAGAGCCAGCTGTCTTAGGAAATTGGACACGATAACGAAGGTCCTTGGCAGAGGACAGCTGCTGCATCACTAGTTCTTTGAAATCTACGGTGCGAGCCTGTGGTTTTCTTCCGGCTCGGAAATTCTGTCGGCAGTGACATTTCGGTCCCTGTGAAACGAAAGGCGGGCAATAGAAAGTCAGCGCGGTTAGAGCCAGGCAGTTGAGGTACCGAGATGATGGGGCTAACAGTGGGATGGAGTAGGGTGGGGTCGGAGTAGTTTAGTTGATGGGCTAGTAACGCCAGCGTTGTTCCACCGGGGAGTAGTGTTGCTTGTCGTGGGTGTATGCGCAGGTTTACCATCAGCAACTATTGTTTTAAGGGTGTGGATGGGGTAAAGCGAGTCTTGATTGGTGTTGGACATATTAAATTTGCGGGGAGAGGAGAGGTTATTGGGGTCCACGGGCGTTTCCAAAAGGGCCGTGGAAAAGGAGGTGGTGATGAGCTGTCTTAGTCTATACTTGTCTGTGGCTGCGGTGGGGCCACAAGGACCGGTTTCGGTACCAAGTTCCTAGCTATACCGAGTAGCTTAGGGAAATTCATGTTTGGTGGAACCGTTGTTAGGTTCTCACTTGCGTGGAGTCGAGAGCCTCCCTTTGAATAGTTTACGTCTGGGGGGCAATTTTCATGGACCTAAAAGGGGTGGTTGAGGCTATCTAAGCTTCAGTCCTCAAAAACTGCTCTGCAACAGCGGGGCTAAAGAACTGAAACAATGCAAGACATGATCTGTTTAAAATTCGTTTTCTTAGTCTTAGACAGTGGCAGAGGTGTCCTGTCATATTGGAAGCAGAGAGGACAGTGTTTTTTGTCCAGTCTGGTGGAATGCAATCAAGGACATTATAAACCACAGCATTAGACGATCTTAGGTTTTGTGCTTAATTTCTGATGATATTGAGTCGATAGCCCGACAGAAACCAGCAAGATGTTTGCGTAGTGGGTTTTCGGGCATCGCAGTTAGGTGGTTAAGAGGAAGTAGCTTTGCAGTCACTGGTTCTATCAATATCATTTTGTTGGTTATCGCTTGAATCGTTTGGTTTAACTTTCGTACCTTATTAATGGTCTCCACGAACACGTCCGTGACACTAACAGTGCACGCCGGAGGCCGGAAAATGTGGACGCGGTGTGTCTGACTGCTATGATTTTGGTATTTTTAGGCCTACAGTACAGTGGAAACTGGGCGAGAGGTCTTGGATCGATATAAGGAGTTGTTGTCTAAATTGAGATTGTGCCAACACTTGTATAGTGGCAGTCATTGCTTATTCAACATATAGTCCGATAGAAAGGGAACCCTCTGATAATGTATACGGAGAAGAAGGACTTAATCTACTTCCAAAGCGGTTTTAAGCAGTACGTAAATATCAGAGGCTGTAAAACCAAGCTAATTCCGACGGCCACCACGAAGGATGGTCGAAAACTGTAGAAATGTGACGATACGGAAGAATACTTAGCAGTCTATGTGTCGCGTTCATTTTGGGCGACTGGACAGTGACGATAAGTGAAGGAACTGGTAAACGAGAAAATGAGTAGATAGGCTGCTGGGTGCAATTGATCGTAAAAATCGAAAGATAAACCTATGGTGCTTAGGGTTTACAATGTAACGGTGTTTAACAGGACGCCGTGTCAAAGCTATGGTTGTTACAGTTAGATATCAAGTAGAAAATCAGCAGAAATATTACGCTTTGTTCGGCTCGTAGGTAGGGTTTCCAGAAAAACTTGGCAAATTTTTCTGACCGGAAGAATACTCTAAACGTGGCATCACTACTACGAAGGGGGAATAACAAGAGAATGCATGGGAATCCAATGAAATCGCGCATACGTTGGGGTGCGCCTGCACGGATTTTGATAATTTACTATTCCAAATGTGGCAAGAGATCTCCTGGGAGTACATCACACTACAGGGCCTCATGTCGTCGGGGCCCATTAAAGAACGTGTATTTGGGCTCCAAAACAGAAACGTCGGAAGAAAGCGGAAAAGTGGTTGGAGAAAACGATTGACTGACCCAGTGGGAGGTATGAAAAAGAGAAACGGCATGAAGTAAAACGATCCGGAAGCAGATATAGGTTTGTTGTGGCAGGAATAGTTATTTCACGCTGATTACCGTTGTACTCAGAAAGGAGGTTTCAAGTTATACTTAGAGGAACCGGAACATACGTTTCTTCCATTGCGTCCTGTCTTTTCTTAACATGGGATGACAACAGCCTGCACTTCCTTGCTCCACTTTCAGTCACTAGTTTGGTAGATCAAACTTGGCACCGGGGGTGCATTCGGGTGGCACGTGATTCGGACGTGAGATGAGCAAACTATGACTTCAACTGTATTCTCGGTCCGCCTGAGGGACCATGCGGACTGCTCCGTAGGTTACTGGCAGGACCGCGCTGCTCATGCACGTTCAGTGCAAGCCATGAAGTAGATCGGCGGGCTCAAGATGGATACTATGGCCTCCATGGATGCAAAGGACACGCAAGGTTCAACAGTGCAATTTATTTTGCTCCCTGCTTCTAGCTAATCTGCGGCAATTAGAGGCTTCCCGAACACGGAATAACTTAAATTCCCTTTAGGATACTGGGTCTGAGGGCAGAATGTCCCTATCAGGTCTTCTTGTCGTCAAATTCCAACTAAGGTCTGTTTGGTGTAGAATATACCCCCGGCGCATGAAGTCCGGAATGTTTACGTTCAACCGTACGGCTTGTGAGAGGTATAGCAAACAATCTCTTAAGATGTGCGGTGTGTGGGCTGCGTAAAGCTAAACGGGCTGGTAATTAATGCAAATGTATATATAAACTGTTTGTTTTGCAACGGTAGTTTCAAATTCAAATAACGCATCGAAGGGGGAGAGTCTTAAAACTTACTGAAAGAGACTGTACAACTTGGTAACTTGTCAGCAACTGGATGCGTCCCAGAGTTTCTAGTACATGTTATGGCGCTAATTAACTACATTCAGCTGTATGCCAAGGGCTTATGCTGTCATGAGGAGGTATCACCGAGGCTGAATCATTCAGGTGAAAACTAAGATGGCTAAGCTAATTAGGACAAAACTTGCCGCTAGCTTTTACTCTATCGGCTAAGATACACTAGCGTTTGTTGCAAGCTAATAATCCAAAGTGGGACCGAGAAAGGAAGGCTCGATCGAAAAAGTACAATTTGTAACGGAGTCTGTAATGGCGCACTCTACGTTTGTAGCAGGGGAAAATATCAACTTAGATCATGCGAATAAACACACTGCCTGTGCTTAACTCGGTGTTCATTACGCATACCCATAAAACAAAGCCTGGATCCGTGTACTGGCATAGATTGGTTTAGAAGGGCTAAGATTGTAAATTTACTTCAAATCATAAAGCTCTTAGTGTATTGCAATAGTTGCATATTTTGCGACATTCGTTACTTACTTGAAAACTATTTCTTAAGTCCGTTTTATTGACTTTGACTTTGGTAGTGTTTGCACGACCAGGCGTTTCAGTCTGCTGACCTAATCTCTTGGTTGTCATTGTATCCTGAAGCTACATTTCCTGTTTCTTTTCTTCAATCTGACGTTTTTGTTTTCTCCATCACTGTGTTGTCGCATCGCCTGCTTGGTGGGTTTAAGATGGAGGGTGTCTCTCCTCTCCCCATCTACAAAATGGAGTCCATGGGTCATAAGACAGGTCACGGCGGACTAAAGTTTCCGTGGGATAGAATTGGGTACTGTGAAAGAACTTCATAAGTGGAAGCCAGGATAAGCAATATAATACAGCAGCACTGCGCCCCCCAAGGTCAGTCCACTTCACTTCTGATAAGTTCAGTTAACGCAAAACAGGAGTAACCGAAACAGTTGAACAAAAGCCTGAACTGGTATTTCAGAATGGTTTACTTAGATCTCCATGCTTTGAAGAATTTGCAGAATTTGGCTCCTTGACATGCAGAATTACAGAAAGTTATTGTGCCCACACATGCGTGCATATTTGCTTTATGTTTTCATAGATACTGGGCTGAACCAAGGGATGAATTGCTTCAAGTACATTCATGTTCGCAGATTTGGGGATACTTTAATGCGGCATAAACGTAAAGGCCGTTCGAAAGCTTCCGCTAACGTTTACCGGAAACAGTTTTCAATGCAGCAAAACCCAACCCTGCAAAATGGCTGCTGAGAACCCGTTTTTGAGTTGATCAATTCTAGCCCGCAGCGTTTCGTGTATGGCTCATACTTTGTCCCCTTGTGCCACACCCGGGGTACAAACAGAAAGCGATTGCCAACGTCTGTGTCTGCTGGGCCACTGGAAATCGTAAACGTCTGTGTCAAATGTTAGCTGGTTTGCCTACGTAAGAACAAGCAGAAACTCAGACAGTGAAGTCTTCGTACACAGTTTTTTCTTGCAGCCCAGTCATGATATTTATTGCCGGGCGTTAAACTGTCTGTATGCAGTACATATCCTTAGATAGAATGGTGCTCAAGAATGTTCAATCGGAGAAGAGTCACGAGAACGTCTGGAATGATAGCGGGAGAACCTCCAATTGCTCGGAGGGGACTGTTGTACGGAGCCCGATTAGTACCATAATTGTCCTGTTAGCCGCTCGCAGACGGTCATAACGATGGCTTCCAATTCCTCTTCTTCAGACAAGAAACACAGAGGTTTGCTTCTGACTTGGTTCGGGTGCTTGGTCAGGAAATGATAATTGCCAAGAATTACTGATCGATTCCATGGAGAAAATCATCTTTTGGCAACCTCCAAATCTTGGGACACATTTTTCCTGCTACATTGACATTATTTGCTTAGAACAAACATGGGTTATCCTGTTCATGTGCCAAGTCATTCATAAATGGAAGAAACAGGAAATGTCCAAGTACGGGGCTTTGAGGTACTCCGCAAGCAACATTTAATCCAGATTCGTGGTTACCAACTTGAGCTTCGAAGCCACAGCTGCTGAGAAACTGTCTCTTCCTGACTAACCCACGTACGCCAAAAGCAGTACGTATATGGCACAGCAAAAAGTAACTTTCAAATGCGAGTCTTATTTACATCTTGGTGGCAAACATGGATAAATTCACTTTTATCCAGGGGGCGATTTGCTTCATCCAGAAACGTCCAGATTTTTGAGCTCGACCTAGTCCTCAGCAACCCATGCACCGCAGAGGTCAACCACTTATTATCCACACATGTACCCTAAATATTTGTTCTAACCATCGTCGGACCTGCCGACTTTTACAGTTTTACCTTCTCACAGAATTTGACTTGTATATCGCCACCACCGCGGCCATTCTTCAATCCACCGGAAGCTCGCTCATCCTGTGGGGCGTTCTGCGGAGCTCTGTTAAATGCTTGCAGACGAAATCTGCGATCAGCTGAATAGTTGGCGGGCGGATGCCAAATGGCTATTCCGGTTTGTCTTCGCCAAGTGTACCCAATATCTCGAGCATTTCGTCATGGTTTTCATTCAAACATTATGGTTTATGTGCCATCTAGGTCCATTGTGGGATACCAGAATCAGCAGGTTGCTACTAACGACGCATGCTCTTAAAGAGTGAGAGAGGACTTTTGGCCACGTTGCTGTTCGAATGAGTTGAAGCGCCGTCGGCCTTCTTCGTGGTTTCTGCAAGTTCATGCATGGCCATTTTAGGGTACACGTGCGCGGGAAATCCTGGACTTAGTTTTCACATCACATGTGATTTCTTTACACGCCCAGGATGGGCATAACGTTAAGACACTTGGGCCATGTTTCTAACCTTGGTATATTTGGCCCAGGTGCCACTAAAATCAAGAACACGGTAAGTGAACCCCAGCTTGCTTCGAAAATCGAAAACGTTTTGTCCTTGGTTTCTAAGACGGCGGACGGTTCATAGTCCTCCGTGGTGTTGCGTGATGCGCTTGTCGCAGTTTTCCCGTTTGCCCTTCTTTAGTGTGTCGTATGAACAACGCGGGATGAGTTCTCCGCAATTTTCTTCGTATTCTGTTGCCGCCATTCACTTCCACCGCTCGTAATGGGACTAAACTGCTTGCTCTTATCTCAGCGCTATTCCTTGGGCGGTTAAAACGAAAGAGCTTTGGATCCCACTAACCCCTTTCACATTTGGTATCAATGTAACAATGAGCAGGTTTGTCCGCTGGATTGAGCGTAGCACCGGGCTTTTAAGATCCTGATCCAAGGCAGCAGGCCTCTCTTTATACCCGGAGTTGCTGGCGATGAAAGCCTCTTCGTGAGTGATCGGCATGTAACCTCTGGTTTTGCAATTAACGCGCGCGTCTTCAATCGACTGTGGCCCTGCTTCGTGGATACTACTTAACATCCTTGAGATGGCCTATGTCCTGCTCTCCCGGCTTCTTCATGTGCCATCAAAAAGGCCCGTCGGAGCTCGGCTGGTCTCAGGAGGTTTGAAGCTTGGCCGTGGTTCCGATTTCTCATAAAGCTTAATTGGTTGGTCACTGGCTGTGCACACTAGCTTGCAAGCGGCCTCTTGGTTTTGATACTGACCCCTAGGTCACACTTTAGTGTTTTAGTTTAAATTCTAGCTGCCCAATTCTTATGTCGAAATCATCTCATCCGTTTTCGCATCGTCCGGCTTGAGTCCTGTCCTTGCTGATTATATTGTTATTTCCTGACCAAATATTTTATTTCACTGACTACCTTCATTGAGTTTTACCAGCATGTTCATCCGTTCAAACACTTTAACCTAGATGCATTCTTGTGGCATCTTGGATTATAGCGCTCCAGAATGCATCGAGAGCATTTTTCACAAAAGCAACACGAAGAAAAATACAATTTCAGAGGTTTGTGATCTGAGTGCAGCTCAAGGAGAACACGTTTGATACTGCCATTATGTAAATCGTTGCATTTCGTGACTGTTCTCCATACATTTTTAGTTGCTGGTCCCACAGCTTTTTTTTATCCAAATCTCCGTGTTTATCCGCCGGGGAATAAAAGGAGCACTTAACCGTCTGTAATGCAAGACCGTAAAGGTTGACGCAAAGTATGTAGATAAATGGACACCAGCGGTACTGCAAACAATGAAAAATAGTTCGATATAAGGACCACTACGGTAGTTCAGAATTGGAGATCGGGAAAAGCGAGACGTCTACCGGCTAATAGATATTCGAAGGTAGATATCACGGCAAATCTAAAATACGAAATACCTTCGGTTATTTTATTATTGGGGACAGCATCTGATATACGAAAGTCACTTCTGAAAATTAGATCGCACACGAATTCACAACTTCAATTCGGAGCATTTCAGTTAAGTTAGCAAAAGACAGAGCTGACCCAAAATTTCAAATGATCATTGAGGTTTCTTCCGGCCACTAAGTCTTATTTATTTCGTTTTCATTCAATTGAAGCCTCGAGATATTTAACTGGCTTGTGGGCGCAGAGCTAGGTATGTAATTACTGGTGCTTGAATCATGTTAGTGAAATTAAAGGCCGAGGAGAGGAAAATGGAGTTAATGGAGAATAGTCCATCAAGACTAAATAAATAGCCACCATATTCTTCGTGCCGACTGGGGTGCCGTAATGAGTGCGAATAAAGGGCTACCTAAATTGGGATATATGCTAGCGGATATGATGGAATGCTGGGGCCAAATCGGAAGATAATTTTAACTTGTGGATCGGAAATCGGTCTAGTAAGGGCTTACAAAAGGAAGTTACCATAAGGATGAACAATTGAGCTGTGAAGGGGTGCGATGGCGAAACTTGAAGATTTCCTCGAATGGCATCTGAGGGGGAGGGTGGATTCAGTATGAAAATTTCCCCTTTAAGCTTTCAGACAGAAAGGATAATTTGCACGACAAGCTGCCAAGATGCCCCCCTATATACAAGAGATTTGGATCAGGGGCCTGCAGCTGGAACGATAAGTGGCAGAGGAAGCTCCTCGCACTATTATGCCGACAGATCTCTATGCCAATTCTGGGTAGTGCCAGCAACATGAGAACTCGGATCGCACTATTTAATACCGCACGCCAGCAGAGGATGAATAGGGCCATAAAGTTGGGAAAATCTTCTCGTGTTGTTCTTTGGAAGGGTAGTACAATCATTTGTGAGGAGATTTCAGTCAGTGCAACAATGACTGGCCTGATCAGTCACATGGAGGCTGAGGCATTTGTTCCCACTGCATATGTTCACGTCGTTCATATACATCGCCATAATGCTTGACAAATCAGACGAAACACATTGTGAACAACACAACATGGCGAACAAGCTCGTTTCATGCCAATATATAAAATTAAATATGGTCTGGAGATGGTTCAAGGGAAATTGTCGGTTTGCAGCCACATCAGTTCGTAACTCTAAGAATGCCTCTGTGTGTATGTGTAATTGATCAATTTGTCACACGATCAGGTTGTAAACCACTTGTTGGATAATGACAAGTGGGCCAGGGAAGTTCAAGAGTGACGCGGAAGCGGAAATTATCCAGCGGAGACTGTCAGGTTCAATCAGTGGAACATTCTTTGCTGCACAGTTAAAAACTACATTCACATCCAAACCGATCATGTTTTCAACTAAAGAACAGACTGCCAGATTCTGCAGCCTCATTTTATGTGTATTCATTCACCTGCTCATGTCTAAATAGGTATATTTGCCGCACGACTAGGCGTTTGTCCGATCGCGTTCATGAACACCTCCCGGCTTGGTTGAGCACAGGAAAAATTAAGACAATTACTAGCGCGGTCTGTTCACACCTTGTCGAGTCAAACCACTCAGTGAACGTGACAAGTGCTTTTCGCACCATCTACAAAGTTAGGAGCGGTCAATCAAGAACTGTCAAGTGTCGCATCTTGAACACAGCCGAAGCCGTATCTATCCGTTTGTGTAACCCCCCTCTATGTGCTCAGAAACAATTTGTCCAGACTCCTAAACTTCCCTGGCCCACTTGTCATTATCCAACAAGTGGTTTACAACCTGATCGTGTGACAAATTGATCAATTACACATACACACAGAGGCATTCTTAGAGTTACGAACTGATGTGGCTGCAAACCGACAATTTCCCTTGAACCATCTCCAGACCATATTTAATGTTATGTATCGGCATGAATACGAATAACTGAAAACGAGCTTGATCGCCAGACTCGCCGAAAGGACGAGAGGGAAGTCCATTGTATAGACTTAATCTATAAAAGCCAAAAAAACCAGCCTTGAGGGACTCCAAAGTGAATTGAAATGGTTGGGAGTTTGTGCTCCTCACCTTGCTTTAGGAACTGGATTCAGCAAGAAAGCTTCGCAGTAAATATAGTATAAAGCCTGGCATTCGATACGTATCAAGCTCATGCTTTAGTAAGTCACGGCGGCTCCCGTCGAAGATGAATGCGGTTTGCAAATTCTGCTCATCATTATAAGCTTTATTGTGGCAGTCAGTGGCGGTCATCATATTGGTGATTCATAACCCGTCTAAAAGAAAACCGTGCGGGTATGCAGGAAGCCACCTTTTTGTTGTCAAATGAGAAAGGCTGCATTATTTGAGTATTTGATCTAAGATTTTGCCAAGGTCATTAGCACGACCAATTAATCCAGAGATGGTGATTAGGTGGCTCGTGACCTTTCGTAGATTGTCTCTATGGGTGCCCTTGTAAACGGAACGGCAAGACAGCGTTACAGATCCAAATCTGAAAAGCCAAGTAAATGGAGCGGCGAAGCCACCACAGTGTGGCGCTGAAGCTGATCAGGTCCCATGTCGTTTTATTGGTTTAGAAAGCGAGGACCTATTAGGACTGTTCTTATATCGGCTAGCACGTGACAAAGAGTAGTATCAAACTGGACTGGATGAAAGGTGAGGTAGGATGAGTTTGGAGTAGCGTTGGATACGGTGCCGGATCGAGAGTTAAAAGCCTCAGCTTTCACGTTTGTGGACGTTATTCGAAATGAGACTGAAAATTTTGGGGATAAGGACGATGGCGTTGACGTTTACAGCTGCCTGATGAAGCAGGAGTTGTTTCTTTCATCGCCATTAAGCAGAGTTTTACTGCCCATTATAAGCCTTCATTGGCTCTTAAACTTCTTTCGAAGGCGAAAGAACCTCCATCAATCGTGGGCAAGACCGCTGAGCATGGGCCTGGCATACATTCATAATTTATCGCTTACCTGGCCTTTTATCGCGAGGTGGTACGGGGAAATGGCAGGTTCACATGGGAATTCGGATCTTTAGGGAAAATTTGTCGCCGGATTTAAAAGAGGTTCCCTGGCGGTCTGGATACGTTTTTCGCGGACCCCAGGCTGATTAGAGGTTCACGAGAGTACTAGGTGCTTTAAAATTTGCTTCTTTAAAAGCAAACAAAATGAACGGGTTGGACAGTGAAGGCCAACTGGTTAAATAGACAAAGACACTAAGTATAACACCACTTTTGTTTAGTGAAAGCTTTCCCTTTGACCTGTTCTATCAAGTAGGTTTACCAGCGGCAGGATGTCCTGGGTTATGCGAGCCGGATGTCCCTACGGTACATGGGAAACCGGTGTCTATGAGGGGAAGGGGAAACGCTGGGGAAATACGGTATACTTGGAAAGGAGTCCAGAGGTTCGAGGCTAAAGAGGAAGAAAAGAAATTGCCGTAGTGCGACAGAGCTCATGCATCCGGACCTATATTCCAGCTCCATAAGTGGGCTGACAAGCCAGAAATGGCTTTTTCGGATTCACAAATGTACGGAGCAATTGAGGTTTCCGTTACAGTAATTCGCCGGTGGTCATTATCTGTTGCTAGTTGCCGAAGGTCTTGTACATGGTTTTAGGGGACTTATGCAGATACAACAAAAACACCTGAGCAGACGTTTGGGGTCGGTTAAAGAATGCAAGGGACATCTAGTTTAGAAGTGAATGGGGATGCTGCTGGGCGGTTGGGGCGGATTAAGACCTCATAGGGTGGGATGGCATGTTGATAGAGGCCTTCGGTGCGTCAGGATTGGTTGCTGATGCCGGGAAAATACGTCCACCAGTCTCGGTAACGTCACATCATGATGGTCGGTGTGCTCTCTCGGCTTTCTGTAAAGTCGGGAAAATATGGGTTACGGGCCTTTTTGGGCTTCTGTCACCATCGTGGCACTGCGATCTAATTGATGCATTGGGGCTGTTGCACCTGGAGGAGTTATTCTGGACCCAGAGGTCCCCATGATGTCTGTCTTGGCGGAGGCTTCACATCTAAAGCTCGCGGTGGAAGTCATAGTTCCTGAGTCCTTAGACTTCTTCTCGATGATGATTGGTTTCGCCTTTTTAAATGACGTAATCGGTATGTGTATTTCATTGAAGAAGGGAACACCGGTGAGCTCAAACTGGCGAGAAGTATAGTTCCGCGTCCGGAGATTCCGAGTTTGTTTAGATGTCACTATCCCTATGGGGCTCCTTGGAAAATAACTGTGCCTGAGGTCCTGAGAAGATTTTGCCGGGTTTGAAATGGGCGAGCTGGTGGTAACAGCCAAAATGGAAGCAGAATCTTAAGTATTGACGGCAGACAGACTGTCAACAAAATGATGCACTTTCTTTTCCCTACTATGTGTAAGACTACCGCTTATCCAAGTTTCTGTTACAATGGCCCTGATCATTTTACCTGATGCACCGGTTTATAAGATAAAAGTTTCTTCTCGGCTGTCAGTGGCGACGGTTACACTTTTACCTTTGCTCTTTATGCTTTCAATCATTTTCTTACATATAGGTTGGTTCAAAATAAAATATATGTAATCGGGTTTGAAGAAAAATAAAATAATAGTGATAGATGAAAGTTCTCTGTTTCCATGCTCGGGCCCTCTGAGATTTCGCGTAGCTTTGCATTAGTCCAATTTCAGGGCGAGAGGTCATGGTTCCATCCCCTCGGGTAGCCGTCCTCAGAGGACGCAGGATTTTCCCCCACTAAACTTACTCGTCGATCATGTCAAAAAATTAATCGCTGCCTCTGTTTGATTTGGAACTTTCAAAATTGTCCGGTGTCTACACATCATCTCACCAGATGGACTTTAGACTATATTCTGTTAGTTGATAAGTTAACGCTGTGGATGTCTTGGGCAAATTCTGACCTCTCCATGCTCTTGCGAGCTATATCAAGGCAGGTGATTGCCTCATTTTCCTCTGACGAACTCCCATTCCAATTGTATACTTCGAATATACCTGTCATTTTCTGCCATACATGGCCTGATTTTTAAGTTGGCCGTCAAGGTTAAAATTAAAACCGATTGAGACTATAAGACTGATATTCAATCGGTTCTGCCCGAAATCTCCGAAGGTATTCAAGTAGGCCATACCGAGTCTGTTGCATGGCAAAACGGGTGCTTGAATATTGTGACTGTGGTCTTTGTCCCAGAATTTCGACTCACAAGTCAATGTGGTTTTAGGCCAGTGGGCACCTCTGACCATTCGCTCACTTGTCACTCTTCATCTTGTTCAAAGCAATAAGCACAGCCGTCCCGATTGTTGCGCACATCGGCGAATGCGGCTTGATAAGTCCAACTCATTGCCGAGGTCCTTTGCTAGGTTTTTAGTCATACCGTAGTCTCTCTTCCGCCTTTCGCTTGACGGTTCCCTGACAACAGACTTTAAAGACAGAAAGCATTTCGGATCAAGTACAGATTGAGATACGTTCCAAAATTCTCCTTTGCACTTAACATTCCAGCTCAAAGTGTGTAAAAGTAGTCGGGTGTATTCACAATGAAACGACACCCATGTCACCAGTAGTGCAGAGATTGACAACGCCACCCCCATAACATCGCACTCGAAGTCATAAATTAATTTCTCATTCGACCGACATAAATGCGAAATTAAAGCGTTGAAGAGGTGAACGGTTTTAAGACCGCATACATCGGCATTATTGCGTTAGCGTTTCTTCGTTGGCGTCTGCCGACCGTTTTCGTCTTTCATTGCGATCGCACCCCATAAAGTTGAGAAATTTGTCAATGGTAATCAAAAATAAGTCTAATTAGTTCACCACAATTTTTTGCAAAAGAATCAATTTTCCAATGAAGCAAATCTAAAGTTCCCACTGTATTTTTCATCAGTTTCATTTTCCAATATTTTTAATTTTGCGCTAGGGTGCATGGGTTTCATCTTCCACTTATTGAACCACAGGCTCAACTGGCAAAATGGACACTGGAATTACTAAAAGATCCCCCAGAAAATACTAAGCTCAAAATCTGTGTGCACTTAGAAAAAATCCAATAATTGGCACACCACAGGATAAAGCATGGATACCCTTAAACCACTGTGCTACGAGGCTGGTTTTCTGAGGTTAGGCACACGACGTCCAAGCAAATTTAATCTAGTCCACTTTGGCAAGTCGACCACTGACCATGTCAGCCGAGACATTAATTTATCTTAACATTCCATTTGGTTTCAGAAAAAACTGATCAATATCTACAAAGAGAGTGTTTAGAAGCCTCCTGTTCTTGAGACTCATGCCACCCAACCCTAGAGAACAACCTGACCTCACTGCCTCTGTGTATTTCCAAATTGTTGTCGACAACCGGATGTCTTAGACGCAGACCTGTGCTAAGCACATAAATCTAATAAATAATGTGACACAATAGATGGCAGAAAAATGCGATAGTAGCAAGTTGCAAAATGTTTGCATAGTTGAGGTGGATCATTTCCAGTTAATTCTGGATTCTTTGGATGAACCGTAAACCGCACCAAACTGTTCCTACCTCCGAAGTAACATTTTTTTCTTCTTCTAGAAACTTAGATGGTAATACCAGCAAAAATGTTAAGTTCTGCAACATCTAGTAGGGCAAACAAGATTTTATAACACCAGCTTTTGCCATCTGAAACGGCGGAAATATTTTTATTAGAAGTCCGGAATATCCCTTTGGTTTCACATCGGCTGATACCGCAAAATACAGGGTGAGTACTTGTTGAATCTAAACGTTGCCCAAAACATAATCCTGTTGAACGTTCTTCGTGGTTTTAAAAGATTTCCTGCCATGAGTTGAATAAATAGATCATGACAACTTCCGAAATACTTGACCATCCTGGAGCTGCTTTACCTGCTTTCCTATTTCTTGTGCATGCTCCATCGGGGTGGTGATATAAATCAGCTTATGAATAATAAATAACTGGGAATTCCAAAGTGAAGCATTCAACTCCTCGGTTCAATTACACTGCATATGAAAAACAACTCGATAAAATATTTGCTGCACTCATCACCTACCAGCTTAGAGAGAAGTTGACATTTTTTGCTTCACTATTGGTTGCTTTTCATGAAATTCTAGAAATTGGAAACCAGTATACACAAAACTCGCCTTCTGGTAAACAAGTGACTTGCCGATTTCAGGGTTTGAATCCCAGCTACTGAAGGTTAAAATGAGAAATGCTCTTCATGACCATACTTTATATTGGCGTTTTAGATCTCCCACACCCGTCAGGTAGTCGATTGAGCTAAAAGCGGTATTCAGCTCCGGCGGCGCCGGTGATGACTCAATATCTGTGTGCTTGCTTTTCACAGATGCCCCATGTAGCTTAGTGAAAGGTGAAAATCCGTCGGGTTTACTAAACTGTAGCTTTCGTAAGATCTTAGAACAAGCTGTTTTTTACTTGCATAGGCTGTTCTGGTTGCATCCGGAGATGACAATCCAGAGTTCTCCAAAATGAAGCATTGAGTTTTATTGCCTTGCCGCAGCTATCTGAGGGCGATGGGAGGATTAACCGACAACGGTGCATTCGCACGTGGTGACCACCACTATTTGTGGGTAGAGAGTGGTCTCCTTCTTTACGGTTTTCTGTTTACGTTGGAATTACCTAGCCAATTAATTTGGTCAAGCCTAACTGGCTAGTAGTAATGCACTACAAATACGCTTTTGTCACCCAGAAATTTGACTACGGCGAAGGACCAAAAATGAATGGAACCATTATTCAGCTGTGCTAGATTGCCAATCGAGTGTCCAGTTTTGCGTCGACGGAACTAAGTAACGTTTAAAGTTGTGTAAAAATAAAAGCCCCTTGCAGCAAACTTCGCTTTTTTCTGAGCAAACAAACTGTCAGGGATGTCAGTGCGCAGATGGCCAGGGGGTAAATGTTGCTCGAAGCGGTTTCCAGTCACAGGGAGTTGTTGTACAAGCGATTTAACTGCGTTGCCACCCGCAGTTGTATACGGCTTCCACTCATTCACCGCGAAAATGTTTGTATCCGTTTGATTACGCGGCGTCGTCAACTACGGCGATATTTCCAGTGAAGCCATATGGACTTACCCGGAGGCTTCTCCATCTCACATTCTTTGGTCGCATAAAATCAGGTCTGTGCACAATGTTTCACTCTCATGTAGAACAATTTCTTAAACACAATGCTACGAACATTCTTGTAACGTAGCTCATAAGTCCACGTGCACCATTTTGTACTGGCTTCCTCTTGCTGCTTCCCAAAATTCTTCTGCCAAAACCATGCAAAACGGATTTACGAATGGACAGCATTTTTATTGGCATCGGATATAAACTGACGTTCACAATGCATCTTGGCATCCGAAAACAGCTGAGGACCGTAGTTTTTCATCAACTTCAAATCTGATCTGCGGAATTTGGCAATAGACCGATACTCCTGTTAATAGTTCTCCACACGAGTCCACCAAACGTGGCCTCATTCGACTCCGATTTACCTTGGTTTCCAAAATCTTCATCTCTAATCCAAGCTAAAATCTATGAATTCAAAGTTGCTCAAAACAAACCTCATCCATTAGTCATACGATCGAACAATTCCTATCCATTGTCGCTGCTTTCCTTGTTCAACGGACTGTGCTTTCAGATATTTTGCGTTTTGTGCTGCCTTTCTTTGCTATCCAATCTGGTTTCCACTCATCTCTATTCCGTTATCATATCCATATCGATCTTCATTTCCACCGTATACCTATCTTGATTTTCGAGGAACCCGGCCAACAGGCGGCGACAGCCGTTGTTCTCCAGCCAAATTTTGTGCCTGCGATAAGCAACTTTGCTGCATTCAAACATAGTGTTACCCGCGGTGCAGGACTGGCAACCAGTCACAAAAAATCTTTGCGCATCATTATCTAGCTTTGATTTAAAACTCGAAAACGTGTGTTCAAGAAATCGCATTGCTTGTTACGATCTCGTGAGCAAAAACACATTGCACTGCATGTTTGGCTTCTGTTTTCCGTGTTTGCACTGTGCTTTCTTTGCGCAGTTTTGATCTTCCCTTGCGCATGCCTCTCGCAAATCGAGAAATATACACTAGTATTACAAGTGGTCTGCATAAAAACTCAAAACGGAAGGTTGAACAGTTGCTGAAGATTCCGAGTATCCTTGCACCATTGCAAATGTAAAGCAAGCCGTGCACGCCAAAGAAATCCAGTTGCTCAGGATAAAGTACACTAACCTGCTCTCTAAACCCATAGGGTTCTCGTTCAATGTGGTCCAGTAAACAGTGCGCCATTTTTTGCTGTTAAAAATGCAAATGTATACTGTGGGTCACATGATTTTTGCGCCGTACCTGCGGCAGACTGCCTAAACTAGTTGATTTTCCAGATTCAACGATTCCCCATGCTTCTACACCACGAAGGAAGCCCACATTAGATGATATTGTGACATTATAATTTAAATAATCGTCTTTTTATCCATTGTCAATCATTATTTTGTGGCCGTTGTGAATAGGTTTACGCTGTAGTCCTACCACAGGATTCTCAGAATGAGTACATAATGTTTATGAGTTCTATCAAGAGCGCTTTGACCACATCAACACCCAACCTGTTTAACCAGGTTACTGGGGAAAACAGTGATGGAAACGCAGCCATTCGCATCCAATGTAAGGCTTGGCTATTCCGTTTTCAACCTCAATTAAAATGATGACTGGTAAAAAAACCAAAGTTTCACATCATTCGGTTTATGAATTCCCCCAAATGGATGACCAGAAGTCACGCCTTCTGGAGCAACCTTGAACTGCATATTTAAGCAAGAGGGCTAAACAAAAATGCAACAAACAATGGGCTCGAAATATAGACCGAGTGACTACGCGTAGCAACTAGCAACCCGCTTAACCCACTGACAAAATTCACGCAGTCTGGCCGATGTGTACCCCAACTTGAAGCCGAACACGAGATACATCAACACTTCTCTACGAGTTCTACGAGGTTATTCACATATTAGAATGCATCAGTATACCGACCATACCGTTGTCGGTAAGGTGCAGGTGCCATCCAGTAAAAAGTTAGATAAAGTGGGCAGGTGATAAAAGAAACATGAAAAGTGCCTATCCCGTAAAAAAGCAGGCATAAAAATCTTTCACGTTTGACCAGGCCCACCAAACACTTTCTTGGTTGTGACCATCGCAAACAAAAGGAGCACCTAAGGTCCGTTTGCGTTGTCAGTAAAACAAACCAGAGTTGTAGAAAGGAAAACGGTGCTAAATCAGAAGCTTCAGGGGAAAACCACTTGTCAGTAAAGCAAGCTTACTCACTGGACAAGAGAACAGAAAAAACTAAAAGAACTGAGAGGAAAATAAAGGACAACCAAAATAAGGGTCAATGGTAGAAAACGTGATCTGTTATCGGATAAAAAGGGAACGTATGCAACCAAACGAGAGATTCCTTACGAATCCGGATGTTTTGCCATCTTCTAGTAAGAGTTCCAGTTCATCAGGACTATCCTCTGGGTGCACGCAGATGCCGGCCAGTCTGGAGTTTGTGTGTGTGCGAGCTGTAGTCATACAAAAATTGGAACGAGTGCAGTTTCGGGATTTGCTATGGCTGCAAAAAATCGCAAAATCACGGTCATTTGAAAAAAAACCGGCTGGTTAGGTATAAATGAATTTTCTAAGGTTTTCTGTTCAATTCCTAAACACGCTTGTCATATTCGGCAACACCGGATAATTCACGACACAGCTGTGAAACAACAAGGTTTATAGCAATTTAGACTAATATCGGTGGAAAACAAAAGACTAACAATTAATTTCGGTAAATGTGGGTATCAAGCTGAAGTCAGAAAAAGAATGGCGGTAACCCGGAGTCTACAAATAACCACCTCATGTAAGTCCTGTCTCGGGACAGTTGCGGCGTATTCGGTCAGTCCATACCCGGAGCATTCATAGAACAACAGTTGGCCCAATTTACATATCCATCCGCAGTCATTATCTATCATCAGCTGCGTTTGCGCAGTGTGCAGCATACTGGGATCCCAAATCAAAACAGTTATTTCGTAAATTCTAAGACAGTGGATAATAAAATGATCAGTATAAGTGCACAGAAAAATCCCACCTATACGAATACAAAGATTCGAAATGAGGACCGATGTCACTCCACGGAAACAGACACGTGGTGCATGCGTTTCCGAAACAGTGAGTATCAAAACCACAAAGTAAATGCAAGTAAGTCTCCATGCAGATGGGAACATGTATAAGGCAGGTCACCGCATTCATCACGCGTTAATAATATCACGTATTCCGATAGAAAACGGAGCTTTCCTGGGGATTTTCCTTGGTTTCACTTTACGGTGATAGCGACTAACATTATGAACGGTGCTTTCAGTAGCCTATTCCAATATATGGGCGCCAGTCGGGGCTAATCTATGGTCTATCATAATGTAGGTACCGGTATGGTAGAAACTTTCCGCCGACAACTATAATTGGCTTATTCAACCCACGATATTCCTAACCGGGCATGAGGCAGCACCACGGGTGTTACTGAGTTGCCACGATACTCCACAATCAAAAGTTCAAGCTATGGCACCCAAAATCCTCTTGGGCCGTACATTCCGCTTACCAAAGCCATGGAAATTTGCTAGTTTCTTATACTTATGCTCACTGTGCCGGTGAGTTAGGGCATTTTATTCCCAAGTCTCATATGTCTTCTGCCCGTGAACAAAACAAGAATGTTTGTTCAGTTTCAAAGTCTAAAGATTGCATGTACCTATTTATTTGAGCTGAAGTGCCGACCCGTTAAGTCCAGCCTATCTCGTTTCACAAAAGGTGATATGCCGCTACGATGGGAAAACCTTCATAGTCTACAACAGATAAAATGATACTCACAATGACCACACACGCAAATTCTGACACACTTCGTGGGCGAAGGCTAACTTTCTATCCTGACAAGGGTTTCGATCCGAAATACAAGCTGTTGGCACCACGTAATCTCTATGCTCTTTCCTTGGATCAAATGAAGATGTTTGCTCACTTTAAATGGCATTTGCACCATTAACACTAATTTGATCATTCTAATAAGGTTGTTTCTGCAAGGAATAAGCTGTAAAACGCATGGCTACAATGTTTACATGCATGGCTGCCCCGATAACACTTTGGTATTATCAGTGTGAATATAAGATCAACTAATAAAATCGCTTGAATTTTTCCACTATGCCTAGAAACATTCGTCATAAGATGCATGTATATCAGGTTTACAACAACGCTTGGGGAACGATCCACGGTACCAATTGTGGAGGACGAGGCCTTCCTTTGGATGCCGTAATTTGTCCGCGAATCGAATTCACTTGCCCAGTTCAGCAGCGGACTAGGTTGACACCATTAAGTACCTAACTTCAGAAGTTTGCTCAATGCCAACCCTTCTAGAAGCTAGCTGTGTGAGCATCTACTTCACTTCTGGAACTTAGGCTTTCATGTTTCGTCGCTTCCTGATCTTCCCATCGGTTAATTGATCATGCACTCATTATTCTTTTGCTCGTTTATAGTTCGCGCTTAAACGCGTGCTGCTTTGGTGCCCTCAAATTAACCTGAGTTAGGGATGAATGCCTGGCAGCAAACACTTTTTAACTTTTGCCCCACATTTTGGAGTAATAATGCTGATAATCGAGTGCTCCAATCTCATGGTACTCATCAGACATGCCGGGAAAAACACAGCTTGAACAAGGACGTCTCCAATGTGCTCGGAAAGCGCGATGATACCAAATTCCTTTCATCTTGCACGGGATAATTATCGCCTCAGTTTGATACAATCAAAAGCGCCCTTCTTGAGTGCAAATTCGGGGTCGATTTAGGACATTCAACAAGATACCGACCACCCGTGGTAATCCCGCACGGATCCACTGTTCTAGACCGTGGTCATCGTTGAGGGGCCTGAAAGCGTGCCGGATGGCTTCGTGTTTTCTACCTCAAAAACGCTAATTTTCAGGTATCGTCCTTAGTGAGCTACCGGTAAGTTTTGCTGTGTAGTGATTAGCCATTCACTTCATATGTTCGATCAATTCTTGGTAAATTTAGCTTATGTTCCGTGACCTAATTGTCCAGGATTCTTGGTTAAGGGAAGAATTAGACTCATCGGAAAATTTCCTGTGCTATATTTCTTATATACTCCAGTGGCCGCAAAATATTGCACAGAATGTTTGTAGCTATCGTTGAAAAAAGTGTTTCTCTCGAAGTTCGCATGCTTGCTTACGCGAAAAAATGAATTATCGCCAACTGTCTGCTCAGGCACTCTTTTAGCAACACCTAAACGTCAATCAAGCATCCCATATAAAACGTTTTGAAATACTGTCTACTTGCCATGATTCCATTGAAATCACTGCTTACCGACTGGGAGATACATCTTCTTGTAAAGCTTTATCTGTTGCTGGCGATGATTAAACTCAAAGCTCAATCTCAATGCACTAAAAGATGGACATATTTTGGGGAAAAGCAACCCATTTGTTTATGAAATTCATTCTGGAATTTCTTTCACGGGTTCGCTTGATACATGCGCTTCCCCTCTATATCAAGCTTCTCCAGACTTTGATTCTTACAAGTATCGCCAAAAAACAAGTTCGTTTGTCATTGAAACGGTATTCCTGCAAAGAATTCATCGAAACAACGTTGTCCGAAAAGATTTTTGATGTAATGTTTATTTGGATTTACAATGGACAATAAAAATTGAATAAACCAGAATCAAGTCAGGACCTTCCAGCAGAACTCCGGCAGAACTCTGCAAACGATGCCGCCGGTATGGTAAGGGCATCTAGGCTGCCTACACTGTCCACAAACCCTAAAGCTGGTCACAGTGGCGATGTTAATCCTAGCGCCCAACTTACCCAGCATACCTCAATGTTGCCGTCAAAATGGATGCCACTGACGCGAACGGCTACCAAAAGGCCACAACGCGCACCCCTCAATAAACAACTAATTAGAACTGGCCCGGTGACTGGAACTTCGATAATGAATAAGCCAACCCACTCTAGATCACTTGAGATATCAAGATGTAGAATGCTGACCCATACCCCCAGGTTAAGCCGTTATCACCACTCACACCCTGCAACAGCTGCCCAGTTTCCTGTAGCTGGACAGCCATTTGGCAAAACTCTTATGAACCCGACACCTTTCTTGGATTCCATCAGGCACCATCCCGTCCCGCTACATCTAGTCCAACCATCATCTCGATTGGCACCAACCGACGAGCGATGGAATAAAAGTTATTTCAAACCTGGCAGCCTTGTGCGCTATTGGCAAGACCCACGAGCATCCCACGCCTACCGGTATCTTCATTACCAACCAAGCCCCCTGTCTCACATCAGTATCCCGTTTATGTCAACCCCATTCTTTTGCCCGACCTACCCGCTTCCGCCCTACCTCCCTTGCTTACGTCCCAATTTACCCATCCCAAATGAAATCCTACGACCACGATACTTACTCCAATTATCCCGATTCAGATGTAACATTACTGAGCCATTTTCACTGTTACCACTAAATTCTCGCTCGATACTAAATAAGGTGCACGCGCTGCGCCTGTTGGTTTTTACACGTAGATATGATTTCACTCTTATCACTGAGATATGGCAAACCAACAATACCCCCGAAGGAGACATTGCTTTAATTGGTTACAATGCTTTTATGAA